>CM068968.1:31185900-31216498 GCA_035128595.1 Eptatretus atami
CATTTTTTAAAATTTATTTATATTTTTATTTATGGATGTTGTCCAACGATTCTGTGAATTGTTCCGGTGTACCGGCTTCGATGTCCATCTGCTTGCAAAATTTCAGCCTTCTCTCTCACCCGGAAGGTAGCGATCTAGTCAGTCAGTCAGTCAGTGAGTGAGTGGTTAGAAAGAACTTTATGTATTAGATATCTATCTTTATCTATCTTTATGTCTATTGCACTGAGAAGGAACCGCCTACGTCCGTTTAAAAACTCCTCGCACTTAGGCACCCGCCTGGCTTGGCTTATCAGAAATGTCAAGCAAGTTAAGAGACATGGCTGATGCTGAGCTAAAATTAGCTTCCTTGAAGGCTTGTTACATGAGTCATTTTCAACATATGCCAAACATCCTTTTGAATCGGAAGAAACAAAAAGTTCACTTGACGAGATGCACTTGGATAAGAGAAAAACAAATAAATGGAATTGACAGCCGAAGCAACTTTGCGAACGAGGAGGTAAACCTTGTTAACCATCTCTAATAATTATTGAAACAGAACTTGACACTTTGATTTTCAGTTTTAAAAATCTATTCTCGCTCATCAGCATGGATTGTCATGGCGTCATAAAGGGCTCCCGGACAGGAAGGTGCAAAGGTAGCACACTCACCTCTGAGCTGCCTCGTCTGGCTTTGATTGTCGACGCAGCTATAATAAACCTGTCCTCTTAAAGCTTCACAGGCAGGGCGTTCCTTCAATGTGTGCACCTCAACATTCAGATAGACGTTTGTAGCTGTGGACCTGTCTGCTGGCATTAGTTGTTCTACATTAAAGCTCCAACTAATGGTAGCAGGCGAGTTATCGCCTGGATCCTGAACTGCTGCGAAGGTAATATTACACTATTCAGCATCACCCTTGCCAGGAGACCGCTTGGGCAGCAACCAGTGCTCCGTCTGCAGGGTATGGATATGACGGAGACTGAGACTAAAGGGCTCCATAGTGTCCAGGTCTTGTTACTGGCATTTGAACAGCCTTGATCCAATTTGTTCAATACTGCAGGACTTCATTTTATAGCTTCACAAAATCTCTTTGAAACAAAGTCTTCTTTTTCTTTCATATGCAGCTCAAGGCTACAAGTAGCGTCACTGACTGAAGGCAATGTGCCGCTGATGCAGTGCCCCTGTAGGTTTGCGCAGGAATTTGGAATTTGTTCATGGTGCTGGCGATGGCTCGCCTATTCTTCGCGAAGTACTCCACGGGACCTTTAATGTCCATCAATTAATTCCGGCAGATGGGACGCCTAATTTAACTTCCATCCGAAGGACGTCACACGTTGACGGAACACCGTGATCACGGGATGACAGTTAATGGCTGGGTCGGGATTCGAACCCGGGCTGGACAGCTTGGAGGCGAGTGTGCGTACCTTAGGAAATCCTGCCAGCCTGAAATGAAGTCTTTTCGACAAAACGATAGCAAAAGTCAATCGACCAAGAAAATAAAATAAATATTTAATTGCAGATATCCTCATCACAAATGAATATTCAATTTATAGGGAGACCTCTTCATTTTCAACCAGGATTCAGACTCGACATAAACTGTGACCACACGTCTGCCCTGTCATTCTTTCATGATGCCAGTGGGTTATTCCTGCCACTCACTGACAGCTTTCTTCCTGCTGTTCAGCCTCTGCCCTTCTACTTCTCACCCCATCTTACAAAGTGGCAGAAAGTGACGTGTATTTGTGAATATATTTTCAAGGGCCGGCCGCTGCACGTGATTTTGGACAGGTGGAATTTCCTGAATGTTATGATCGCAGCAGTTGTGACAATGTGCCCTTTTTGTTTATTTATTTATTTTTTGAAACACCGATGCCATTAATAACTCTGCTTTCTGATGTTTCGGAGCAGCATGCCCTGGAATGTGATTCTGCAACTGATTCTTGATGTCATTCGCTTCTTTTTATTCTTTCGTATGCAGCACACATTGCTGGAGGTAGTGTCACTTGCTGGCTTGAGGGCACTGCTGTGCCACTGGTGCGGTGCCCTCCCCACCCCCAGTGTGGGTTTGAGCAGGAATTTGGAATTTGTTCAGGGTGCTCGCGATAACTCGCCCCCCTATCCTACAAACCTGTCATTCACTGTTGCTAAGTAACTGAAGTTGCAATTTTGAGTGGTGTTGTATTATTAATGTTTCCCCCCCACCCCCCCCCCCCAAAGTGTGTGGAATTGAAATGACAGGCAAGATATTTTGTCGAGCAAGGTGTGACACACATGAGGTTTTTTTTTTTTAAGGGCAGGTGTGTCACAGCTCAATCGGTGGCCTGTTAATATGCAGTTTAATGTATGCTTGAGTGTGAGGCTTGCAGGAGTGCTGCAGGGTAGTGTAGGGAATGAAAGCTGGCTGTTCCATCTGCAAGGCTGTGGATTTAAAAGACAATGCTGTATTTCTTCGGAGTCAACCTTAAGGCACAAAGCACGGTCTGTTGCTATCTGTCCTGCTCTGTTTTACCCAAAGTTTGATTCAGTGGTGTGAAAGCAACTTCATGGCAAGGATTGCACAGGGTGGTGTGCTTTTACCTTCCTATATTGAGTCAAAGCAGGAATTTGGGATTTTCTTTTGGGGTGCTGGCGATAACTCAACTTCTCTTTGTCGAAGACACCGTGGGATCTTTCATCTCCAGCGGCTAATGCGAGCAGACAAGACATCTGGCTCGATGTCCGTTTGCAGGACTGCGCACTTTGTGATGGAACACCCTGCTTGCGAAACGCCAATCCGAATGTTTAAAGTGTGGTCGAGAATCAAACACAAACTAGAGAGCTGGAAGGCAAGTGCACCTGCCACCTGTGCACGCACCATCCTATTGGACGAAAAAGTAACAACTTACTAATACCTTAAAATGAATGTGAATCTATTGCCAAACTTGACATAGATCGTAAACATAAGTGAGTAGACCATGCCAAATGCCATCCGACATCGTCTGTATTTCCATGCACAGTTGACTCCCGTTAATTTGAACGGGGGCCGACGCGACTCTTCGGCTTAACGGGAATCTGCTTCGCAAAAATTGCTTGCATTGACACGATAATTGTGGGGTCATGTCAGTGCAACACTGCTGCTGAATTGTCCTTTCTGAACCTGTTTTCACTGAACTCATTGTCTCTGCAGGGAAGGTAATTGCTTGGGAGACAGCCGGAAGCTCACCTATCAGCAGCTGCTCAACGATACCTGCCGTATGTCCAACGTGCTGACCAATCAAGGTGCGCCTGTTTTCCTAATCATTGCGCATGCGGTTAACAGTGCAATGCTTGTGGCTATCTACATAGTATGTACACCCTGCAATGGCAATGGAACATTAATTTTTAACAGTTGGGTGCTACATTGTGACATCGATGACATTAGATATGAGTAATGCTGCTCAGATTTGCAAGATGATTAGAGCAACAGTCAGATTGTGGACCAGGCCACCTGCTCCGTCTCACCCTGTCAATGCCGATGCAAATTGAATGAAACTATCCCATCGCTGAAAAGCTTCTCTTTAGTATACCGTATGTACATATTACCGAAGAGAAAAAAAAAGTCACCATTTCACTTCTCCACTCCTTCCACGTATATCCCATACATTCCTCTGTCCCACTTTCCCTTCCTCTTCTTGCTCCTCCCATTCTTCTTTTCTTTTCCTCCACAACTCCTTCACCATCCCTCATCTCCCTATCTACCATCTTCATATTCGTTTTCTAATTTGTCATCCCCCCCCCCCTCGCACTATCTGCACGTCGTCTGCAGTCGGCCTTTAAGAGTGAGGTGAGTCGCGGGTTGTTCAGGTGTGTTTGTGTGGTGCATCAGGAGTTAAGAAGGGAGACCGCGTGGCTGTCTACATGCCCATGATTCCAGAGCTGGTGATAACGCTGTTGGCTTGCTCACGCATCGGAGCCATCCATTCTGTCGTGGTGAGCGAGGGTGGATGGTCAGCTCTTTAGTTCGATCAATTTTGCTTGAAAGTGGTCCGACATTGAATTCGCTTCAGCGAGTTGACGGCTTCTTTCTTATGCAGTGGCATCATTGGCTGAGGGTGCGGCTGTGCCGCTGATGCAACAACGCCCTCTGTAGGTTCGGGTGGGAATTTCGAATTTGTTCAGGGTTCCGGAGATGACTAACCTACTCTTCGCGAAGGACACCGTGGGAACTTTAACATCGACCAACTAATGCCGGCAGACGGGCGCCCAGTTTAATGTCCATCCGAGGAACGGCATGCACGTTGATGCCTGTGAAACACCGGGATGATAGTTTATAGCTAGATCGGGATTCAAACCCAGGCTGGACAGCTTAGAGGCGAGTGTGCGTACCTCTCAGGCCATCCTGCCAGTTCTTGGCAATTTACAGCGATGAGTTAAATATATAATATGTGGATCATTGGCGTGGGGAGGAGGGTGGGGGTGGATAGGTTGAGTGAGGAACACATTCCAATTTCATGGCAGAACGTAATTTTGTCGGTCGATCAGCACTTTTCTTCTTTCGCCCTTCGTCAAAGCTGTAAAAGGAGGGCTAGTGCTCGAAACATCAGTCTCACCTGATTTCCCACCACGGTAAATGTAGTCGTGTCAACTTCCGGCAGATAAAATTAATTGTTTATCGGGGAGTCACAACTGCAAACATTGAATGGGGGTCTGGAGTTGGCTTAGCGGTTAGGGTGGTGGCTTGGGATCCTCGGGTCCTGAGTTCGAGCCCCGTTGGCCACTGAATTAACACCAGGGGGTTGACTCAGCTTGTCATCCTTCGGAGGTTGGCAAAATGAGTACCAGCTTACTGGGAACAGGGGGCATCAGCGGCACAGCCGTGCTCCCAGCAGCAATGCAACCAGCAGCCACAGGCTGCTCACGAAATGATAATAATGTTGCCGAAGAGCTGTCCTTTCACATTACCAATTGAAAGCACATTCCGGCAGCATAAACAACTTGAGTTTTTAAGCAAAGTTTGTAAATGTTGTAACCTTCGCTAGACATACATTATAATATTTTATTTAATATAAGTGATGTTCCAACGCGTTCCTTAAAAAGAAATTTCTTCCCCCTTTTCATCCTGTACCACTTGCACGCAGTTTGCTGGATTCTCCGCAGATTCACTTGCAGAGAGAATAATGGACGCTCAGTGTTGCCTACTCGTCACAGCTGGTGAGATAATGCAGACCCTTACACACAGTGGTACTCACCCGCTATGGACACCACTGATCGACCGTTCCCTCATCCCGCACAGATGGCTTCTTCCGTGGAGAGAAGATGATAAATCTGAAGCAGATTGCCGATGATGCGCTGGACAGGTGTCGTGAACGGTGGGTAAAGGGCCGTGAAGAGTGGGTGGTGGTATTTGAGTCACAAAAGTATGCAAAAGGGAGATGAGGGGTGGGGTGGGTAGACAATGGGGGCACACAGGTGCTTGCTTTCATCAGAGGTGGAAGTTAGAAAACGAAGGTGGAAGCTTTGAAAGCACAGGTGTTTTATTAATGATGTAATCTTGTCTTCTTTTTGCAGGGAAAAAGGGAGCAAGGGGTTCAGCGAGCCAAAATGCATTGTTGTTCGACATCTGGGTGTCGCACCAGGGGGGCCTGGGGTACCGAATCGCCCCTACACACCTGCAAAGAGACCTTGTCCTAACCTGCAGGTACAACCACAACGTTTGTACCAGGTAGATTCTTTGATGCCATCTGCAGTCAGGCATGATGACTAGTGCAATGCCCCTGCTGAATAAGAAAGATAGTCATTCGTAGTAACTCTTCTTTGTGGCCATGCCAAGAGATAAAACCTTGTTTACAAGTAGCAGACTTCACTGTTGGGATGGCAGGATGGCCTCGAGGTGTGCAAGCTCACCTCTGAGCTGTCTAGCCCGGGTTTGATTGCCGTCATGGCTATAAACCGTCATCCTGGTGTTTCACAGCGCAGGGCAATTCATCAATGTGTGTGCCATCCCTCGGATGGACGTTAAACTCGGTATCCCGTTTGTCAGCATTAGTTGTTGGACGTTAAAGAAGCCACGGTGTCCTTCGCGAAAAGTAGGCGAGCTATCATTGGCACCCTCAACATATTACAAATTCCTGCTCTAACCTACCGGAGGCACTGACTGCATCAGTGGCACAGTTGCACCCCCCAGCAAATTATGCGACTGACAGCCATGTGCTTCACATGAAAGAACAATAATAAGAAACTCATTGTTTATGATCCTCGATCCGGTTTGTGGGTGTCATGAGGGTGTCGTGCCCGAGCGTGCCGAGTCGTGGAACAATCTACGCTGTCAAGGAGATCTAATGTCCGTTTTGCCATTTTGTGTCAGCACCCCGGTCAAACATTAAATGATTGTTTCCTGTTCTGTGGAATTACTTAACCCTCATCTCACGGTCTCTCTGTTCCATCACAATGTGGTGAGCGAAGCGAATTTCTGTTGATGACAACTACAAGGATATCAAGCAAGTCCCTTAACACCGAGGTTTACCACCATCCTTCTGACGGAGTTCCGGAGATAGCAATAACAACGACTTCCATTTTTCATATTAACACGTCAAAGCACAACGTGATGACAAAACATTCAATTCCTTCCTCAGATCCCCAGACCTTGCTGTCCAGGTAGTCACTCCTCACCTAATATATCGGCGAACATTGAAAATGAGAATTTGTTCTTGCAGGACACGCACGCACGCACACACACACACACCTAAAACATCCTCCGATTCCTCGTGAGATTTGATGGAGATGTGATGAGGTTTGAATCGGAACTTTTGAGAAATTTTCCTAAGGGTGATCGGATGTGTCATAAGTGGTTTGCACACACACAGGTACTTGTACGTAATTGACGTATCGGAAACTATTGTCATTGCGGAGGATTTATTGTGTTTTATTTTCATTTTTTTACCTCCGCCACCGAAGGTGGGTGGAGGTTATTTTCACCCCATCTTCGGTTGTTTGTTTGTTTGTCTGTCTGTCTGTCTAAACAGGATATCTCCAAAAGTTGTAGATGGATTTGGACGAAGTTTGGAGGAGAGGTTTAGTGTGCGCCAAGGACAAATTGATTAGATTTTAGTGAAGATCCGGATCCGACAATTTTTTAAATATTCTTTAAAGTGATTCTTCACTCATGAGAGATTGTGCCCAAAACGATATACAGCATGATATCTCAACAAGTTATGGACGAGTTATGACGAAACTTGGTGGATGAGATGGGTCCGTGACAAGAACAAGTTGATTCGATTTTGGTTCAGGTCCAGATCCAGATCCAGCCTATCCGTTGGATACAGAACGTAAACTATTCAGCCTGGCGGGGGTATGCACTGTACCAAGCGTCGTCCGAGTCTGAAATTGCTCTACCTGGGGTCTTGGGGGTTTTTTGAGATTTTTTTTTCATCAATCAGATGAGGGTTCTCTCTTTTAGTGCTACTTCCTCCAAAGTTGTTGGCCAGAATAATTTTTGTTTTGTTTATCTCTATGTCACTCTTTCTGTCTGTCTCTTATCTATTCGAGCTCTGTCCTTTCATTTTTTGCATTGAGTTGAAGGATATGAGTGACTGAAATAGAACGGGGCTTTTAATGGTAGGAAGGCAAACCTGTGGGATGTCCAGCCATCATTCGGTGAGTTTGTCATTGATTTGGAGAGCATCAAATTGCCTTTGACGGTTCAATATCACACCATGCTTGGCAGAGCTATAGACCACACTGGCAAACATGTACTTGATCAATACACCTTAAGATTGGTGCTAATAGCTCTAGCACGGCATAACCAGATGGTGGGAGTGGGGGGAGGAGGTGGAAACTGATGGGAAGGGGAGGGGGAAGTGGGGCAGGTTGAAATGTGAAACCAATCTGTGGATGGATATGAAATCGATCGAGTTGTTAAGAATGATGATTATCATAAAAATGGTTATAAATGAGAAAAAGAAGAGGTGAGGTGGATGCGGGCATTTAAGCTTTGCACCTAAGCAACCACACCGCGACAATAGCATCTCTCTCTCCATTGGAGGTAGCTTGTGTATGGATGGGTGATGGTTTTGGGGTTTGTGCACCACGTGCATGATGGGCTAAATGGCCTCCTGTGTCAAAGTTCCTTGCACTGCATATCCTTTTCTATTTTATTGTAAAAAATATTTTTGAAAATAATGACAAGTTCCAAGTCGTTTTTCAGCCTCAGTAAAACGTCAGGTGTTTTCCGAGCCAATCGGTGGCACCCAAAGGCAAGACATGGCTGTAGGAATAGCTGGGAAATTCACTGAAGATCCATTTTCTGCTGCTTAATAGTGCATCAACAAACTAGAACGGCACTCAGTAGAGCGCATACCTCCACCAAGCTCAACAGTTTACATTTTGTATCCTACTGATAGGTCGGATCTGGATCCTGGCCTTAACCAAAATCTAATCATTTGTTCTTGTCACATAACCAACTCATCCACCAAGTGTTGTCATTACTTTTCGAGATATCATGATGTCATGATATCATGATTATATATATATATATATATATATATATATATATATATATATTGCCTGGTGTTGCTTTAATGGTTGGGGTGGTGAGCTTGGGATCCCAGGATCCTGAGTTCAAATCCCATTCGGCTATTGAATTAATACCAGGTGGGGTTGACTGCCTGCCATCCTTCCGAGGTCAGCAAAATGAGTGCCAGCTTGCTGGTATCCTGTGTCAGAGTGGCGACCCATCCAGGATTGTGTCCAATAGCCAAGGAGACTGCTTAGGCAGCACCAACGCTCTGCGCAGAGTGTGGTCTTAATGGATGGATGGATGGATGGATGATATATGTTGTTTTTGGCCCTGTCTCTCAATAGTGAAGTTTCACTTTTAAAATTCGAGTATTCGATCTGGATCCGGATCCGGATCTTCATCAAAATCTAATCAATTCGTCCTTGGCACACACCCAACCAGTCCACCAAATTTCGTCTGAATCAGTCCACAACGTTTTGAGATATCCTGTTCACAGACAAACAAACAGACAAGGGTGAAAACATAGCCTCTGTCCACCTTCAGTGGCGGAGGTAATAATTTCACAAATACGTAATTCAACTGAAATAAAATAATAATTTTAAAGGACGTATTAAAAAAAATTCCGGAAGTTTCGCGCCGTTGATACAGCGTGTTATACACCACTTCATTTAACATGTCCAAGTAGTGCTAAACGGAGGGTTTTGGAAGCGTCAAAAAGGTGATTTGTGTTCTACAATGTTCAAGAATATAATTCAGTCGAAATAAAATAAAGATTTTAAAGGTCGTATTTAAAAAAAACCAGTTAATTCCGGAAGTTTACCTCCGTTGATGCAGTGTCTTTTACACCACCTTATCTAACACATTACATTAGTTCTTTGTGCCCGTTTTTTGTGTCCTTTATAACGTCCTTAAAAACAGTAAGTTTCCTGTTTGGATTGATTTTCAATTTTGTTTGACTGCCAGACCGACAGACGGTAAAAATATCATCTCGCTCATCTCTGCGCATGCGCGATCGGGGCAAATTCAGAGCCAAAGTACGGTAAAACGGAAGGTTCCTTTCCGATTCGTGTTCAAAATCTCTCGTTCAATTGAAATAGAGTTGTTCCGCGATCATAAAATGATGTTTGTAGACAGACAGACAGACAGACAGACAGATAAAGTGAACCAATTGCTTAACCCGGCTTTTCTCTTCACGTGCGTGGGGTAAGCGTGAACCTATTGCCTCAACCCATTTTAGCTCGCCTGTTCGAAGAACAGAGAGCTATAGCGATACCCCCGGCGTCAGCGTGAGCGTGAAAATGTTAAAGTTTTTGGTGCAAGTTATTTCCTTTCCAATGTTTTTATCTACCACACTATTTTTTACTGATTACAATATACAAATACATATATTGCTTTAAAATTATTTGGATCAGACTTCACTGCAATGCTTTATAAAAAATATTATTACACTAGTCTTTTAAAAACGATAAATGTATAAACAGGCGAGCATTGGGTGGCTTTGACACCAACTCTCTGGTTCACTTCACGTGCGCAGTGTAACAATAGAATGTTAAGTGAAAAACTTGTTAAAAATCACGTCCGGTAGATCTGAAATTTTGAAAATCGACTTTACTTTCCTTATAGTGCGTTGTAAACATGTGGAGATCCCTAAAACTGATGTAATCTTGGCAAACCCAGTTTATTGTATACCCAGCTAGCAAATAGTTGTGGTGGCTTGTTGGTGAGGACAATGGACTGGTGTCCCAGAGGTTGTGGGTTCAAGTCCAGCTGCAGGCAGCAGTGTTAAAGATTTGGATTCTAATCTTCAGGAAGTCGAGTCAGTACCAGAACGGCCATTGAACTATTGGATTGTTGGTTTTTAAAAAAACCCAGCTGGCTCATTAATGGCCTTCAGGGTAGGATATGGATGCGATACTCGACTTCTTCATTCAGCTTTCAATGCCCATTGGTCTGATACCATAGGACAAATCAAGGGTTCAATTGTTGTCTTCCAAGACTGTTGGTGAGAATTAGAAGAAAACGTCTCTGTATTGCAGAGCACTGCTTCTGCCGCAAAAACGGACTTTATTTTTTTATTTTTTTTTATAACCGGGACACTTAAACATGGAAGACACTTAAACAAGCGGGGCAAACTAGCTCTCAACTACATCAACCTGTTGAAGAACGATATGAGCCAAGAGACACAGAGGCACTGCACCGAGCAATGCTAGATCAAGAGGACTGGAAGCTGAGGATCAGTCATCCGAGCTCTGCCTAATGAATATCTTCTTCTTCTTCTTCTTCTTCTTCTTCTTCTTCTTCTTCTTCTTCATAAGGGCTGACTTACGAAGAAGAAGAATGGTGGGACAATCTGCCTTGTCCACTTAATCCGGTCTCACTGTGGACGAGCATCACATGTGGGACGCTGGGTCTCTTCCTTGGTTAAGGGGCTGTCACACCTTGACGTTTTAGCCAGCGTATGCCGACGTATGAAAAATTTGGCGAATACGCTGGCACATGTCGAATACGTTATGGGTAAGTTTTGTATACATTAAGAGCACGCTGAAGCACGCTGGCATACGTCGTAGTACGCCGAGCACATCGACAAACTTTGTGCATGCTCAAAATTTTCCGACGTATGCCAGCGTATGACTCACACGTTCCGCATACGCTGGCCATAAGTTGTAGGCACGTTATGCGATCGTTGACACACGTCGACACATGTTACTCATAAGTCGAAATACGTCGAGGTAATGTCTAGCGTACCCGAAACTTATTTATAACCTATGAGTAACGTGCTTTGAACCTATGTGTAACGTATCTCCAACGCATATTGACGTATGTAGACGTATTGACGTCTTCCGGACGACCACAGAACTTACTGAACGTGTTTCTAACTTACAGATACCGTATAATGGCGTATTGGCGCGTTTAGGGGAATTGGTATATAAAAATGGGCTTCACAGGAGGAACCCGTCAGTGTTCCAGACTCCATGGTTTTTTTTTTTCCTTCGGCATGACTGTGATGTTGACACTTCGATTTCTATGCGGTTATGATTTGAATCGTCGACAGCAGCCTTTTAATAGGCTACGCCACGTGATCGTCGGCGATACTCTGCCGTGCTATGCATAAGTTAGATTATCGTTGGGCATAAGTTGTGAACGCCGACAACACGCTAAGCATTCGTTTGTATAGTTATCGAAACGTTCTGTGTACGTTACTAATACGTTATGCATACGTCCAACCCGTTAATATACGCCCAAAACTGGAAAAAACACATCAATAGTTCAGCGTACGCCAGCATTTTAGATCAATTTTGATACGTTGCCATACGCTGGCTAAATCGTCAAGGTGTGACAGGGGCTTTTGCAGAGGTCATTCGGATTATCAGTTTGACGGTTCTCCATGTACGATATGACAAATTTCCTCAAAAAAGTGTAAAATGCCACATTTAATCGGGCTTGATCCATCCATAGAGCCCAGTAACTAGATGGCTGTGGACATGCGCACGCACCGGACACTTCAAATTTAGCTTGATGCAAAATAAATAGATCACTTGGCATCCTATTTTTTTTAATGAACCTCCTGACATCCTGGCACCTTCTTCTCCTCACAAGCTATCGTGGGATAGCTTTTCTTGTTCCCTCCGCCACCAGAGATGGACGAAGGTTATATTTTCACCCCTGTCTGTCTGTGAGCAGGATATCTCAAAAGTTTGTGGACAGTTTCGAATTAAACTTGGTGGAGTTGTTGGCTGTGTGGCACGGACGAGTTGATTCGATTTTGATGAAGATTTGGATCTGAATACGAGAATTTTTAAGTGATTCTTCACCATTGAGAGATGGGGCCCAAAACGATATATAGCATCAAATTTCAAAAAGTTATGGATGAATTCAGCCAAAACGAGGTGGATGAGTTGTTTAGGTGATGAGAACAAGCCAATTCGATTTTGGTTCATGTCCGGATGCAGATCTGGCCTTCTGATGGGATACGAAACATAAACTGTTCAGCTTTGTAGAGGTATGTGCTCAACCGAGTGTTGTTCTAGTTTTGATATGTTGTTCTATGTACATGATTCCAGATTGTATAGCCGGATTCACTCCTCACTGAAAATACAGACCATTCATGATGCAGTACACCCTCCTCTGCCTCCCTCTGCCCCCCCCCTTTCCCCCGACATCACTGCACTGTTCTGCCAGCCTAGTTTGAACGATTCCTGCTGGAGATCGGATGCAGGACCAGACAACCTGTGGAGCAATCAGATGCAGTTGAGTTGGTAAAAGGCAGCTTGTAGAAACTTCTTTCTTAAAGTGTCTGCTCGGAGAATTATTTTGGTTCCTTTACACTGATCTCAGATTCATGGAGGAGCTCCGACCACACATTACTTGTGGGACAAGGACATTGGTAGATGGCAGTGTGCTTTTATGTAAATTACCAGGACGACGGACAAGCACGCATCGTATTTGGTGCATTTTGTACGTGGTCCCACGGAGGGACGTTAATTATTCTGACGGTGTCTTTAGGTATGTGGCATTTGACACAATGGCAGTTGGTATATGGGATGCGATGTCACGATGTGGTAGGTGATGTACGTATGGTGTGATGGGATCTGTATGTGGGACACGTGTGGAGGTATGTGCGATCCCATACCACAGTATGTATGTACGATTTAAAGCTCAGTTGCCTGCACAGTCATGCATTCAGATGGGAATGCTGGCAGACCAACTACTGCTTGTTCATCATGTCAAGGACAAGGGAAGGCTGCTGCCATGACTTTAATCTACTAAAAGGATTCCATGCCCATATTTTTTTATGAGATACGAGCAAACCATTACATGGCCACGGTTTGTGGCTTTGCTCAAATCTAATAATGCAAGCTTTTACCGAAAATTGCATCTGATGGTAGAATCAATGCGTTATTGTTCATGTCTGTCCGACTACTTTACCGGACCCAATTACTCCCACCTTCTGGTGGGGGTCAGCTGGTAACCTTTTTGGCCTGAGGTCTTTCAGGAATTTCAGGTCTGACGTTCGACTGAAAGTGGCAGGAATTTGGAATTTGTTCCATGGTGTCACTGATAACTCGCCTACTCTTGGAGGACACGTGGGATTTTTGACGTCTACCGAATCTGTACTATTAGACGGGCCATCCGGCTCAACGTCCATCCGACGGACGGCACACACAGTGATGCCTCGCTGTGCCTGCGGAATACCAGGGTGATAGTCTGGGTTTGAATCCCCACTCCTATCTTATCATTGCCTATGTATTCAGATGGGAATGTTTCAGAATCACGGATTGTGGTGAAACATCAACTAAACCATATCCTCTTTCACCACATGTTTAACTTGACAGTGGTTAATATCCGTATCTATTATCATTTGTCCAACATTGTTGCGCCTCGAGTTGTGATTCGCTGCATCCACAGACTCCGTGGCAGGATGGACGAGACCTATGGTGGCATGAAATGATGCATAAGGCACACGAAGAAGCACCACCTGTGTGGTGCGACTCCGAGGATCCTCTATTCATCCTTTACACCAGCGGCTCTACGGGCAAGCCTAAGGTAGGTGTCGTTTCATCTTTTTAAGTCTCTACGATTTCATTCTCCTCTCTTCTTGCTTGGACCTCACCATATGAGCCCATAGATAACAAGTCTTATGACCAAGATGGAGTCGCATGATCATATTGAGTCGCACGTACAGTTCAAGTGCATTATCACATCTCGTGTGCCATCACAATCAAAGATGTAGCAACCGTGGAACTTTTTCCATTTGAGCCACAACCTAATGAGCATGAAACGAAACAACAGGTGCTTGATTTCTATACAACCAACTATTTAGTTATCTTCACTTGTGTATTTCTTTTGTCTCGTGGCATGTGTAACGAGCAAGCTGTCCGACGGGACGGTGGGGGTCGTGGCGCACTCACTCGCCTTAATTGAGCTGTCTAGTCTGGGTTCGATTCCTGACCCGATTATATAATCTGCTGTATTGGTGCATCGCAGAAATTGCATTGCATCACAAGCATCGTCCCTCGGTTGGACGTCAAACTGGGTGTCCCATCTGCCAGCATCAGGTAGTGGACGTTAAATAGCCCATGGTGTCTTTTGTGAAGAGAAGGGCGCTATTTCCGGCATCCCAGAACAAATTACAAATTTTCTCCTCGATTCAGCTACTATCCAGCCTGGTCGTGAAAGACTTGGGGCAAAAAACGTCCAGGCCTACCCCCCAAGAAGGTGGGAATAATTGGGTCCATTGAAGTAGTAGTAGTCATAGTGGTAGTTGAGGTAGAGATTCGTATAAAAAAGCAATCGATATGGCAATAATTAAAATGTTTCTACAGGGCATGGTGCACACACAAGCGGGATACCTTTTGCATACAGCCGTCTCCCACCGCCTCGTGTTTGACCTGAGACCTTCGGACGTGTACTGGTGCACCGCAGATATTGGCTGGATCACTGGCCATTCGTACCTTGTTTATGGACCTCTCGCTAATGGTGCCACTTGTTTGCTGGTAGGCTTGGCAGTGTGGCTTCAGGGATGTGTATATACCAGTAGTATATGATAATATGTGGTGCTTATTGCTAGGGTTAGTGATAATAGCACTCTATATATGAAAAATGGTAACATGTTGGCCATCCCCTACCAGCTTGGTATCAGCAGTGGATGCTGCCAGCATATTATTCAAAAGTGATGCTCAGCTGGCTGTCATGGCTGCAGTGATTTGAGTGTAAAATATGCTGTGAGGTTGTGGATATACTGTCTGTATGTATATGTTTCTTTTTTACTGCAACCCCTTCTCCCCCTTCCCTTTTTCAGTTTGAAGGAATTCCTACATACCCGGAAGTGGACCGGTTTTGGCAGATTATCGACAAGTACCAGGTCACACTGTTTTACACCGCACCGACAGCTATACGCAGCCTCATGAAGCATGGAAATGACCCTGTGCTTCGGTGTGTTTTCCTTCCTTCTCTCACATCCTTCTTCCTTTTCCCGCTCCTGTGCTCCCTTGAGTCAACAATCCTCCAATCAAGAAGTCCATTTCTGCCTTCTTTACTCTCCTCCTCCCAGGCACAGCCGTCACTCGCTCAGAGTTCTGGGCTCCGTTGGTGAACCCATAAACCCTGAGGCTTGGCACTGGTACCACGGAGTGATTGGTGGTGGCAGGTGCCCAATCGTGGACACCTACTGGCAGACGGAGACTGTACGTGGTTTTGTAATGTAAAACGCAACTGTCTGGTAGAAGCTAAAGTGGTCACGATTTCTATCTGTCTTCGATGTACTTGTATTGTACCTCGTATATTATGAAATGCACCTGTCTGAATTAAGCAAGCATTGCATGTGATGCTGAAAGTTCAGATTGATTCTTAGGTTTCCATCTGTTGAGATTATATAAAGTGTGTCCTCAGTTTTACAAAGGCACGGGTTGTAGTTGTAGTCGAAGATCCATTTTCAACGATGGAAGGCATCACAAACTCGTTTAAGCTGTCTAGCACGCGAGGCTCGGGTCCAATGTATTGACCACTGAGTGTTCCCCTTATCCTGGATGAAGACCGAGCTCGGTGGTTGGCGAAACATTGTACCTAATCAGAGTCCAGAGCATTTCCCAATGTCTTACTTCACTCCCCAATTTAATGCCATCTCATTTCTCCCCATTTTTCTGCCCATTACAGGGAGGTTTCCTCTTGGCTCCAATGCCCTTTGCTACACCTCTTAAGCCTGGCTCTGCAGTGAGTAATGGAAGTGCTTGATTGGTTCAAATAAAAGGAGTTGGAGAAACACTTGCGTGGAATGATGTTGAGCATTGATAATGGACGGGCCTCTAAGGATTTTATCTTTTCTAGACATTCCCGTTCTTTGGGGTGGTGCCGGCAATACTAAACGAGCATGGAGAAGAGATGAAGGGAGAAGCTGAAGGCTACTTGGTGGGTATTGTGTTGTGGAAGAGCATGAAGGTTATGTTGATAGTTTCCCTTTTCTTTTTGTTACATTCTGTTGAATGAATATGAGCGACTTACTGCCGATCCTGAGATGCCGTGAGGTGTTTGAGTATTGCTTGCTTCTTTGTAAGGATGAAACAAAAAATATGTACAGTCTGGCTGATTTGCAGAAAGGTGTATCTGACATGACGGTGCTGTTATTGAAACGATTTAAGAGATGTAATTGAAATTTGTATTGAAAATGGATACCACTGCAATTTATTATACTACCGTTTACTTTATTTCCTCTTTTGTCAAGGTTTTCAAGCAGGCCTGGCCGGGCATGGCGAGGACGATATATGGAGATCACCGACGTTATGAGGAGACGTATTTCCAAAAGTTCCCGGGTTTCTATTTCACAGGAGACGGTGAGTATCGGCAAAGCACAGATGGGTAATAAATTATTGGTTCACGAAAAAAATAAGTGACCACTATATTCCTTATTGTTGTGTGTCTGTCTGTCTGTCTGTCTGTCTGTCCCGAGCATAGCTCCGTGGGATTTGATCCGATCCTGACAAAATTTTGGTGGGAGGTTTATATGAATGATCTAGTTGTGTTTTCCTGAAAATGGGCATGGTACGCCCATTATGGGTGGAGCCACACCCAAAAAACGTGTTTTTAGGGGGTAGCCGATTTCAATTTGCATTTCTTCCTAGGGGGTTTGGCGAATCTGACAGGGGTTTCGGTATTTGGTTAGCCCAATGGCACCTGCATAGCCTCACGGAGCTCGATTTTTCATTTTCGTCCCACGGTCAAGGTCACAAGGTCACGAACTTAGAAATTGCGAATTTTGACATAAAAATTTTCTTCTCCGAGGGGTTTGTCGAATCTGGCAGGGTTTCGGTATTTGGTTAGCCCAATGGCACCTGCATAGCCCCACAGAGCTCGATTTTTCATTTTCGTCCCAAGGTCAAGCCACAAGGTCACGAACTTAGAAAATTACGAATTGTGTTTTAGGGGTAGCCGATTTCAATTTTCATCTTCTCCTAGGGGGTTTGTCGAATCTGCAGGGGTTTCGGTATTTGGTTAGCCCAATGGCACCTGCATAGCCCCACGGAGCTCGTTTTTCATTTTCGTCCCAAGGTCAAGGTCAGAAGGTCACGCACTTAGAAAATTGCGATTTTGACAAAAATCCATCTTCTCCGAGGGGTTTGTCGAATCTGGCAGTGGTTTCGGTATTTGGTTAGCCCAATGGCACCTGCATAGCCCCACGGAGCTCGATTTTTCATTTTCGTCCCAAGGTCAAGGTCACAAGGTCACGAACTTAGAAAATTTCGAATTTTGACATAAAAATCAGACGACCGCCCAAACTTTGAGAGCTAGGATGACAATATTTCTTATGCATAATCTTGAGGTCATTCCCCACCTAAAGTCTTGAACGCATTTTGCTCTATCTCGAACACCTTGCCCGTGGTGCCCCCTTCAAGGTTGTTTTTACGCTGATTTCATCAAAGTATGGATAATTAATCCGATGAGTGCAAAATGCCATATAGCCTATATGACGTTATATTGTTCCTGGAATGTTCCAGAGGAAGTTTTGCACCAAAGGTCATAATCCTTGACCTTTGACCTTTAAAGGTCACAAAGGTCAAATTTTCAAAGTTGTGGGAATCGAACCGTGTTTTCGACCTTCTTCGACGAACTAACTCCAATAAGCTATAGCACGTATCCTGTTTCCTTATTTTAATGTCCACAACATTGTTTTGTGACCTTTAAAGGTTATGCAAAGGTCAAATTTTTAAAGTTGTTGAACGAAACCGGGTTTTCGACATTTTGCAGCTAATAACCCGTCACTCGTACCACATCATGTTGATCATTTTTATAACTTGGTCAAACATTATCACATTGTCTCATCCTTGACTTCTGAAACGATCTACATTGTCAAATACCGCTCGTGAACCATCGTCGTCTTCAGACTTGTTTAAATTATACTTCCTGTATTTGACAAGTTTGTGTGCAATTTTACTTGTGCACTTGTAGGCTCTTGTCTGTCTGTCTCTGTCTCTCTCTCTCTCTCTGTCTCTCTCTCTCTCTCTCTCTCTCTCTCTCTCTCTCTCTCTCTCTCTCTCTCTCTCTCTCTCTCTCTCTCTCTCGCAGCGCAAGGCTGCTGGGTTGCATCATTGCTTCAAGGTGTGGCAGTACCACTGATAGAATGCTCCCTGCTGGTTAGGATAGGAATTTGGAACTTTGCCATGTGCTGGTGAATGCTCACCTAACAAAAAAACAACAAAAAGCAGCTTAAAAATAAGTCTGAATCGTACCAGGAGTTTTGTATGTTTTCGTGGAATTTTTACCTAATGCCAGAATTTTAACTCAAATGCTTTAGTACGAAGATGATCATCTTTCATATTCAGCAGATAGCTGCAGAGTAGCATCATTGGCTGAAAGAGTGGCTGTGCCTCTGATGTAGTGCCCAAAAGGTTGGGGCAGGAATTTAGAATTTGTTCATGGTGCCAGCGAAAACTCACAAATGCTTCATGAAGGACACCGTGGGGGTCTTTAAAGTCTAACAACTAATACTGGCAGATGAGGTGCCAATTTAACACCCGTCCAAGGGATGGCACAGGCATTGATGAATCACCCTGCCTGTGAAACACTCGGATGAGTTTATCGCTGGGTCAGGATTCAAACCCAAGCTAGATAACTTTGAGGCAAGTCTGTGTACCTCGAGGGCCTAGGCCACAACCTCTTCCCAGCCACAACCGCAATGAAATGTGGGATCTTTCTGGGTGGTTTGAGATCATTGTCGGGTTTTGGCGTTTCATTGGGAACAGGATTTTGTTTTTGGTCTAAGTTGAATTTCCTATTGTTGAAGGATTTTGTTCGTTTTGATAACATCAGCCAAAGTCCACCAGTAATTGATGAAAGCACTTTTGTAAACCTCCCCAGCTGAGCACTTGCCAATGATGACATTTACATGTCAGTCTCGATATTATTGAATGTATGCACAAGCTCCTTGTCATTGGTGAGCCTTAGTTTTGAGACTGAACAATAGTGCTCCAGCTGTACAAACGAGACCAACTAATGTAGGAAACAACACCTCGCCTCGTTCGAAACACCAACTGTACTTTGCACTTATCTCATCAAATAAATTGGCTCTGCGAATGTAGAGAAAACAAAGCTGATTAATCGCCTGTCGTTCGATGCTGTGAAGCTTCACTTGCACACAGTCTCCATATGGAGGCATGCCACAGGTCAATCACATTTTCAAGCTGGCCGACAGGATGAGGCAGTGCCTTGGAATTGCTTGCAGAGCTAAGTCCTGAATAATCGACTCCTTGCATTGCACAAAGTGTTCGTCCACAGAGCCATTGAGTACATCATTCCAGCGTAGTGGTGCTGCTATGGCTCATCTTGTACTCTTGGAGGCAGAACTGACAGCCCTGAGACTAAATTGGTTCACGGGCGCCAGCAGTGACCACTATTTTCGTTGTGTCTGTGTCTGTCTCTGTTTGTGACTCTCTCCAGAGCATAGCTCCGTGACGTTTGATGCGATCTTGATGAAACTTGGACACAAGCTAGATATCATGGTCTAGTTGTGTCTTTTTGTATGAGGGGCGTCCCACGCCCCTTGTGGGCGGAGCCACGCCCACTTGAACTTTTTATTTATTTTCTCGATTTTTTTCTTGCAATTTCATTTCCTAGAAGCTGTGCGTAATGTCCATAAGTACAACATATTAAAAAATCCGATTTGATTTGGTCAATTTTGACGGAAGAGATAGGTTTTTACGGTAGGGCTTCCTCAAAAGCTTCCACTAACTCAATTGTTCCTATCGTGGCATTGTTCAATAATGCCGACGAACCATCGTCGCCTCTCGGCTTGTTTGTGCCATTGTTGTTAGGGCCCACAGCATAATGCTCTCCCACCACAAGTTTTTGGCTTAACGGCATTCCACTGCCTCACATTTGGCTTTGCCCCCCTCCCCCCTCTCTTTCATGCTTTCAGACCTCCCCTCTTCACTCATCTTTAGAATTTCCTCCCAGCAAGTTCATCCCTCCAACTGTATATTAACCCTGGCTTGACCATGTGCAGGATGCCGGAGAGACAGCGATGGCTATTACTGGGTCACGGGTCGTGTGGACGATCTTCTCAACATGTCTGGTGAGAGATTTTCTAGTCTGATATTTCAAGGTACAAGATAAAGTTTGCTAATTGAAGCAATGCTTTGTGTTTCAATTGTCACAAATGTGCTAATGGAATTGCATGTTCGTTCGATTCCATTTTGTGATGGAAAATTTTCATATTTTTCTCAGCAGTTTAGAAAAAAGATAATTTCTGCGACTTTCTTTTTCAATAGCTCGAAAGTTTTGTATAAATCCAAAAGTACCTCTTTACCAGAATTGTGATCGTGAGCCCTTGTCGCACACCAGCCTTGCTGCAAGTGTCGTGACCAATGAGGGACACTTGCTACCTTGTTTAGGCATCCATTACAGTTGGAGGATTTTGAATTGCCTTCAGAAAATGATCATAAAGTTCAAATGGAACTTCCTGCTTCAGTTGACTGTGCAAGCCAGAACAGTCCACTCTACACTGCTACCCACAGTGGCTTTGGAAGCCTTTTCTTGGCAACACCAGCCAATCCTTTGGGAAGGGAATCGATCAACAGAAGTGATGGAGGTTGAGTAATTCTGCGAGAAGCAATGTAGCAGCTGACCTTGTTGAGCAGTTTGGTGTGTTTCACACTGCAGCTGAAGGTGGAAGGTAGATAATAAAAATTCTATATTTTTAGAAAGCCATACACCATGTACATACAAATCTGATGCACAAATTTTTATGAAACTAGAGTTGATAGAACACCTTATCCTACGCAGTCTTGAGACAAAAGGACAGGGGAAGTGTCTTTTACGTCTTTTACGAAAACAGTGCTAGGCGCCGCCATATTTCTCTGAATGCTGAATCTCAGTTACTCTGTCCTCAGAGCATGAGATGGAAGAAATATTTTGTCCAAGTACTGCGAAACGGAAGGTTTTTGAAAGTGCCAACAAAACGATTTGTGTTCTCACTTTTAAATACAGTATATAATTCAATCAAAATTAAAAAAAAATGTTTTAAAGGCTGTATAAAAAAAAAATTCCGCAAGTTTACTGTCGTCGATGCACCATCTTTTACACCACATTATTTCAGTTACATTAGTTATGCGTGCTTGTTGTTTGTGCCCTTTGATGTCCATAAAAACCACAAGTTCCCCGTTTGAAATGATTTTCAATCTTGTTTGACTGCAAGACCAAGAACAATTACCTTACTCCTTCCTCTATGTGCATGTGCTATTGGGACAACATTCCATACAATTTGCCAAATTCAGTCAAAGTTCTGCTAAACCACAGGTTCATAGGTTCATGGTCCCATTCAGGTTCTACAGTATTCAAAATGTATAATTAAATTGGAATGAAGGTTTCCTCGATCATAAACTGCCGTTTGCAGACACCGACACAAAGTCAACCAAACCAATTGCTTAACTCCGCTTTTCACTGCACGTGGTAATGAAAGTGAAGTCCTTGAAGGTTTGTACGATTGTGAATGGCCCGAGGGTTACAGGGTGCAACAAAATTCTGGAATCGGATTGTTTTTCTGAAATCTTGTGTATGCCAACCATCCGTGAACAAGAGGCATTGAAAGAACGTGTTCGAGAGGAACGAAACAAAATCAGTAAGTATATGGATACACTGCATGCAATCGTTGAAACTCCAAACCACACACCATGGATTACAATTTGAACGTTTACTAGAATAAAAGCCTTTGATTGTGGAATTTTGTTCCACAAAATAAATAAATTAACCTGAGATTCCAGGATTTTGTTACACCCTGTATATTGTTACCCAAATCTGCAAAGCCTTTTTATGTGGTCGATCGTAACTCCCATCGTGAGCGTGTGGATGGCGGTCTCATTGAGGCTAAACGGGTAGAATTTTTTTTTCCTTTGCTTAAATTTCTTGCCTTGGCAGGACACCTATTGAGCACGGCTGAGGTGGAGGCAGCTCTGGGCGCACACCCAGCCGTGGTTGAAGCGGCTACGGTGTCCTGTCCGCATTCGCTCAAGGGCCAGACGCTGTACTGCTTTGTGACGCTGCAAGCCGGTCACACCTTCTCAAAAGGACTTATTGCAGAACTTCGCCAAAAAAGGTATGATCGTTGTTTTCCACTTCCAACTGAAGCTCTTTCAAGAACAAAATAATTTTACAATGGTAATTTCCATAATTCATGATCTTAAATCTGTCCTGAAAAAAAAAAAAGTGAATATTGTTATAACTTCAAAAGTTACTTCCAGATATATGGGACTGAGGATTGCACAATATTATTTTGATGTCAATTAAATGTGCATTAGAAGTTAACAGTTCAACATAATGGTGCAGAAATAGCAGATGCCCCTCGAGCCGTTGTTCAGCTTGATCCTTGGCCCGACGACAAGGCCTCATCAGCTCTTTCCAGCCTGTCCATGGGATATAGGCCATCAGCCGTAAGCTGTATCGTGCAATTTCGTTCCACTCATCGGGGGGGGGGGGGGGGGGGTAGACAAAACCTTGATAATATATATCCAAATACATACATATGCAAAATTTCTCCCCTCGAATAGCTGCAGTTATTGTGTATTTTCATCTTGAAAATCGATGCATTCCCAGCGTTCTCTCATTTGAACTCGGATCACGTGTGGCCACGTGACGCCTTGACAGCCAATAGATCGGCTGACATCGTATGCAAATTACGTCAGACTGTCACGTGACCAGCTAAGTTGTCCAAGATGGAAGCTTCCTGCAGGGAGTAAATCACCGGCAGCTGATCGGCCAATGAGTACCAGTTCCAGTGTGTGTACTGGTAGAGGGGCACTGCATCAGCGACACAGTCACGCTTCAAGAAATGAGAGCTACCCCAGCAGCTAAGCTGCCATACGACCACCACCACCACAACAAAATTGTGAATTAAAAAGAAGCTGTTTTCATTGCCTTTCTTATACATTGATTTTATTGTTATCCAAATAGACATACTGGTATATCTTTTTAACCAACTCAGACTATACTTACAATTATGGAACAAGGCAATAAAATCAATGTATAAGAAAGGCAATGAAAACAGCTTCTTTTTAATTCACAATTTTGTTGTGGTGGTGGTGCGTCGTATGAGCCTAGCTGCTGGTAGCTCTCATTTCTTGAAGCGTGACTGTGTCGCTGATGCAGTGCCCCTCTACCAGTACACACACTGGAACTGGTACTCATTTGGCCGATCAGCTGCCGGTGATTTACTCCCTGCAGGAAGCTTCCATCTTGGACAAACTTAGCTGGTCACGTGACAGTCTGACGTAATTTGCATACGATGTCAGCCGATCTATTGGCTGTCAAGGCGTCACGTTGGCCCCACACGTGATCGAGTTCAAATGAGAGAACGCTGGGAATGCATCGATTTTCAAGATGAAAATACACAATAACTGCAGCTATTCGAGGGGAGAACTTTTGCATATGTATGTATTTGGTGATATTATATTATCAAGGTTTTGTCTACCCCCCCCCCCCCCCCCCCCGATGAGTGGAACGAAATTGCACGATACAGCTTACGGCTGATGGCTATATCCCATGGACAGGCTGGAAAGAGCTATGAGGCCTTGTCGATCGGGCCAAGGATCAAGCTGAAACAACGGCTCGAGGGGGCATCTGCTATTTCTGCACCATTATGTTGAACTGTTAACTTCTAATGCACATTTAATTGACATCAAAATAATATTGTCAATCCTCCAGTCCCATATATCTGGAAGTAACTTTTGAAGTTATAACAAATTATCACTTTTTTTTTTTTTTCAGGACAGATTTAAGATCATGAATTATGGAAAATTACCATTGTTAAAATTATTGTTGTTCTTGAAAGAGCTTCAGTTGGAAGTGGAAACAACGATCATACCTTTTTGGCGAAGTTCTGCAATAAGTCCTGAGAAGGTGTGACCGGCCTGTGCTAGCGCGTCACAAAGCAGTTACAGCGTCTGGCCCTTGAGCGATGCGGACAGGACACCGTAGCCGCTTCACACGGCTGGGTGTGCGCCCAGAGCTGCCTCCACCTCTCCAGTCCGGTGCTCAATAGGTGTCCTGCCAAGGCAAGAAATTTTAAGCAAAGGAAAAAAAATTCTACCCGTTTAGCCTCAATGGACCGCCATCACACGCTCACGATGGGAGTTACGATCGACCACATAAAAGGCTTTGCAGATTTGGTGTAACAATATACAGGGTGTAACAAAATCCTGGAATCTCAGGTTAATTTATTTATTTTGTGGAACAAAATTCCACAATCAAAGGCTTTTATTCTAGTAAACGTTCAAATTGTAATCCATGTGTGTGTGGTTTGGAGTTTCAACGATTGCATGCAGTGTATCCATATACTTACTGATTTTGTTTCGTTCCTCTCGAACACTTCTTTCAATGCTCTTGTTCACGGATGGTTGGCATACACAGATTTCAGAAAAACAATCCGGTTCCAGAATTTTGTTGCACCCTGTAACCCTCGGGCCATTCACAATCGTACCAAACCTTCAAGGACTTCACTTTCATTACCACGTGCAGTGAAAAGCGGAGTTAAGCAATTGGTTTGGTTGACTTTGTGTCGGTGTCTGCAAACGGCAGTTTATGATCGAGGAAACCTTCATTCCAATTTTAATTATACATTTTGAATATACTGTAGAACCTGAATGGGACCATGAACCTATGAACCTGTGGTTTTAGCAGAACTTTGACTGAATTTTGGCAAATTGTATGGAATGTTGTCCCAATAGCACATGCACATAGAGGAAGGATAAGGTAATTGTTCTTGGTCTTGCAGTCAAAAAGATTGAAAATCATTCAAACGGGGAAACTTGTGGTTTTTATGACATCAAAAGGGCACAAACAACAAGCACGCATAACTAATGTAACTGAAATAATGTGGTGTAAAAAAACGGTGCATCGACGACAGTAAACTTGCGGAATTTTTTTATACAGCCTTTAAAACATTTTTTTTAAATTTTGATTGAATTATATAACTGCATTAAAAGCGAGAACACAAATCGTTTTGTTGGCACTTTCAAAAACCTTCCGTTTCGCAGTACTTGGACAAAAATATTTCTCCATCTCATGCTCTGAGGACAGAGTAACTGAGATTCAGCATTCAGAGAAATATGGCGGCACCTAGCACTGTTTTCGTAAAAGACGTAAAAGACACTTCCCCTGTCCTTTTGTCCCAAGACTGCGTAGGATAAGGTGTTCTATCAACTCTAGTTTCATAAAAATTTGTGCATCAGATTTGTATGTACATGGTGTATGGCTTTCTAAAAATATAGAATTTTATTATCTACCTTCCACCTTCAGCTGCAGTGTGAAACACACCAAACTGCTCAACAGGGTCAGCTGCTACATTGCTTCTCGCAGAATTACTCAACCTCCATCACTTCTGTTGATCGATTCCCTTCCCAAAGGATTGGCTGGTGTTGCCAAGAAAAGGCTTCCCAAAGCCACTGTGGGTAGCAGTGTAGAGTGGACTGTTCTGGCTTGCCAGTCAACTGAAGCAGGAAGTTCCATTTGAACTTTATGATCATTTTCTGAAGGCCAATTCAAAATCCTCCAACTGTAATGGATGCCTAAACAAGTAGCAAGTGTCCCTCATTGGTCACGACACTTGCAGCAAGCTGGTGTGCGACAAGGGCTCACGGTCACAATTCTGGTAAAGAAGTACTTTTGGATTTATACAAAACTTTCGAGCTATTGAAAAGAAAGTCGCAGAAATTATCTTTTTTCTAAACTGCTGAGAAAAAATATGAAATTTTCCATCACAAAATGGAATCGAACGAACATGCAATTCCATTAGCACATTTGTGACAATTGAAACACAAAGCATTGCTTCAATTAGCAAACTTATATCTTGTACCTTGAATATTCAGACTAGAAAATCTCTCACCAGACATGTTGAGAAAGATCGTCCACACGGACCCGTGACCCAGTAATAGCGCATCGCTGTCTCTCCGGCATCCTGCACATGGTCAAGCCAGGGTTAATATACAGTTGGAGGGATGAACTTGCTGGGAGGAAATTCTAAAGATGAGTGAAGAGGGGAGGTCTGAAAGCATGAAAGAGAGGGGGAGGGGGGCAAAAGCCAAATGTGAGGCAGTGGAATGCCATTAGCCAAAAACTGTGGTGGGAGAGCATTATGCTGTGGGCCCTAACAACAAATGGCACAAACAAGCGAGAGAGGCGACGATGGTTCGTCGGCATATTGAACAATGCCACGATAGGAACAATTGAGTTAGTGTGAAGCTTTTGAGGAAGCCCTACCGTAAAAACCTATCTCTTCCGTCAAAATTGACCAAAATCAAATCGGCATTTTTTAATATGTTGTACTTATGGACATTACGCACAGCTTCTAGGAAATGGAAATTGCAAGAAAAAAATCGAGAAAATAAATAAAAAGTTCAAGGTGGGCTGGGGACGCCCCTCATACAAAAAGACACAACTAGACCATGATATCTAGCTTGTGTCCAAGTTTCATCAAGAATCGCATCCAAACGTCACGGAGCTATGCTCTGGAGAGAGTCACAAACAGACAGACACAGACACAACGAAAATAGTGGTCACTGCTGGCGCCCGTGAACCAATTTAGTCTCAGGGCTGTCAGTTCTGCTCCAAGAGTACAAGATGAGCCATAGCAGCACCACTACGCTGGAATGATGTACTCAATGGCTCTGTGGACGAACACTTTGTGCAATGCAAGGAGTCGATTATTCAGGGACTTAGCTCTGCAAGCAATTCCAAGGCACTGCCTCATCTTGTCGGCCAGCTTGAAAATGTGATTGACCTGTGGCATGCCTCCATATGGAGACTGTGTGCAAGTGAAGCTTCACAGCATCGAACGACAGGCGATTAATCAGCTTTGTTTTCTCTACATTTCGCAGAGCCAATTTATTTGATGAGATAAGTGCAAAGTACAATTGGTGTTTTCGAACGAGGCGAGGTGTTGTTTCCTACATTAGTTGGTCTCGTTTGTACAGCTGGAGCACTATTGTTCAGTTCTCAAAAACTAAGGGCTCACCAATGACAAGAAGCTTGTGCATACATTCAATAATATCGAGACTGACATGTAAATGTTCATCATTGGCAAGTGCTCAGCTGGGGAGGGTTTACAAAAGTGCTTTCATTCAATTACTGGTGGACTTTGCTGATGTTATCAAAACGAACCAAAATCCTTCAACAATAGAAATTCAACTTAGACCAAAAACAAAATCCTGTTCCCAATGAAACGCCAAAACCCGACAATGATCTCAAACCACCCAGAAAGATCCCACATTTCATTGCGGTTGTGGCTGGGAAGAGGTTGTGGCCTAGGCCCTCGAGGTACACAGACTGGCCTCAAAGTTATCTAGCTTGGGTTTGAATCCTGACCCAGCCGATAAACTCATCCGAGTGTTTCACAGGCAGGGTGATTCATCAATGCCTGTGCCATCCTTGGACGGGGTGTAAATTGGCACCTCATCTGCCAGTATTAGTTGTTAGACTTTAAAGACCCCCACGGTGTCCTTCATGAAGCATTTGTGAGTTTTCGCTTGGCACCATGAACAAATTCTAAATTCCTCGCCCCAACCTTTTGGGCACTACATCAGAGGCACAGCCACTCTTTCAGCCAATGATTGCCTACTCTGCAAGCTATCTGCTGAATATGAAAGATGATCATCTTCGTACTAAAGCATTTGAGTTAAAATTCTGCATTAGGTAAAAATTCCACGAAAACATACAAAACTCCTGGTACGATTCAGACTTATTTTTTAAGCTGCTTATTGTTGTTTTTTTGTTTAGGTGAGCATTCACCAGCACATGGCAATAGTTCCCAAATTTCCTATCCTAACCAGCAGGAGCATTCTATCAGTGGTACTGCCACACTTGAAGCAATGATGCAACCAGCAGCCTTGCGCTGCGAGAGAGAGAGAGAGAGAGAGAGAGAGAGAGAGAGAGAGAGAGAGAGACGAGAGAGAGAGATGGAGAGAGACAGACAGACAGACAGACAGACAGACAGACAGACAAGAGCCTACAAGTGCACAAGTAAAATTGCACACAAACTTGTCAAATACAGGAAGTATAATTTAAACAAGTCTGAAGACGACGATGGTTCACGAGCGGTATTTGACAATGTAGATCGTTTCAGAAGTCAAGGATGAGACAATGTGATAATGTTTGACCAAGTTATAAAAATGATCAACATGATGTGGTTACGAGTGACGGGTATTAGCTGCAAAATGTCGAAAACCCGGTTTCGTTCAAACAACTTAAAAAATTTGACCTTTGCATAACCTTTAAAGGTCACAAAAAATGTTGTGGACATTAAAATAAGGAAACAGGATACGTGCTATAGCTTATTGGAGTTAGTTCGTCGAAGAAGGTCGAAAAACACGGTTCGATTCCCACAACTTTGAAAATTTGACCTTTGTGACCTTTAAAGTCAAAGTCAAGGATTATGACCTTTGGTGCAAAACTTCCTCTGGAACATTCCAGGAACAATATAACGTCATATAGGCTATATGGCATTTTGCACTCATCGATTAATTATCCATACTTTGATGAAATCAGCGTTAAAAAACAACCTTGAAGGGGGCACCACGGGCAAGGTGTTCGAGATAGAGCAAAATGGTTTCAACGACTTTAGCGTGGGAATGACCTCAAGATTATGCATAAGAAATATTGTCATCCTAGCTCTCAAAGTTTGGGCGGTCGTCTGATTTTTATGTCAAAATTCGAAATTTCTAAGTTCGTGCCTTGTGACCTTGACCTTGGACGAAAATGAAAAATCGAGCTCCGTGGGGCTATGCAGGTGCCATTGGGCTAACCAAATACCGAAACCACTGCCAGATTCGACAAACCCCTCGGAGAAGATGGATTTTTGTCAAAATCGCAATTTTCTAAGTGCGTGACCTTCTGACCTTGACCTTGGACGAAAATGAAAAATCGAGCTCCGTGGGGCTATGCAAGGTGCCATTGGCTAACCAAATACCGAAACCCCTGCAAGATTCGGACAAACCCCCTAGGAGAAGATGAAAATTGAAATCGGCTACCCCCTAAAAACACAATTCGCTAATTTTCTAAGTTCGTGAACCTTGTGGCCTGACCTTGGGACGAAAATGAAAAAATCGAGCTCTGTGGGGCTATGCAGGTGCCATTGGGCTAAAACCAAATACCGAAACCCCTGCCAGATTCGACAAAACCCCTCGGAGAAAGAAAATTTTTTATGTCAAAATTCGCAATTTTCTAAGTTCGTGACCTTGTACCTTGACCTGGGACGAAAATGAAAATCGAGCTCCGTGAGGCTATGCAGGTGCCATTGGCTAACCACAATAACCGAACCCCTGTCAGATTTCGCCAAACCCCCTAGGAGAAGATGCAAATTGAAATCGGCTACCCCCTAAAAAACACGTTTTTTGGGTGTGGCTCCACCCATAATGGGCGTACCATGCCCATTTTCAGGAAAACACAACTAGAATCATTCATATAAACACTCCCACCAAAATTTTGTCAGGATCGGATCAAATCCCACGGAGCTATGCCTCGGGACAGACAGACAGACAGACAGACAGACACACAACAATAAGGAATATAGTGGTCACTTATTTTTTCGTGAACAATAATTTATTACCCATCTGTGCTTTGCCGATACTCACCGTCTCCTGTGAAATAGAAAACCGGGAACCTTGGAAATACGTCTCCTCATAACGTCGGTGATCTCCATATATCGTCCTCGCCATGCCCGGCCAGGCCGCTTGAAAACCTTGACAAAAGAGAAAATAAAGTAAACGAGTATATAATATTGCAGTGGTATCCATTTTTCAATACAAATTTCCAATTACATCTCTTAAATCGTTTCATAACAGCACCGTCATGTCAGATACACCTTTCTGCAAATCAGCCAGACTGTACATATTTTTGTTTCATCCTTACAAAGAAGCAAGCAAACTCAAACACCTCACGGTCATTCTCAGGATAGGGCAGTAAGTCGCTCATTATTCATCAACAGAGATTGTAACAAAAAGAAAAGGGGAAACTTCAAACTTAACCTTCATGCTCTCCACACACACAATACCACCAAGTACCTTCACGCTTCTCCCTCATCTCTTCTCCGAATGCTCGTTATATTGCCGGCACCACCCCAAAGACTGGAATGTCTAGAAAAGATAAATCCTTAGAGGCCCGTCCATTTATTCAATG
>CM068968.1:31223152-31242930 GCA_035128595.1 Eptatretus atami
GACGCTGTCAGGATTATCAAAAACCCAAGCTAGATAACTTTGAGGCAACTGTTATTTGTACCCGAGGCCTAGGCACAACCTCTTCCCACCACAACCGCCAATGAAATGTGGGCGATCTTCTGGGTGTCTTGAGATCATTGTCGGGTTTTGGCGTTTCATTGGGAAACAGGATTTTGTTTTTGGTCTAAGTTGAATTTCCTCATTGTGAAGGATTTCGTTTCGTTTTGATAACATCAGCCAAAAGGTCACAGTAATGATATGAAAGCACTTTTGATACTTCCCCCAGCTGCGCACTTGCCAATGATGACATTACATGTAGTCTCGATATTGAATGTAGCACAAGCTCCTTGTCATTGGTGAGCCTTAGTTTGGACTGAACAATAGTGCTCCAGCCTGTAAGAAGCCAACACCTAATGTAGGATAAAACACCTCGCTATCTGTTCGAAACACCAACTGTACTTTGCACTATCTCTCAAATAAATTGCTCTGCGATGTTGACGAAACAAAAGCTGATTAATCGCTGTGTTCGTGCTGTGAAGCTTCACTTGCCAAGTCTCCATATGGAGGCATGCACAGGTCATCACATTTTCAAGCTGCGCTGACAGGATGAGGCAGTGCTAGTTGATTGCCTTGCAGAGCTAAGTCTGAAAATAATCGCTCCTTGCCATTGCAACAAGGTTCGTCCACAGAGCCATTGAGAATCATCAGCGTAGTGGTGCTGCTATGGCTCATCTGTATCTTGGAGGAGAACTGACAAGCCTGAGACTAAATTTGGTTCACGGGCCGCAGCCCAGTGACCACTATTTTTGTTGTGCTCTGTGTCTGTCTCTGTTTGTGACCTCCAGATGCATGTCGTGACGTTTTATGCGATCTTGATGAACTTTGGACAGCAGCAGATATCATGCTATAGTTGTGGTCTTTTTGATATGAGGCGTCCCACTGGCGGGCCAGCCCTGAACTTTTTTATTTTCTCGATTTTTTTCTATTGCAATTTCATTCCTAGAAGCTGTGCGTAATGTGCATAGTCAACATATTAAAAATCGCATTTGATTTGGTCAATTTTGAACGGAGGAGATAGGTTTTACGGTAGTGGTCCTCAAGAAGCTTCCCTAACTCAATTTTCCTATCGTGGCAATGTTCAATAATGCCGAGGAACCATCGTCCCTCCGGCTTGTTGTGCTTGTTGTTAGGGCCAAGCATAATTGCCTCCCACCACAAGTTTTTGCTTAACGGCCATTCCAGTGCTCACATTTGCTTTGCCCCTCCTCCCTCTCTTCATGCTTTCAACCTCCTCTCAACCTCATTTCTAGAATTTCCTCCCAGCAATTCAGTCCCTCCACTGTATAGTTACCCTGGCTTGACCATGTGCAGGATGCCGGAGGAGAGAGCGGTGGCTATTACTGGGGGTTCGAGGTCGTGTGAGGATCTTCTCAGACATGTTTGGTGAGAGATGTTCTAGTCTGATATTTCAGGTACGAGATAAATGCTAATTGAGAGGCAATGCTGTTGTGTTCATTGTCGACAATGGTGCCTAATGATGAGCGATGTGTCGTGTCGAGTTCAGTTGTTGTGATGTAGAAGATTTTCTAGTAGTTTTTCGCAGTTTAGAAAAAAGAAATTTCTGGGACTTTCTTTTTAATAGCCTCGAAGTTTTGTAATAGAATCAAAAGTGCCTCTTTACGAGAATTGTGCCTGTGGAGCGCGTTGTCGCACACCTGAGCTTGCTGCAAGTGTCGTGGACCGAATGAGGACACTTGCTCGGTTGGTTACGGCATTGCATTACAGTTGGAGGAGTTTTGGAATTGCCTTCGAAAGATGACTAAAGTTCAAGCGAACTCTGCTGGTCTCAGTTGGATCTGTGCAAGCCCCAACAGTTCCACTCTACCTGTACCCCAGTGGCTTTGAGAGCCTTTTTCTTTGGCACACAGCAATCTTTGGGAAGGGAATCGATCAACAGAAGTGATGGAGGTTGAGTAATTCTGCGAGAAGCAATGTATGCAGCTGACCTGTTTTGGCAGTTGGGGTGGTGGGTTTGTTTTTTCACACTGCATCTGAGGGTGGAAGTAGATAAAGAAATTACTATATTTTTAGAAAGCCATACACCATGTAGCATAACTTGATGCACAAATTTTATGAAACTAGATTTGTATAGAACACCTCTATCCTACGAGTCTTGAGACAAAGGACAGGGGAAGTGTCTTTTACAGATTTAGAAAACAGTGTCAGTTGCGCCCATATAGGTCTCTATTATGCTAGAATCTCAGGACCTCTAGAGCAAGATGGAGAATATTTTGTTCCCATGTTGCTGAAACGGAAGTGTTTTGGAATGTGAACAAAACGATTTTGTGTTCTCGCTTTTAAATGCAGTATATATTCAAAAAATTAAATATTAGTAGAATTGTTTTAAAAGGCTGTAAAAGAAATCGCAAGTTACTGTCCGTCGTGAGATGCACGTCGATGGTTTACACACATTATTTCGTATTACATTTAGTTTATGCGTGCGTTGTTGTTTGCTTGCTTTTGATTGTCATTAAAAACCACAAGTTCCTCCGCTTTGAAATGATTTTCAATCTTTGTTTGCACTGCAGACAAGAACATTACGCTTACTCTTCTCTATGGCATGTGCTATGTGGACAACATTCCATACATTGCCAAATTCAGTCAAAGTTCTGCTAAACACAGGTTCATAGGTTCATGGTCCCATTCAGGTTCTACAGTATTCAAAATGTAGGTAATTAAATTGATATGAAGTTTGCGATCATATAAACTGCCGTTTGCAGACTACCGAGCCCCAAAGTAACAAACCATTGGCTTAACTCTGCTTTTCACTGCACTGTGATAGTGAAAGTGATTAGTCTGTGAAGGTTTGTACGTTGTGAATGGCCCAGTGGTTAAGGGTCAACACAAAATTTGGATATCGGATTGTTTTTCTGAAATCTTGTGTATGCCAACCATACAGTAGAACAAGAGGCATTGAAAAACGTGTTCGCGAGGAAGAAGGAACAAAATCAGTAAGTATTGGATACCTATGCATGCCAATCGTTGAAACTCCAAACTCAACACCCATGGATTACAACTTTGAACGTTATTTAGATAAATAAGCCTTTGATTGTGGGATTTTTGTTCCACAAAATAATAAATTAACCTAGATTCCAGGATTTTGTTACACACCTGTTATTGTTACCTCAAATCTGGCAAAGCCTTTTTATGTGTGGTTCGATCGTAACTCCTACGTTGATGCGTTGTTGATGGCAGGTCTCATTGAGGCTAACGGGTGAATTTTTTTTTCTTTGCTTAAATTTTTGCCTTGGCAGCGGATCAACCTATGTGCCGGGCTGAGGGGAGCAGCTCTGGGCGCACACCCACCAGTGTTTGTTAGGGGCGCTACGGTGTCCTCCGCATTCGCTCAAGGCCAGACGCTGTATGCTGCTTTGTGCGCCTGCAAGCCGGCACACTTCTAAGACCTTGTTGCAGAATCTTCTAGCCCAAAAAGGTAGATCGTTGTTGTTCCAGCTTCAACTGAAGCTCTTTCAAGAACAAAATAATTTTAGTACAATGGTAATTTTCCATAATTCCATGATCTTAAATTTGTCTGAAAAAAAAAAAAGTGATAATTGTTACTAACTTCAAATTACTTCCAGATATATGGGACTGAGGATTGCACAAATTATTTTGATGTCAATTAAATGTGCATTAGAAGTTAACAGTTCAACCATAATGGTGTCAAGAAATAGCAGATGCCCCCTCGAGCCGTTGTTCAGCTTGATCTCCTGGCCGACCGCAGGGCCTCATAGCTCTGTTCCAGCCTGTCCATGATAAATAGGCCATGCAGCCGTAAGCTGTATGCTGCAATTTCGTTCACTCATCGGGGGGGGGGGGGGGGGGGGGTTTAGACAAAACCTTGATAATATTTATGTACCAAATACATACTATGCAATAAGTTTCCTGAATAGCTGCAGTTTTGTTATTTTCATCTTGAAAATCGATGCCATTCCCAGTTCCGACTCATTTGAACTCGGATCACGTCCGGTGTGGGCACGTCGACGCTTTGACAGCCCAATTAGATCGGCTGAGATCGTATGCAATATTAAGTCAGATGTCACTGTTTACACTAAGTCTGTCAAGATGGAAGCTTCCTGAGGGAGAAATCACGGGCAGCTGATCGGCCATTTGATGATATCCAGACCTCGTTATTCCCAGCATGTAGAAAGAGATTACGTTTTAGTCTGTAGAGTGGGATGAAGCTACATGGCTCGCTATTCCACGACTACGAGTCGGGTAAAGGATTTCGACTTATCGGGTAGTGAAATGACTACTCTCCTACCACTTAACTGCCGATTTCGACCTTACATCTCCCAAACAAATTATTCTTGTGGTATTACAAAAAAAGTGTATTTCATTGTTTCTTTGATACATGCTGATTTTATTGGCTTGTCCATATGTAAGAGGAGTAGTCTGAGTGGTTAAAAAGAGTAACCAGTATGTCTAGTTTGGATACAACTTACTCAAAGCAAAACTGAAGAAGGATTTCATAAAAAGTGCGCAAAAATATAACTGCTACGAGAAATACTGATTTAAATGAAAACAAGTATTAAATATTAAAATCATTCTAATAAATCACAAATTTCATTGCAAACTCTAAAGGCTGTCACGGTGGTCAATGCGTTTTTCTAATTAGTTCAATATCAATTATTACTAGTTTGTAAATCCAAATAAATGCTTTTGAGGGGGTAGATCTGAAATCGCTACGCGGGTAGGATAAATCATTTCAAGCTACCCAGGGGTAATTTTAAATCTTTACACGCACTCTCGGCTAAAGACCAAACGTCGTTCGTGGACGTCTAAGACGAAGCATTTGTTGACACTTTCTCTCCATTTATCCCATCTTACAGACGTATTAAAACGTTTGACTTTTTCAGTCGTACATTGTCCTGGTGAATAATACACTGGGGAGTCGATCCCTCACTGGCCATGTTCATCAAAATCGCCGGTCAGCTTCCCGTTGATTTCCTCCCTGCAGGAAGCTTCCACCTTGGACAACTTATGCTTGGTCACGCTTTGACAGTGTCTGGACGTTAATTTGCATACCGATGTCAGCCGATCTATTGGCTGTCGAGGCCCACGTGGCCCACACGTGAGACAGTTCAAATGAGGAACGCTGGAATGCATCGATTTTCAAGATGAAAATACACAATACTGCAGCTATTTGAGTGGAGAACTTCATACGTAATGTATTTGGATATATACTATCATATTATCAAGGTTTTGTCTACCCCCCGATGAGTGGAACGAAACTTGATTTTCAAGCACGTTCTGAGCCATGGCTGATGGCCTAATAGGAACGTTTTTATTTTACCTGTCCGATCAAATAATGCACCTGTCCAATATTCATATTGCCAACATGTAGGGTGATACATTGTTACGTTGAAGTTTGTTGCCAGCACTTGGGTATGGTCGGGTCGAAAAAGATCTCATCGCACACTGCGAATCACTGTTGCTTGACATGAAAAACAACGTGTTCAAGGTTAAGATAGGTTCTTTCTGACGGGTTTATTGGTGCTTTTCACTTGTCGGACAACAGATTCTGTGTCCCAGACAACCGTTATACGTCGAGCGCCTGCTATGAACTGTCAGACTGGTGCTTCGCAGGCAGGTGGATGCAGTGTTGTTTTTCCCATCCCTCGAATGGAGCTCAAGCTGGAGACCTGGTCTGCTGCCATTGCTGGTGGATGCAAGGGATCTAATGGTGTCTTTTGATGAAGAGTGGGCGAGTTGACGGAACTCTTATCAAATCAAAAATTCTACAAAACCAGACTGAGCTCTTATCGATCGCGGTCTTGAATTACATTGTAAACTAAAACAGCAGTCAGTAGAGCGCATACCACGCCAGGTTGAACACGGACGTTTCGTATCCCACTGAAAGTGTCGGATCTGGATCTAGACCTGAACCAAAATCGAAGCGGCTTGGTCTCGTCACCGAACAAATCATCCACCTAGTTTGTCATAACTTGAGATATCGTTTTTGGCTCCATTCTCAATGGTGAATGACTTCAAATATTCTCGTATCCAGACTCGGATCTTCACCAAAATTGAATCGTGCTCGTCATACACCTAACCTGTTATCGTGTCATCTGAATCGGTCCATAACTTCAGTTATCGTGGTACATATAGTTTTTAGCCCATCACTCAATGGTGAAGAATCACTTAAATTTCTTGGATCCAGATCCGGATTTCAAAAATGTAATCATTTCGTCCTTGTCACACACCAATCTGTTCACAATATATCCTGTTCCCGATAACAAACGGATGGAACAGATTGTGAAAACAACCTCCGTCCACCTTTGGTGGTGGAGGTAACAAATGTTCTGCTCTCCTCATTCATTGAAATAAACCAAGCTAAGAGCACATACTACGGAGCTTGGTTATTCAATGTCACCCTTCCTGCCACCTGCCTCTCCTAGTGGGAAAAGATTTCCCATTGCCACTCCAGACTACATCCAAAATGCCCTGCCTTGCCCAAGACTCGTTCAGGTAAGCAGCAAGTGCAGTGAGTGGGAAAGCATTTAAATGAAGGTTATGATGTTCAAAGGAAGGATTCAAATCCAATGGAAAAATAATCGGATATATCTGGGACCATCTACATACATACAGATAAAAGGAAATGTGGGGTGTAATAGAGGAGGAGAGGGGGGGGGTTGAATTGAAGGGGAGAGTTCAGTGGGGACAAGAGGTAAGGGGCTGGGAAGAATTGGAGTTGAGGCACACAAAGGATCAAAGGAAGGAGGAAAATAACTTTATAAAACAAACAACAAAAGTTTTAAATACTCAATTCATTCGTCATAACTAGATTCTTGAGACAAATGGATTTTACGTGGGTATATCACCTAAAGTTCCAAAATCAGCCGCAATTATAATTTTGGCCGCAAAAAACACAATTATGAAAAACTTTTGAAATTGCAAATTCTTCTGAAAACACATCCCAGGTTTATCAGTGACTTCAGGAGAAAAAAGAAAATTTATTTCCATCAAGATAGAGCAATTGGAGGCTATCACACAGAATCAATTGTGTTCTGGTTCAGCTGAAAAGGGAACAGGACATGTACAAGTGGGAAGAGTAAGAAAAGGGCTTGTTTGAAGGCATATGAAATTAATTCTCCCCTTCACATATACGGTACTATTTAGATTTGGAAATGGTTCCATTAACACGATGCATATCCTAGGCAAGATAATGCGCAGAATCCTGCGCGAAGATCGCCAGCGGGAGTCCCGATTTTGGAGATGTCACACCCTGGCGACCGTGCGTGCCAGCGCACTGTTGCTAGATCGTTGCCGGACTAACGGTGTAAGACCAAATATTTAGAAGTCTAAAAGTGTCTCTTCCTGAGACAAAAGTGCAATCCATCGAGGCCTGTGGGCCGACCGAGGTTTCACCAAAACATCCACATTCATAATCTGTCTTAACAAATGTAAGAGAAATGAAACAAGCTTCTTTTTAATCACTATCACAAAACGAAGTTTGATGCAGTTTAATATTGTCCGATTTCTTTTTCTTTCCATTGAAAAGTTAACCCTTTCCTGTTCACCTTACTTTTACTGGAAATGTTTTACTCGAAAGTGATCGGTGGAAAAGTTTGCCCGCACCCATCTCTGAACTTTTGGAAAAATACAATGGACCATGTAAATATTATACATGGAGGGAGTCAAAGCCCACAATTTTTGCAATACGTAATAGATGCACGGGCTCCAACGAGGTATATTGTTAACTGCTCGTATCTAACATTCCAGTGCTGATGTCTGCTAAACTTCGTGCTTTCGGGGATGTAAATGGCTTGCGATTTTTGATGGCAGAGGTTAAATGGATAAAAAAAAATAATCGAGCCCTCTGTCCCAAATGGTGCATCCTTTAAACAAATACCTGGTGAGTGCTGGGGAGGAGGGAGAGCATCTCTCCATCACCAGGAAGCTATCAAAGTGTTTTTCTTGGTTGATCTCCTTTGTATTCATTATAAATACAACTTAAGTATTGTACAAGTAAAATGTCTTATCTTTAATTATTTTCATTAATCCCAATTCTGCACTTCATGTTGATCTGTTTTGGAAATAATTGTCTGTGGAAGCATGTTATGTGTGTGTGTGCGGTGTGATGGTTCATGGGAAATGGTATTTGATTTTCTTCTTCACGATGAGGATTAAAGTGTTAGTTGCACAGCCCATTAAACTTCCTGGCCTGCATCTATTCCTCTGCACCGGATCATCGTGGAGGCCCAGACAGAGCTTTGGGGTGTTCACAAGTCAAGGAACATTTAAAGGCTGGAAATACCCTGAGTGGCCCAGGATAATTGACTAGAGTGTATTGTCTAGGAATTTTCATTTGTTGCAGAGTACCAGTGATAGCTTTCCTACTTTTGCGAAACGCCATGGATCCAACTGGTGCTGGCAGATGACTGGCTTAACATCGGATCCGAGGACGCGCTACAAATCGAATCACCCTGCCTGTGAAAGTTTTATAGCTGGGTGGGGATTAAAACGCAGGTTACAGCTTAGAAGCAGGCTAGATTCCAATCCTCTAGATGATCAAGCAAAGAAAACACAATCAGTAATTTATAGGATTTTAAGCTGTTACAAGGATTATGTATGCAATGTAGTGTAGTCTTGGACTGTTTATAATACCAACTTACAACACCCACTGCAGTCATTTATACTTCAAATGGCAAATTCGTTTTGGCTAGGATTCTGTCATTCTGGTTATATGGTAATCAGGGGGGACAGTACTGTGGTCCAACCCGTAATACCTTGTGACAGACATTCATTTGGCCAGGGCACCAGCATCAAATATCGATTTCAAAATAAATCCAAGTTACAGGCAGTTAAACTTTTGAGGGTCAATATATTTATTACACGAAGCAAAATAGAGGAATTTTTTTTCCATTCTCCGATTCGTCCGACCCCATCACCCATGCGCCTGTCGTCTGGTCTTGCTTCCTTTTGTTAGTCTTTCAGGCCTCTCGCACATCATGCACACAGAATAATAATAATAATAATAAAATAAAAAAACTTACAAGGAAATCCAGAGCTGCAAATTTATTCAGATTTAGGTATTGAGCAAACGAGGTAAACCTTTCATTTTCTTTGCCTTGAAATATTCTTCCAAACATCTTTCGCTTGAGTCTCCTTCCATAGTCCTCGGGAACATTGGTGGCAACAGAATAGACCGAAATGCTCTGAAAATTTATGCTCTTGAAACTAAGTGCTAATCTTTGGCTCAAAATGCAAAACATGAGTACTGTTGAGGCCTCCATTCAATCTGACGACTTGGCTAGTTACTGAGCCTACCTGACGACTACGCAGCTGCAGCCAACCACCTTGCGTGGCTTGCCCTCTCGCGTCAATCTTGCATAGCCCCCCCACTCTCCCAACTTCTTGTTGTCATCAACCTATCAAGTGAAAAGCACAACACCCCAATCAAACTTACACCACTATGGAACTCAAACTAAGTTTGTCTGAATGCAGCACTCGGCTGTAGGAAGCATCATTGGCTGAGGGCACAGCTGTGCCACTGTACAAAGCCCTCTGCTGGTTATGGCAGAATTTGTTTCCATGGTGTTGGCGAGAGTTCACCTACTCTTCGATGAAGGACACATGAGATCTTTAACATCAACTAATGCGGCAGATGGGACGACCAATTTAATGTCCATTTAAGGAACGGCGCACACATTGCTGAACATCCTTGCCTGTGAAACACCAAGGATGACAGTTTATAGCTGGGTCGGGATTTAAACCAGGCTCGACAGCTTCAAGCAAGTGTGCATACATCTCGGCTATCCTATAGCCCTTTAACAGGAGTTAACTATAGTATACACATGCTATTTATGGATACTCGACGACCTGTGAAACCCATTGGTTCCATTGTGACAGCGTCTGTATGAAAAAAATCATTTCAAGAAAAAAAAAAAAAGATAGCTCCAGCGAACTATACCGCTGAGGTTGTTTGATTGATCAAATTCTCCAAAGAGTACTTGACTGAATCGGGAATTGATTTTAATATTTTTTTTCGTTGCCCGATTTGAATGAAACGTGATACTGCACACCTCAGGCAAATGGTGAGTAAGGTGGCCCTAGAATTTTTGTGCTATCGTGGACCGTTTTGGCTGTATTTTGGAACTTATATATATATTATATTATATATATATACATACAATATACAGTCATGCGCCACTTGACGACGGGGATACGTTCTGAGAAATGCTCGTTAAGCGATGTCGTCATTGTGCGAGCATCATAGTGTACTTACACAAACCTAGATGTAAGTATAGCTATGTATTGCTCCTAGGTACAAACCTGTACAGCATGTTACTGACTGAATACTGTCGGCAATTGTAACACACATCCAAGGAGATGGAAGACGCGTAGTTTTACTTTTGTGTTGTTCATGACAGGCCATGGGTGTTGTTGCGGCTGCTTACAATCTCCTCTTGCATCGTTAATTATAGAAGGTGAATAAATAGCGTTTGGATTTTATAAATACGTAATCATTGCATCGATGTTATAATTTACAAATGAATAAACGAGCACCTGTCAGTTGTGTGATATATTTTCGGAACAGTGTGATTGTTTTAATAACATAAAAGCTTCACTAAAAATAATTATTGTTTTAATTTCGACTGTTACAAAACGATTATTCACAGAATTCTTCAATTCAAAAGTAATTTACTTGCTAGAAGGTAAACGTGCAAACATTGTTCAGTTTGAAAGCCGATTTCCTTGATCCAATTTAGCACGACCCTGCTTTTTCGAGATGACATTTTATGGACCTCAACGACGCATTATGACAGGGCACACTGTCGTTTATTATCATTATGAAGTATTATGTAACTGTACATAATTGTATGTGCTATCCTGTACTTTTATACGACTGCAGTGCTACGACATCACTCGGTGATAGGACTTTTTCAGCGTCCATTATAACTTTAGGGACCACCATAGTACAGTAATCCCTCGCTATATCGCGGTATCGCGGTTCATCGCGATTTCCCTTTGAACCTAACTATTTTTTCTGCGGATTCCCCCGGTAAATATAAAATATAAATTATTTAAGCAATAATATTATAACCGCGTGGCGCTCGACCAGTCACACGCACGAGACAAAAGTTTCGCTTGTGAACTTCGAATATTTTCTACGTTTTTTCTCCAAGCCCTACGATGCCTCCCAAATGCCCTGCACCTTCTAAGGCTTCTGGCAAGGAACCGAAGTGCCAGAGGAAGGTCTTGACGCTCCAGAAGGTTAAGGTGCTAGATATGCTTCGGGAAGGAAAAAGGTTTGCCGCAGTTGGACGCCATTTGGTTTGAATGAATCGACCATACGCTACATCAAGAAGGACGAAGCCAACATCAGGAGCTAATCAAAACCAATTCGGTTTAATTACACCGCCAACAGCGTTTTAATTATTCCACAATATAGAAAATTCAAAATCCCAAATTCGTGTTTATACACCGCCCAGCGTTTAATATTCACTCGATGTAAATCAAACCCAATCGTGTTATACACCGCCCAGCGTTTTAATATTCACTCATATAAATCAAAACCAATCGTTGTTATTACACCGCACAGGTGTTAATATTCACAATATAGAAATCAAACCCAATGTGTTTATACACCGCACAGCGTTTAATATTTCACAATATGATAAATCAAAACCCAATCGTGTTTATACACCGCCAGCGTTTAATATTCAAACTCGATAAATCAAACCCAATCGTGTTTTTTACACCGCACAGTGTTTAATTTCACAATATGAAATCAAACCCAATTTGTGTTATACACCGCACAGTGTTTAATATTTCAATTCAGAAATCAAACCCAATTGTTTATACACCGCCACAGTGTTAAATATTCATCATGTAAATCAAACCCAATGTGTTTTATACACCGCACAGTGTTTAATATTCATTCGATGTAAAATCAAACCCAATCGTGTTTATACACCGCACAGTGTTTAATATTCACTCATATAAATCAAACCCAATTCGTGTTTATACACCGCACAGTGTTTAATATTCACAATATAGAAATCAAACCCAATTGTGTTTATACACCGCACAGCGTTTATATTCACAATAATAGAATCAAACCCAATGTGTTTATACACCGCCCAGCGTTTAATATTCACATATAAGAAATCAAAACCCAATGTGTTTATACACCGCACAGCGTTTAATATTCACAATATAGAAATCAAACCCAATTGTGTTTATACACCGCACAGCGTTTTAATATTCACATATAGAAATCAAACCCAATCGTGTTTTATACACCGCCCAGCGTTTAATATTTCACATTGTAAAAATCAAACCCAATGTGTTTATACACCGCACACGTTAATTATTCACAATATAGAAATCAAACCCAATTTGTTTATACACCGCACAGCGTTTAATATTCACAATATAGAAATCAAACCCAATCGTGTTTATACACCGCACACAGCGTTTAATATTCACAATATAGAAATCAAACCCAATCGTGTTTATACACCGCCCAGCGTTTAATATTCATTCGATGTAATCAAACCCAATCGTGTTTATACACCGCCCAGCGTTTAATATTCACCAATTATAATCAAACCCAATGTGTTTATACACGCCACAGCGTTTAATATTCACAATATAAAATCAAACCCAATCGTGTTTATACACGCCCAGCGTTTAATATTCACAATATATAAATCAAACCCAATGTGTTTATACACCGCCAGCGTTTAATATTCACAATAATAATAAATAAACCCAATCGTGTTTTATACACCGCCCAGCGTTAATATTCACTCAATATAAATCAAACCCAATCGTGTTTTATACAGCCGCAGCACGTTTAATATTCACAATTAAGAAATCAAACCCAATCGTGTTTATACACCGCACAGCGTTTAATATTCACAATATATAAATCAAACCCAATCGTGGTTTATACACCGCCAGCGTTTAATATTCATCATATGAAATCAAACCCAATCGTGTTTATACACCGCACAGCGTTTAATATTCACAATATATAAATCAAACCCAATCGTGTTTATACACCGCACCAGCGTTTAATATTCACAATATAGAAATCAAACCCAATCGTGTTTATACACCGCCCAGCGTTTAATATTCACTCGATGTAAATCAAACCCAATCGTGTTTATACACCGCCCAGCGTTTAATATTCACTCGATATAAATCAAACCCAATCGTGTTTATACACCGCCAGCGTTTAATATTCACTCGATATATAAATCAAAACCAATCGATTTTTTATACCACCGCCCAGCCGTTTAATATTCACTCGATATAAATCAAACCCAATCATGTTAATACACCGCACAGCGTTTAATATTCACAATATAGAAATCAAACCCAATCATGTTAATACACCGCACAGCGTTTAACATTCGCAATACAGTATAGAAATCAAACCCAATCGTGTTTATAAAAAATAGGCATTTTTGGGGGAGGCATCCATTCATCGTGGATTTTCACTTATCGTGGGGGTTGGAACTAACCCCGTGATAAACGGGGGATGACTGTATATGCGATCCGTCGTTGACCGGAACGCCGTAAAGCGGCACATGACATATATATATTATATATATATAACATATCACAAGATGAGAGTTTTAGTAATATATAGATAGATGAGGAGGGCTTGGGAGATGGTTTGTGGAATGTAATATGTAAATAGCTCCCAACGTAATCGCTGCCAATCAACCAAAAATTGAAATTTACTGTATTTAGATCATGCATAACCTTGATGAGGTTGATTTGATGTTCGTTGCAGAGTGCTTCAACCAGCTTCACGTACATGGGCTCGTCACAATTACCAGCAAGCACGCACAGATGGGCCTGCCGCCTGCAGATACGGGGGTTGGGAAGTCCAACATAACATGGTATCACAATGAGCAACAAATGGGGACGAGTCAAAGATTGTCAATTTGGTGAATAGCAGAAAAATAAAGATATAGATAGATAGACCGTGATTGGTGGCATCTCACTTGTCCAGAGCCTTTGCCGACTCTCGTAGTCCCCTCGCTAGCCCATCGGTGATCAGAGCGGTCTTGAGCACCTCCTGGAGTGCCGAGTTGACGTCCATGGAACCCCCACCAATTCTGCATTCCAAATGATATATCAACCCACGAGAAAAACTGAAAGTAGCTCACGCTGGTGTTGTGGCGAGTGAGCTCGTGCTCACGACAGCAATAGCGAAAAGACTTCCTTATGTTAATCAATGTTCAAAACCCCGACTTCAGCCGATCATCCTTTTCATCGTTAAGGGTTGGGGAGGAATCCACACTTCTTGCCTACCATCGGCTTCAAAAACAAATTGTATTTCTAAACTCAAAATATGCAACAAGTCACATCGAAGGCCGGAGCTGCGGTGTCGGCTATTACTGAAGGGCATACACACTCCAATTTTCACCAGACATGTTGAATACATCTATTTCACACCACATGTGGTAAGTTAGTCAATGTGTGACACTGCACAACATATATCATGTGCAAAGTTAGGCTGTCAGGGAAATTGATGGACTTGACCAAAGGCTTCAATCGCTATTGCAAAGTGTGTGTGTGTGTGTGTGTGTGTGTGTGTCTTCGAGTGCACAACACAAAGCCAATACAGGGGCCCTTCAGTGGATGCAGAAAAGTTTGGATTTTTTCTTTCACTTTCTGGACACTTGAGCGACATTTTCGAGAAAATTATTTTAGGGGGTTGTGGGGAGGGCAAGTCTATTTTGTGTCTTCAAACAAGTAAAGGAATAAGGACAAAGAAAATCAAAGTATGCAAATACAAGAATGAAATAGGCACAAGTCAAATGACCTAAAAATCCAATTAAGTGAATAAGTGATGAGAATAGCAGAACAACACCAACGTTTCTCCGTGATATTTATTTGCTAACGTTTATCCAAGATGGAAAAAAAAAAGCAAACAAACCGTCGGAATTCCTCCGGATCTTTTAGTCTGAAAATGCAACAAAATATACCAATAATGTAAAATCAGTGATGGAGATAAAGCCTGCCATCCTACGCTCGCTCTCCCAATGGGAGCGACCCTACACAGTAAATTTATGCCAACCTCCCCTTTCGGAACCCCGGTATGGGGTGGGGTCAAACCAAGCACCTAAACCTTTCTCTTGAGTTATGATGGACCCTAAGTTCCCCTGGCAGGCTTGGTTGAGATTGGATAACTAACGACCAAAGACACATCAAATTGTGTATTTTAGCACGATGATGATGATGATGCGACGAGACAAGCCCTCAAGTGTTGATGTCAACTAGCGATCTCAAGTGTTGGTCTGCATGTGCTTTGGAGAGGTTGCGGCCGAATACAATTAATATTTGGGCCGTACAGCATTCAGGTAATCATTCCAAAACGATAGAATCCATTAATATTCCACTCGCTAAGTAATTAATCCCCCTTTCAAACTTTTCATAAAATGTATTAAATCAATTGCAAGGAAAACTGCTTCATCGATATGCTTTAACCCCTCATCCAAAAAAAGTTGGGGGGAGGGGGAAGACATGTCCCCCCCCTCCCCCACTCCTGATTGAAATGGCGTAGTCCTACCACCACGTGAAGCGAGAAGTTCAATTCCCAGGCATGAACCTTTCATTGGAGTAAAAGAGCTGGCCTTACACGTCAGAGGAAAGTCTGTTCTCGGTCCCCACAAATTGAAAAATAAATAAATAAAAAACGGGTCCTTCAGAATACGGGTGACCAACAACCCATGTGTGTGTGAAGATGTGGCTTCGTGTTGACAGCAAGAAAAAAATAAAAATAAAAAAAGTTCAAATGTTAGGTGCAGAGCCCAGGTGGAGACTGGTCTTTGCAAAGCCTGCCGGTGTGCACAGGCAGTCTTGTATTGAATAAAGGTAATGCACACCTCACGAGACATTCCACACGTGTTGGGCATTGCATTAAATCTCATACAGTCATATTACAATTTAGAATGAGGAAACTTGAGCAGCTGTTCACAAATCAACCATTCATTTAAAAAGCATACTTGGAATACTTTCAGCCGAATCCACAACAACCTTGAATATTTGAGAAGGGGCGGGGCGGGGGTGTATTTTCATATCACGTGTGTGTTCAACTTGTGGCCTAGTGGTGGGATTGTTTATGAAGCCAGATAGATTAACAAGATGCATTTGTCCATTGGGGGAAATAAATAAAACAATCCACTTGTCACTTCTATTATTAGGCCAAATAAATAAATCAAAATTTAAAAAGCCAGTTGATTGTCCCCACCAGCTTCCTTTTTATTGTTATTTATTTTGTCAAACATCATGAAGGGAAGAGGGGGGAGGGGGAAATAAATAAACATAAAAATTGCACCCATGTCAGAAGGAAGCTGTGCAGTGAAACCTCTTGAAAAGTAGCCCCGTGGGGGACTGACGGTTACTTCCCCGAACTCAAAACTAACGAAACATGGTGGGTTCGAAAGCTTCTTCTTCTTCATTTTTGACGGACGGATGGAAGGAAGGGCATACGGTATATTGAAGCGGTTTGCACCGCTTAAAAATCCATATCTTCGTGTGAGACTCTCACACCATTCTGTGAAACGATCGTTTTTCCCCGTGTCAATGCTGAGTTTTTATAGCTTCTATCGAGCTGGACCAGGGAGCGCTGGTGAGTCCACATCCCACAGACATAAATCTGTGTATTAAATGTTTACTGGGGTTTTTTTTTTTGGCGGAGCCAATAATTTTAATATGCACGGAGTGTATGGTTTTTCTGTGTTTCACCATACATCGATTACCTCAGTCACCGAAGATGAAGGTGGTTATGTTTTCACGTCTGTCTGTAGGATATCTCAAAAAGTTGCGGACGGATCCGGATGAAATTTGGTGGGCAGCATGGGTGTGTGACAAGCACAAACCGATTAGATTTTGGTGAAGATCCGGATACTAGAATTTTTTAAAGTGATTCTTCACCATTGAGAGATGGTGGCCAAAAACAATATATAGCATGATATTTCAAAAATGTATTGGGCCCGATATGTTCGAGCCTCAGCAGGCAACATAAGACTTGACACAACGTATTGCACCCCACAATAATCGGTGCATTTGCAGAAACCACAGGAAACGGCGGCGTCCAGGGCATCACAAGATAAGCCCTCCACGACCACGCCACCGCAAACCTCACCATCCACAGCATCTCGTACCTCACCTCGAACCCCCACCCCCGTGTCAACCCTGCTTCCAAAGAGGCCGCAGGGCCCAGGTCAGGAGCGAGGAAAGCGTGGCGCTCTCGGCACTGCGGGACCTGCTCCAGCGGTCGTGTTGAGGAAGACTGTGGTTGCTGCGCTAATTGCCTGGATAAACCAAAGTTTGGAGGTCGGAATGTGAAGAAGCAATGCTGCAAGATAAAGGAGGGTTAAAGTCTTCAGTTTTACCTCCAACCAGGGTCTTCTGATGGCCTGCTCCAAAACAAAAGGGACTGGCTGCCATGATTACTCAGCTGAGTAGTCTATCAGAGCAGCGTCTGGCAGCTCACGACAAGCAGGAAAAGTTAACAAGCTTGCAGCTCGACAAGCAACGGCAACAGATGGAGTTCGCTCGGCAGCTGGAACAGATCGTGAGGCAGCAGCAGATCAGTCTTCTTCAACAAATCCAAGACCAGCATATTCTGGCCGCCATGACAGCAGCTCAACAAGACCTGTACCTTCCACCTGGTTTCTCATACAAGTCAGGCACGGCTATGCCGGGGGCCCGTGTGTTCCGAGAGTCACGAGGCTGTGGTGTGAGCAGCGAGCCGCACATCAAACGACCAATAAATGCGTTCATGGTGTGGTCCAAGGATGACCGACGCAAGATCCTACAGGCTTTTCCAGACATGCACATACTCCAACATCAGCAAGATTCTTGGCTCACGCCGGAAAGAAATGTCAAACCAGGAGAAGCAGCCATAACTACGAGGAGCAGGCAACACCTGGAGCGCTACCTTGATTACAAGTACAAGCCTCGGCCTCGGAGGACGGCAAGAAATTGAGCATCGGCGAGTACGAGGCACTCATGAGATCACGCTGGCAGGAGATGAAACAGTTTTATAGCATCAGATCACAGCACGCCAGGGCCTTTCCTCAAAGGCTGAAGGACGTATACGTTTTATCAGTCGTATCATGGGGCATTCGAGGATTCGTTCGCTGGTTATAAAGTTTGTTCTTGCTATCTTCAGGGAACATAAACCTGCTTTTGCCATTTTCAGTGTTTCTCTTCATACTGAAAGGGGAGATGCAATGATATAGTTGAAGTATATGCTTGCTTGATTGGTTGTATTCATCCAGCCTGTACCTCTTGTACGCATGCGTCAATAAATCCGGGAGTTAGTTCCACCAAGCTCTATAACACCACTAGAGACGTCATCGGCAGCTAGTGATTGTCCACATCGCGGAGTCTGCTCAGCATCCATATTTAGTCCTTTCATCCACAGCAGTGAGTGGGAATTGACTGGTTTTAATCCTTTAACTGCACTTTTCACACTAATTCTGTAAGTTCCATACTTTAAAAAGCACAAGCCTTCTTTATAGAAGCTCCTTGAATTGTGTTAATCACTAATTTACAGAACTAGGACACCGCCGGCCCACATGATCAGCCCTGGGATGGTTTGTTTATGTGTTCCTAGAGGGCTTGGGTCTGGACGGCTTTTTGTAGGGGGGTTTCCGCAAATCCACGAAATGACTAATTTTGAAGGGAAGTCCTTCATTAGGAGTCGAGGAGATTACCGGAATATCGATGAAACCGCACCTTTTAGGGGTGCAATATGTACTCTTCCGCCCATCTTATTGACGCCATATTTCTGCTATAAATTGTCGTGCATGGGACGCTATGGTCATCCGTTTCGGTTAACCCGTTAAGAGTTAAAACCGCATGTTTCGATTTAAAAAAGAAATAACATTTCTGCATTTTGTTCAACTAGTACGTGCCCGTAAAAAGAAAAAATAATAAATAAATATTCAAACCGCGAGCACAAACAACAACCACACAGGCCGTTTCTTCGCTCTTGTGTGCCCGTATGTGCGTGGCCCGGAAGTTCGCATATTATTCGCAGTTACGATTATTCGCAATTTAGTTTTAATACCCAATTATTCAATTAGCGCCAAGTATTTTACCTTTTCGCAATGTCGTGGCAAGGAAAAAACAAAAAAAAAGAGAAGAGAAGAGAGAAAAAAATTTACTTCCTGGTTCGGAGCATACCAGCACTCTGATGTTACCGAAATTTATGCACCGTCTAATAGGAAAACGATCATAACTTGGGGCATTGTGTTTATCTATAAATGCGCATAAGAAATCGAGAAATTATTAGAATACACTCAGTCATCACTATCCGGAAGTCCGTACGTTGTAACCTGTAATGGGGAACGCGGCTGAGCTTCCCTTCCCCATCGGCCACGCCACGCAACAACGTGTTTGTCATTGGTTTGGTAAATAAATGGCCATAACTTGGAAGCACTTGTCCGATTAATATCAAACCTTGAAAAGGCACATCCTCAGGTCCCCAGCAATATATCTGGCAAGTTTCAATTAGATCGGACCAGCGGTTGTCGAGAAACAGTGGTCACACACACACCTGGAATTATAGATAGATAATTGTCATTTTGTCACAATGGTGTACTGTTGTGCAATAAACTGCAACAGCCGATGCAAAGCTGGGACAGGGATTAGTTTTCACAGGTAAGTGTCCGGTATTATTGATCATCGATTGATTTTTGAAATTGATTCACATTATTAATCGCCACATGAGA
>CM068968.1:31284258-31298915 GCA_035128595.1 Eptatretus atami
AGGTGACTTGTTGATAACAGTGACATTAATGCAAAAACTTGAGAAAGTATGTAAAAAGTATTTTCTTCACAGATTTATTAATATATTACATTTCTTGTTCGTCACGATAAACAGTGTTGTGTGAAATTGCTTTAAATATTGCAGCTTAATTGCGGCTTTTAAGATAAGTATGTAAAAGTGTTTTGTTTTTCCAAAGATTTGTATTTTTTTCATTAATATATACGTTTTCATGTTCATGCAGTAAAACAGTATTGTGTGAATTGCCTCTTAAGTTTACATATTGCAGTTCAATCAGGACTTTGAAGATACGTACATTGTATCTGTAAATGCTTGTTTATGCAAAAAAGTTGAGAAGGTATGCAAAAGTGTTTTGTTTTGTTAGCAAATATTTATAGTTATTAATTGTATATATAATATATGTTTTCATGTTTCATACAGTAAAACAGTATTGGGTGAAATTGCCTTTACTTACATGTATTGCAATTCAATCATGAAAACAATTAATAAAAAAAGACTGATTGTAGAATTTTGTGCGTTCCTTCAATCAGTAAATTGTTGAACACAAGGTATAACACAAGCATCATGTTTCCTTGAAAATGACAATTTGTCCTGGAAAACTCCTGGAATTTCATTCAGTCAGGACTATACGAACCCTGTTTGTATCCCACTGATAGGCAGGATCTGCATCCAGACCTAAACCAAAATCTAATCGGCTTGTTCTTTTCACCTACCCATATCATCCACCAAGTTTTGTCATAATCCGTCCACAACTTTTTCATATATCGTGCGCACAGCCAAAGAAACGGACTCATAGGGGTCATGAATACATAACCTCGGTCCACCTTCGGTGGCAGAGGAAATAAAGACCTTACCACTCAATACCATAACTTTATAAAGTCACAAGTAATGATAAATGTCACATGTTTTAATAACACAACACAATTTGATACAGTTGAAGTGAAACTGAAGAGAAATTATTTAAAAAGAAGAGAATTACTACATTTAAGAATCATTGAATTTTTCACTTCCAATCCTAACATGAAACAAATCCATATCCGGTGAATTCCCCAGTAATTTCTGTTGAGGCACCACGTCTTGCTTTTGGGGGTGGGGGGTGGGGGCTGATTGGCTGTGATAAGCACACAATGACAAATACATTCTGGCCATTCGTTGACAAGAAATTGTTGTTGTAACTGAAAACCTTCACACATACTAGTGCTTTGAATAATGCAAAAGGGCTCCTGAGAATGAAGCTCTAAGGTTCTTGATGCCATCTTGAGATGAATTATTCTCAAGCTCTAGCCAAACACGACTCCCTTGATGCAGTTCCAAAACAATTATCTCAGCCGGAACTTCTGTGTTAGAGCCATGGACAACGTCACCATCAACACATCGATGGGACAGTGTGTCAGCGTCGTGTTTCAGAGCCATGCAGATTCCTGATGCACCTCCAAAACTGTACACCAGGCGGTGTAAGCCCTGTGCCGGTGCGGTGTAAATTCCGGTAGCCACCTCAAAGTGCCCACCACCATTATAAAAAACTTCATCGAAAGTGACTCGGTTGTGTGTGGTGGAGTTTGACACATTGGTGCGTGCTGTAAACCCAGGAATCATGCTACGATTGTATTTGAAATATTCATTTGCCTGCTTCTGCTTTCTTTGTCTCTTTCTCAGTCTTTTTTGTGTGCTTGTGTCAGAACAGTTGTTGTGTCCAGATGGACTGGTGTGGAGGTTGGAGGTTGAAACCATTTCAGCTTCCAGCTGAGAAGAGTGACGTCTATGAACATATGGGCAAGGTGTTGGGATGCTTGAGAAGATTACAGGGCCTGGTGGTCCAGGAGGACCAGGTGGTCCAGCAGGGCCTGGTATTGGTACACAATAATTTTTGACTTGAGGATCTCCTTTGGATCCAGGCCATCCACGAGGACCTGGTAGCCCAGGTTTGCCAGGTTGTCCACAAAGTCCATTTTGCCCTTGAAGTCCAACTTGTCCCTGATATCCAGGTAAACCTTGATCACCTTTAGAGGAGATCCCATCGAAGCCAATTGTACCTGGAATACCTGGAGGGCCGATATCCCCTTGATTTCCTTTTGGACCAGGCTGGCCACAGAGCCCTGGTACACCAGGCACACCATGTCCACCACGGCAACCTTTGACTCCCTCTTTTCCTTTTTCTCCAGTTGCTCCAATTTTACCTGTTGGTCCTCTGACACCTGGTAGCCCATTGGTACCGGTTAATCCTTTTGCTCCTGGGCATCCTCTATTACCTGGCTTTCCATCATGGCCTTGATTTCCTAAAGGACCTTGCAACCCATGGTTCCCAGGCTCTCCATCGCATCCTTTTTTACCTTGATGTCCAGGTTGTCCCTGATTGCCATTATCTCCTGGGTGTCCAATGTGTCCTTGGCTTCCTTTTATCCCACACTCTCCCATGAGACCGACCTTTCCTTTTCTACCTAATGGTCCTCGAGGTCCAGGCCTTCCAAGTCCAAAATCACCTTTCTCCCCATGTGAGCCAGGATCTCCAGGAATTCCCAGAGGACCTTGAATTCCTGTTTGTCCAATTGGCCCCATACGCCCTGGCCACCCTGGTGGGCCCATTAACCCCATCTCTCCTTTTCCCCCATCAGCACCTGCTATGATAAAATCAGCACTGTGGCACTCATAGTGTCCATTGTCCCCTTTCTCTCCTTTGTAGATCCCAGATGGGCAATCTGCTCTGGTAGCTGAAACACCTGGGAGGCCAGGATAACCTTGAGGTCCAGGAAGACCACGGGGTCCACAGGCAGTGCAGTGATGATATGCACATGGGTCACCTAAAAAGGGAGATAAAGCAATATGGCGATTATTATTATTATTATTTTTGTATCCATGTTTGAGGCTTGTGGAAGAGTGAGTGCAGAATGGAATGGAACAAAATGGAAAGAGGGAAACACCAATAGCATCGTAGAAGTGAGAGTGAGGGTGAGCATGAGATCAAGGGGAGGGTGAAAAGGACACATGGAGGTGAACAAGATGAATGAAACACACCAAGAAGAAGAAAGGGAAAGCATGGATGAAACAGAAAAGGAACAAACTAATCCACAACTTACAAATGAAAAGAGGTGAAGGAGAGGGGGGAAATCACAATAACCTGGAAAAGGGGAGTGCTTGGAAATGGGGTAATTTGGGATAGAAGACATGAGTATGGATGGTGGTGACCTGAGGTTGGGGTGAACAGCTGTCTTGAAAACCTGGAGGGCAGAATTGGGACTGAACAGACTGGGGAAGTTGATTCCACAGGTGAGAGAAAATAAGAACAAATTAGGTGAGCAGTGAGCCTGGATTTTGGGAGTTTACCAAGAAGAGGGTTACCTGCAGACTGTGTGTACCCTGCAGAAACCTGGGAGGGACAGAGTCAAGAGAGGGCAGAGGGTGCAAGACCAAAAAGGAGGCGGTATAATACAGCGAGCCCACCAATCTGTCTGCGATGTTAGAGTAACAGGCCTAGACACTCAAGTTTGTAGTGGTAAATCCCAATCATTTTGAGGGCTTTGTTTTCCATGGCATCAATAAGGGGAAGGGATAAAGCAGGGGCACCAGCCCAAAGGGAAGAGCAGTTCTCCAACAAGCTGTGAATGATTGCTTTGTAGGTTGTCAAAAGTTCAGATTGGCCAAGGAAAGACAATGCACGATGAAGGATGCTGAGCTGTTAGTGTAGAAGCTCTCACCATAACAGCTAAACAGCCCATGGAAACTGGGGTCGACCAGACGTGAAGTGGCTGGCTTTGGAGGCCATCTTGGAAATGTGGTCTGACAAAAATATCAGTGGCTGGTGGTGAGGCCCAAAAGTTTGAGTGACTTAACCCCTTCAAGTGGTTTGTTTAGGAAGTAGATGGGAGGGTTTGCCAGACGGTCCTTTCAGAGAAATAGGGTGAGTGTGTGGGATTTGTCGAGTTGAAAGACATATTAAAGTGTTGGACCAGCTCCTGATTCTATCAAGTTCTGCAAAGAGGGCAGAGGCTGCTGTCTGTCTGTCTGAAGGATGAGAAATTATACAGCAGAGGGTGGAATCATCAGCAAAGAGATTGGCAGGATTTTCCAGGAAATCAATAAGATCATTGATGAAAATGAGGAACAAGACTGGGCCAAGACTGCCTTGAGGTACTCACCTTAACGTACTCCAACCTTAACAGGAAGAGGAGGTGAAAGGATCATATTAAAAATTACACACTGACTATGGTTGTAGAGGAAGTCGTTGATCCATGAGAAGAGGTGGCCTTGGATGCCATAAGCAGAAGGTTTGGAGATCAAGGTGGGGTGCCAGACTGAACGTTTCAAATGCTCGAGATATGTCCAGAAAGAGCCCTGATCTCATGTCTGAGCATGTGGGCTTCCATCCATTTTTGGGAGAGTAGAAGCAGCATGTCCAGGGTAAAATTACTGGGTCTGAAACTGAACTGATATCAGGTCATTGGAGAAAAGGAGGATTTGACATTAACTGCAATGATGATTTCAATGATCTTGCTTCTAGATGGAAGCAAGTTAATGGGCCTGTAGATAAGAGGACCCGTTTATGCACTATGTTTGTGTATTGCAGTGATGTTGGCTAACTTCCAGGTTAATAGATAGAAACTAACCCAGAGAGAATGATGGAGTGAGCAAAGCAGAAAGTCATGAGCGCTGATGCCGTTTGGGTTTTCCAGAAACCTTTTCACCTTCGTAAGTGGGAAAGACAGTATTCAGGAGCAGTTGAGTACGCAAGGGTTCGGAAAGTGAAGGGGTGAGGGGTTGGGCACACAAGATTTGGAAGCAAACACAGAATTGAGGCATTTGGTCTTCTCACGAGCAGTCAGCTTTGGTGCCATTTGAAGTGAGGGAAAGGATGGAAGGGGAGCATACTGCAGAGACAGAGAGCTTGAGTGAACTGACAGACTATATGGTGCTGAAGCAGCTCTGAGAAATGTTGACTCTCACAAGCACATGATCGGATGAACCTATTGGAGCAGAAGAGGAACAGGAGACATTTTCATGATCAAAATTCATCATGATCAAGTCCAGAAGGTAGGACGTGCCATTGGGAAAAAATCTGAGTAGCAAAGTTCACTGATTGGGTGAGGCCCATGGAGTCACTTTTGCTGCAATGCCATGGCTGTTTGAAGAGGTATCACCACCCAGCCAAATTTCATGGTGACAGTTAAGATCACCGCATATGAGGAAGAAAGAGTTGGGATGGGTGGTCATAAGATGGTCAATATTGGCAGAGAGGGAGATGTAAATAGTTATCCCTGTTAGGCGATACAGCACACAGACAAACAGGAGGTGGTTTCTGAGGGGAAAGCACAGCCAAAGGTACTCCTGGAGGCTAGGAGGGGGAATGGTAGTACAAGGGCAGTGGGAAATGCAATTCTTGACATAAACTCCAATGCCGCCACTGGAACAGGGTTCAGGCCTGTTAAACTAAACAAGACAATATCCAAGGAGAGACACCGAGGAATGTGGGACATCCTGTGGGAGGAAGGATTCTGTTAGGCAGATAATGTCAGGTTTACCAGTAGTAGCTTGGATTGAGAGTTATGTCAAATCCATGGAGTTCGAGAAGGGGGAGGAGGTGCTGTCGGTGGGGAGTGGGAAAGAGGGGAGGGAGGTTGGGGAGCATGGACAGAGGGAGGTGACAAGATGTGGAATGGGATATGCTAGGGAAGCAAAGAGGATGTGGGGCATGAAGGGAGCAAGGAAGATGCAGGGCATTAAGAAGCAAGGGGGATGTGGGGCATTAAGGAAGCAAGGAGGATGCGAGGCATGAAGGGAGAAAAGAGGATGCGAGGCATGAAGGAAGCAAGGAGGATGTGGGGCATGAAGGGAGCAAAGAGGATGCGGGGCATGAAGTGAGCAAGGAGGATGTGGGGCATGAAGTGAGCAAAGAGGATGTGGGGCGTGAAGGGAGCAAAGAGGATGCGGGGCATGAAGTGAGCAAGGAGGATGTGCGGCATGAAGGAAGCAAGGAGGATGCAGGGCATGAAGTGAACAAGGAGGATGCAGGGCATGAAGGAAGCAAGGAGGATGTGGGGCATGGAGGGAGCAAAGAGGATGCGGGGCATGAAGGAAGCAAGGAGGATGCAGGGCATGAAGTGAGCAAGGAGGATGCAGGGCATGAAGTGAGCAAGGTGGATGCGGGGCATGAAGGAAGCAAGGAGGATGCGGGGCATGAAGGGAGCAAAGAGGATGCGGGGCATGAAGGGAAAGCAGGGAGGATGCGGGCATGAGGGAGCAAAGAGGATGCGGGGCATGAAGGAAGCAAGGAGGATGCGAGGCATGAAGGGAGCAAAGAGGATGTGGGGCATGAAGTGAGCAAGGTGGATGCGGGGCATGAAGGGAGCAAAGAGGATGCGGGGCGTGAAGGAAGCAAAGAGGATGCGGGGCGTGAAGGAAGCAAGGAGGGGGCAGGGTGTGAAGGAAGCAAGGAGGGGCATGGAGTTGATGGACACGGAATACGTGACTTTCAAAACGACATAATCCATCCCAGAATGCTTGGTGCTCATGTGCAGAAACCCCTAGCAACAGTAGTCATTGGGGCAGGGAAGGTATATAGTGAGCGCCCGATAAGGATTGTTACCTAAAATGGCTCACAAAGCTTCTAAAAGAAGCTGAAGATACTTGAAAAATTAACTGAGAGAAAGGGGTATGCCTCTGCACAACAAAAGACTTGGAGAAATTTCTTATCAACTCGCCCATAAGGTTGATATCTTGTATCCCCAAAAGCAAAAACTCCCGATGATGTGGGCCCGTGTAAAGCCTGTGGATGGGTTGTGGACCCAAACTTCCCGATCATCCCTGCCAGTGAGTGGACTTTGAACCTTACGGGATTACCTCGTGTGAACATGGCAGGCTTGGTGATTTATTTAATGGATGCCTGCAATTGAAAAGATGATGCCGTCATTACCAACATTCAATCAGACTCCCCATAGGAAGATGCTGAATCTGGTTTGGGTGCTTCTTAACATTGATTAGAAGGTCATATCTTGGGCTTGTCAATGCACGGGGTAAGTTTAAAATGATTACTATTGATCATGTTTGGAAGTGGGAGCTTTATGGGCTGTGAGTGTCGTTGTATACATATATATAATATATATACATATTTATAATGTTTGTTTGTTTGGATCCGGGGCCACAAGATAAGTTATACGACATTTTTGCATTATTGGTTAAAGGAGAAACGTGTGTGTGTGTGTGTGTGTGTGTGTGTGTGTGTGTGTGTGTGTGTGTGTGTGTGTGTGTGTTATATTCACTGCTGCTGCTCTATTGTACTAACAGGAAATGATGCAAACTCAACACCTTTCATCCACGGATATTTCCATGAGTCGGATTTACATTTAGGAACAGAACAGTTATGGTTAACCATTCTGAAATTGCCACTCTTTCGTTTAAATGCTGAAAATGATGTTAAAAAGATGATTTGAATTGCACATTTTGTGCTAGCAACGTTAGGTTAAAAGTGCCCCGTCTTGCAGAAGTGAATATCTGAAAACGCACACACAGTGCACGAGCAAAAGGCCTCGTTAGCATTCATCCATCATTTTGAAAGTCCCGTATTGGGGGACGTCCGGCAGAAGTGGGGATGCAGGGCTTGGAGTGGGTGTTGGGAAATCCATGTGTGAATATGACATGGGGGAGTGTGCTGACACTGAGATAAGGGAATTTGTAATCATCGTCCCACACAGTACAAAAAGGGTTGGATGTGAGAGAGAGAGAGAAAGAGAGAAAGAGAGAAAGAGAGAAAGAGAGAAAGAGAGAAAGAGAGAAAGAGAGAAAAGAGAGAAAGAGAGAAAGAGAGAGAGAGAAGAGAGAAAGAGAGAAAAGAGAGAGAGAGAGGAAGAGAGAGAGGAGAGAGAGAGAGAGAGAGAGAGAGAGAGAGAGAGAGAGAGAGAGAGAGAGAGAAGAGAGAGAGAGAGAGACAAAGACAGACATCAGAATTTGGAAGGCAATGATAATTCAAGACACAAAACAACAGACGGCGCTGTATGAACATGATGCTGGATGAGGCACAAGTTTACGAGTTATCCAGCGATGGAGAGATGGGAAGACTGGAAAGCAGACTGGGAGAAAGGACTTTGGAAGCAAGTATGGGGGAAGATTGAACATTATGTAATTGCCATTTAAAAAGTTTAAATTGATGGAGAGACAGAGGAAGAAGAAGAATGAAGAGAAATTGTTTTTTTTGTCATTTTAAAATTTCTATGAAACAGAAGGTATAAGGAGGGAATTAAATGAGGGTGGTGTATTACGGGACAGAAGGGATGGAGACAAGATGAGTGGATATGAGAGATGGTTAGAAAAAAAACCCAGAAACATCAACAACAAAAAAACAAACGAGTCGGCTCAAAACTATCTGAGCCTGAGATGCAGGATCGAAATAAATTAAATCTGTTGCAAAGTCATTTCCATATGTACGTTGGGTAAACAGACCATGCACAAACCAATAATCCCAGCAGGAATCCATAATCCAGATGACAAAAAATAATGGACATTCGAGATGGAACTGACAACTCTTCAAGCTTTTCATCAATTTCCCTCTTTTTGGGGGGGGGAATGAATTTGTTGAAAAGTTGCTCAAATTTAATCAAAATGCCATCGTCAGTGCAATTGAATCAAACACAAGTTGGAGCTATCATGGAATTTTGTATTTAAACAATCTTCTGGGGATCCAGGCAGGTTTCAGGCTGAAATTCACTTTTGTTTCTTTCCGTATTTATGAGAAACTAGCACGGGTACCCGGCGTTGTTCTAATCTTGTTGGTATTTCGAAGAAATCAATTTTTTTTCTATTTTTTTTGTGGGGGCCTAAAACACTTCCCTACACCCATTATTGAATGGGATCGGGGATCATTTCATATTACCTTTCACAAAGCTACAATGGCGTAGGCACTGTGGAGTGCAAAAAAATGTAACTTTTTTTTTTCATAATTTTCAAAACTTTTTTTTACCTAAAACACTCCCTGGCACTCACTGACGAACCACTGAAAGTTTGACGAAGATCCGTTTGGCCATCTCTGAGAAAATTAGCGACAGACAGACACAAACAGACCTCTGTTTTAGTGTAGATATAGGCACTGCTGATATCATAACTTGTCATTATAAAGGACTGTATATACCATTATTAATGGCTATTGGAGTATTGTTTGGTGGTCGGGCAGGAGTAGAAAAAAGTGGGGAAAAAATTGATTGAACGTAGCAGGTATCCTGATGGCACAAAATATTGATTAAAGAAACACAAGGAGCTTTGTGGAATGAGTACTACTGCATATTGTCGTTGAACAGATTAGGAATTCTTCGCTCGATCAAGTACGACTTCACTTATTGACACGCAAATCGGAGGGCACATGAGCTACTGTACCTACTTGTAGGTTCTATAATAAATCCAGAACATAAGGAAGAAGACAGGTACAGCACGGCCAGGCTGACAAGCTGGAACATTTCTGGAACCTGCTGGAGACATAGAGAGCACGACATATGATGAAACATATTAAATTTAGCAATTTTTTTCAGGGTGCCGGCGATAACTCATCTACTTTTCACGAAAGACACCTCTTTTTAACGTCAACCGATGCCCATTGCTGGCAGGCGAGTGCTCCGGCTTAACGTCCTTCCAATGGACGGTGCACACACATCGATGGCTCACCGTGCATGTGAAGCACTGGGGTGACGGTTTATAGCTGGGTCGAAATTTGAACCTGGATTAGATCAAAGGTGTCTTGCCAGTCCTCAAACGCCCCTCGTAGCTATAACTTCTGGAATCACTGAGATTAGTTTTAGAAGTCGATAATCAAACCACTGCTGGCAAAAAATAAATGGTTACATACCGAGGAAGAGAGAGAAGAGAGAGAAGAGAGAGAAGAGAGAGAAGAGAGAGAAGAGAGAGAAGAGAGAGAAGAGAGAGAAGAGAGAGAAGAGAGAGAAGAGAGAGAAGAGAGAGAAGAGAGAGAAGAGAGAGAAGAGAGAGAAGAGAGAGAAGAGAGAGAAGAGAGAGAAGAGAGAGAAGAGAGAGAAGAGAGAGAAGAGAGAGAAGAGAGAGAAGAGAGAGAGGAGAGAGAGATATATACCTTGTGCTCTGCCTCTCGTGTGAATCTGCACAGTTCTGTGGATTAGATCTTCAGGCAATTCCCACACTGGCATGTGACGTCACAATGATACAGGCTCTGTGTGGGTACAACTTCTTACTGTGATATTTTCCCAACATTTCATAGCCTGTCGTATTTTTTCTTTCTTTGTTTACTCATATATTTATTTTTTATGATACAAAAGCTATCTTTTGGAGGCATGGTTGGTACGAGGGATGGAAGAATGCAGTTAGGTGATTAAGGGCCATTTGTTTATCAAGCAACTTTCAGAGAAATTGCCTGGAAAAGGATTGGAGGTGGAGGGAGAGGTGAAAAATTCCACCAAATTTACATACATGATCAATAGACGGCACCTTTATAGTGTCACAAATTGCGATACAATGGTGGAAAGCGTACTCTAGTTTTACACAATGTGTCTGGTTGAAGCAAGAAGTCTGATAAAAATCAACACCTTGTTTACTGCAATAGCATCTCTTATCGGTGTATTGGCGGAGCCGCCGCAGACGAAATAATCCAACAGGAGCATTGAATGCAAGGAATGCATTGTCTTCCACCGAGCTCGTCTGGACTCTGATATGATTTCGTTTTGCTGTTGATAATGCTGGCTCTATCTGCGATGCCTCGTTGGACCGTTTCTCTTTCTTTCTTTCTCTCTCTCTCTCCCTCTCCTATATGGATGGGAGTTCTGCTTTAAGCCGAGACGTGGATTTCATGATATTCACGATGTGTTCTTCAGCTCCACCAAATGCAATATCTGCAGATCAAGAAAAAGGTGACATGTACTTTTTTCATTATTGTCATCATCATAAGCCAAAGCCTGGTGTTGGGTTAACAGTTAAGGTGGCTGGCTTAAGATCTTAGGGTCTTGAGTTCGAGCCCCTGTCGATATGTTGAATTAACACCAGGTGGGTTGACTTCACGTGTCATCCTTCCAAGGTCAGCAAAATGAGTACTAGCTTATTGGTAACAGTTGTACTCATCAGATTTAGTGAGGGAGCCTTGTGAGTGGAGGAAGCCAAAGGGCTGACCACGTGCCTCACGGTTGCAGCAGGTTGATCAGTATCTCAAGGAGATGGGGATGGGCCAGGAATCTGCTTGGGGGATGGCCAGACGGAGGCCCCTGGATTACCGGCGGAAAGTGGACGCAGCGACGCGCTGCTCTGGGGCATGCTCCCTTTCCTGATCTGACATGCACTGCATCAGCGGCACAGCCACGCCCACAGAAAATGATGCAGCCAAGCAGCCACAGGCTACATACGGATAAATACAAAAATCATAAGCCTGTTTTGAGACCACTACATGTTTAATATCTTTCCCAACTGACGTTGGGGAGAGGGGGGAGGGGTTGTAGGTTAGGGGTGCAGGCACACTTGCCATGTGCGTGTGTTGGCAAGAGAGGATGTTTGAAGATGCTGGTGATGACTCCCCTACTCTTGGTGAAAGTCAGTGTGGGATCTTTAACGTCCACCAATTCGCAATTTTGGCAGAAGTTTCTTCCATCTTAAGGTCCATCCAAAGGATGATGGTTTATAGCTGCGTCAAGATTCAAACCCAGGCTAGACAGTTCAAAGGTGAGTGTGCATACTTCTAAGTTATCCTGCCAGCCCACCACGACTATAATTTTCGGTATGACGAAGTTTTGCATTCAGAAATCTCATGGAGGAGATAAACGATAGGGGGCAGCAGGTGCACACACTGGCAGAGGATCAAAGGGGGAGCGGGGAGAGGAAGATATCGCACAAGAGTGCATGAGTGTCAGAAAGGCAAGGGGCAGAGCTCTCTCTCTCTCTCTCTCTCTCTCTCTCTCTCTCTCCTCTCTCTCTTCTCTCTCTCTCTTCTCTCTCTCTCTCTCACACACACACACACACACACACAACACACACACACACACACACACACACACACACACACCGTTGACCTTGGAGGACGTAACTTTTCAGAACACGCTGGCTACCAAGGTCACCATATTTGTGACGTCACTTTTTCTCTCCTAAGTAATTGGCCATTTTAAGGAGAAATCTTCTTACCACCTCTAAGGTTGGGGTGGGGAATGAAGGAGGTGTTCTACAAGAGTTTTGAGAGAAGTGGAGCAGGCTATGGGATATTACATGGAAGGTTTAAGCATGGATTTTCCCGGTCTATATTCTCGGAACCTTTATAGTCAGCCACAGCGTTCTCTGAAAGGTGCATGAAGAGTGAATCTCCAAAGGAAGATCGCATATATAATCAAGAAAAAGAGATTTCAGACCCTCGCCACGACTTGTTTTGTACGCCGTTTATGTACTGATGTGTTACATAATTAATGAGACAAAACTGGAACCGCCACTTTATAACTGCTGGTAGTTGCATTTGATTTGAATTGAATTTATTTTAATCCAATCCTGAATAAGAATTTAAAAAACGTCATGGGTCAGGTGTCCGATCAAAGTGGGGTTGCATAAAAGCAGGACGCCTTGGTACCCGGTCTGCCACCAACCTCTGAATGAAAAGTAACCCAACTGCAGGAGGACGTCCGCAGACACAGTTGGGTACTAGATACGGATGGCCTTGGCTCACAAGGAGCTCCTCTGGCCTTTGACAGGTTTTGTTCTTCATCCTGCTGGGTGTCTATATCATACACCCTCCTCACCAAGAAACTTGGTGGGGGAGACGGTGTAGTCGCCGCCAACCCGGCCATGGGACAGGTTAGTACAGGTTTACATGGTACCTGTAGCAAGTCACAGATCTAATCTGACCTGACCTGACACACAATGCCGAGATGACCCTCACAATTGTTCATACTGCTCGGATGTAGCGTTCTACATATGCAGTTATGATGTCATAACGAAGGCACCTATGATGTCATTAAAAAAAAATCACCCATTCCCCATGAGGAGTACTTGCTATGTGCCAAGATTCAGTTTTATCCTTCTTGCGCTTTCAGAGATACAGAGGTCCAAAGAATTTCCAATATAGCTGCCACACCACGTGACCTATAACATAATAATTATCATTAAAATATTCTACATGAGTAGTTGCACCAATGGTGAAAATTTCGTCTCAATCCGACAAGCGGTTGCAGTGAAAAACACGAAAGTTCTGTGCGGACAAACAGACAAACAAACAAACAAACGGACCCAAATGCAATACCCTCTCCTTTGGCGAGGGTGAGAAGTGTGAAATACAAACGTGGGACATTTTTTGGCCATATATACCAGTAATCTACAAAATAATGTGGATACTTAGAGAGAGATGAACTTGAGATTAAAAAAAAGAGAAACAGAAGTGAGTTTGCCAGAAGAGGAAAGGGACTCCGAGTGTTGTGGAAGAAGGAAAGAAAAAGGGAATTATCTTGGAAATCGAAAATAAGAAGGAAGGAGGTTAAAATCCGACAACGTTTTTCCATCTCTAAAGCCACTAATCAACACCAATTTGTCAGAAGGGTTTGAAACTAACACTCAAAAAGAGTTATCAATACACATAATCATCGATGTATCTTACTCCTTACAGAGCGTCGGTGGAGCCGAAGCGGTCTCTTGGCAAAGGTGGTGCTGGGTGGTTTGCCGTTGCCTTCTCAGCAGTTAATCAGGACATTAATTTGTAGGTTTTTCCAGGGTACCAGAGAGATCCAGGAGTGCCTACGGGATCTTTAACGCCAACTAAAGACCAGTGCTGACAGTTGGGTCCTCCGGCTCGAAGCCCTTCCGACGGACGACGCACAGCGACATCTCGCCCCGTTTGTGAAGCACGATGGCGACAGTTTACAACTGCGGGAGGTTCGAGGCTAGGCTACACTACCACTTTCCTATCCTAATGAGTGGCCTCATAATTACACATACAAACACACAATATATGCAAAATTATGACATGTGATCAAAATGTAACTTCGCAAAGCGATCGCCAAGGGTAAGCCTCTCCTGACCAGGGAATGCGTACACTTGGTGATCGCCCGCGACTTAACATTGGCCCACGATCCAATAATAGCCATCTTTTTTTCAGACCACCATATAACTGTCCTTCAACCTTTAGAGATAGAGTGTAAATTAAGAAAATGTGTCTTCTTCTACAATCTATCCCAAAAAACTCATCATGAAAATCGTAGGAAATTTATTCAAGTTATGATCAAAAAGGTGTTTTTTGTTAATTAGGCCACAATCCGAAAAAAAAAGTAGGTCACAGACAGGAATCAAATATCAGGTTCTCAAGTGCAGGTATGCTATTATGTGGTAAGAACATCTTGGAAGGCCAAACAGTTGTTGAGATTCCGCATTTGCAAAATTGAACGATGACAAAACAAAAAAGCGTTATTTTTTTCAGACTGCAATTTAACCTTGACCTTTAACCCGGTGGGGTATGATGTACATGAAGTGTAAATGCGTCTTGCTCTCGGCTATCTAGAAAGGGCAATTTTTTCCCGATCGGACAAACTTTGTTCGAGTTATGGTGAAAATGTTAAAATGTCTACAATTGGGCCATGACCTTATAAGTTAGGTCAAGGTGAAAAAAAATTAATGTTGACCCAGCATACTTTGTATTACCATTAGTGATGCAAAATTTAATTCCAAAAATCCTCAAACATTGG
>CM068968.1:31311524-31323703 GCA_035128595.1 Eptatretus atami
CCCTACGCGAATTGGGTCGAGTTATCACATGGGAGATGATAGCCTCTCGGAAGAGCTTTCAGTGAATTTGGAAGGTGTGCTTAACTCCCAGTAGGTGCTTCAAGCAGACAAACATTGCCTGTGCACCCTGTTGAGGGGAACTTGAGGCAGTTTGTTTTTATCAGCATTAGTACAAGTGAAAGCTTCATATTTTAAAATTGGGGCATTTTATGAGAAAAGATGAGAATTTCTAGATGTTTAGTGTCTAAATTAATGTTATTTTGGATGTGGAGGGAAAATCAGATTTGACCTCTGAGGGGAACGTGAGAGGTCAATCCAAGATGGCCGCTAGTTCACCCGGGTCTAATTTCAACGTCCTTAATTTTTGGAACACGAACGGCGCAGAAAAACCATTTATACGGTGGTTTTCAACTAAATGGGTATGCCCATTTCATTTGGTGAATACCTTTGAGCAATGTCGAATTTCAGAGGAAATGAATCAGATTGCTACGAAAAGAAATAGGTGTCCTATGGCTAGCAACATTCCTTGATGGTGCAGCTGTGGTTCAAATGCTAAATCGGGAACATCAAGACATTTCAAGAGTATGGAGAAAGAGTTGTTTGGGCACCAGACAATCTTGCTAACTTGAGAAAAGACGCATCGACTTTGTCGGATGTTACCTACGCCAGCCGTCAAGGCCTCAACACAGTACGAAGAGGGGAAGGGCACAGGAAAGAGAGTGGCTCTTCTACTGTGATGTCCAAAGAAAGAAGGACTTCCTTCGATGCGATGATGAACAAAACCGAATTGTTTGCTTTTCCTGTCAGCGGTAGTTGTTCAATCTTCCTCTAGCAAGGGCAAGGAACTGTATGCAAAGATGGAAGTGGGAGCATCTTGCTCTCTGCGGCCTGAGTCAACTTGCCTGCCTTTGCCACATGTTTCGCAGGAGGAGGCACAATCGTCTACTTTCTGCATGTGGCAGATGCTGTGCAGAAAGGGTGTAAGAAGGATGACCATACTACCTGGTTGATACTGATGTGGTGTATGGCTGTAGGCTTCAATTAGCAAAGAAAGCTCTAATGAGCTTGGGTTGCCTTTGGGTGTCGGTAAGCTTTGTGTACAGTGCTGTTCACCGAATCGTTTGCCACAAATGATCCAACAAGTTGTCTGACTCTCCCATCCTTCACGATTTCAGGGTGTGACACTGTATCTGCTTCGCTGGAAGAGGAAAAGAAGACTGACTGGGAAACTTGAAGTCTTTCTCAGAGTTGAATGATGCTTTCCATGAGACTCATATCATGCAAAGGAAAGTCATGTGTAAGGATCCATAATGTTCTGCTAGAGCGATTTGTGGTGCTAATGACGACCGAACCAGTGAGAGCACGGAAGTGAATCAATGCAGGAAACAGCTCGTTACCAGAATGTCTAGACTCTAGAGAAAATCCCTCCAACCAGCAAGCACTCAAACAAGCACATCAAGCGACTGCTACCAGGCAACTGTTGGAACAGGATTGGTCTGGATCGAGATGCAGAGCCATCTGCCTGGGGCTGGACAAAGAAACAATGGGTGCAGTGCTTTGGCACCATCTTCCCGAAGCATCAAAATCGTCACAATGATGCCGCTGTCGCTGTGGAAACAAGGCACTGGACGCTGCAAGTGTGCCAAAGTTCGCTCAAGTCGCAGCTCACTGTCTTCGTTCTGGAGGCTGTTAGTTTAATCACTACCACTTACCATCATCATCATGCTTAGTAATATAGTATTAAATAGACTAGCAGCATGGACTATTTCGTATATTTTTGGATATTCATTATCCCCTATAGTGATCAAAATAGGAAGCGACAGTTTCGCTATATTGCACTAGGCAATCATTTCTTTACAAAGAAATGTCCAAGTTTTTAAACGTAATTGACCTTGACTTGATCGAAATGCATTCCTTGGCTGCCTGGCGATCTCAAAAGTATACCACGAACGAATGCCATTCAAACTTGTTGGAAATGACACCTTAAATGTTTTTTTTAAACACTGTTTAGTTCCAAATTAAAACGCTTCTGAACATTAGAACGGTGGACTGGTGGCATCTTGGATTTGACCTCTCATGGTCCTCAGAGGTCAATCTGCTCCTCCACATCTGAAAATAAACCTTAGGTATTCACTTAACTGTCAGAAAATTCATGCTTTCTCATAAAAGCACAATTATTGTGCTTATCCGCTGTACTAAATGAGTGACGGAACTCTGACCAAAATCAGTATTCAGTCCTTGTGATACACACTGACGGCCCTGTAATAGCAGTGTTGATATCCTCGTCGGTCATAGAGCAAACTCTGTCAGACGCAAACCGATGCAGCACTACAGAATACCCTCTATGCGTTTTGCTGCAATGCCTTCGCAGTTGGTCAATGATGACATAAAATTATTAACTTTGAATTTTTGTTGGCCCGTCACCTTCTGTGGCATCAGTAGCATTTCCATCATTGTCACGCTTCTTAACTTGGCATTCGCCGACTTTCGGATTTGTAAGTGCTGTTGCAGCGGCGATCACATGCTTGTTGCTCATAGAAATCAAAATTTTCTCTGTGCGCATGTAAAACTCATTCAAATCATCTTCAGTCAGACAAATACCGTGTTAATTCTATGTGGCACTTTGCAAAATTGCTGCAGCAGTTGAAGCGCTGCAAATATCATCCAAAGTTCACCATCAGCGCAATTGCAAAGATGCAAATGCCAACTTGTTCACACATGCCAAGAATCCGCCTATTTCGTGTCTCCTGTTCTGATTTTCATCTGCAGAGATCTCTTCGAGAGCACTCTGAACTGGCCGGTAACCGCGGACAGAGCTTCAGTGCATCAGCTCGGGCAGACCACGGTCCATGGGTGTTTCGGACAAGGCACCCAGTTGTGTTCCACATGGGTTCTGCAGGACACCCCACGTGCGTGATGCCACAAAGAACGCATACAGGGCTTGCAAAAACCAAAAAATGAACCGCTTCATGCAACATCCACCGCGGACTGACCAACTAGGTTCAAAGAGTGGACCTACACAGGTGAAGTAATCAACCAAACTCTTCTTGTTCTTCAAAATTTGCTGCATACCATTGTATTGCCCGACATATTACTAGCATTGTCATACATCTGACCGCGGAATTGTCAAGTCGATATATGTCTTCAGTATTGGAGAAGAGTATAGCAAGATTCTGACTGTATGACTAGCGATACTATGAACGTGAGGAAACGCCTCGACAGGTTCGTGATCTGTCTGTTGACTACGGAGGATGATAGTGAGCTGGTCCTATGGGCAATGTCTGGTGTGGAGTCCACTGAAACGGAGAAATACGACGACTTCGACAATCTCATCTCTTGATGACAAGTACTTGCTGCCCATCTAGCAATTAATTCTTCGCAGATTGCTTTTGACAATAAGACGTGTGACGGACCCGATTGGCATGGTAATGGATGTGCTGGACAAAAAACGGATCAAACTGGCACATCAACTCCAAAATGCCCAGTAATTACCATCTAGCTATGAGCAAATTTTATACCATCGAAAACGTCGACCCTCGTCGCAAAGAAAGTATTGTGGAACACAACGTTCTAACAATTTTTCCAAGAGCTGCGCTGCTCCAGCATGTTTTGATGCAGTTGCTTATAACCTCGACCGCATCAGACTTCCGCTGTCAAAATGTTAGAACTGATTCTATGTGTTTGGGCTGATTTCATGGGCCTTCAAGTTGAGCGTATTCTTCAATCAGTAAATCCTGAGCCAGAAAGCTGTGCACCTCTGTCAGAGGAAAACAGAGTCACGGAAAACAGAAAACGCAAGCTTTGGCAGAGAATAAACCAACCAATCACGATCAGCTACCTCCCCATTTGGCAAAACCCATTTGAAAGACACTGGCATAAGAACGCGATTCACCCAGAGTTTCGTGCCTCGTTTCTGGATAACTGATCTAAGTTCCAAAAATGGTCATTGCCCAAGCTGATGCCACACATGGCAGTTGTCTGTGATGTTACAAACAACCCGACATCGTTGGGAATCAGTGGAGTCGATACTGAACACCTTCGCCCCTAGTGTCACCATCGTCGGCCGCCGTCTTCGACAGAATCAACTGCGGGGGATGTTGAGGGGAGTCCTTAGTTGAATCTATATCATCATCACACACAACACCAGCATCTTTCTCCACCAATGGAAAAACGATGTCAATTTGAGTCTTCTTGAGTAGTTGATCTCTTATGGTCTTTTTTCTGCAACTCTGAGCTCGCTCCAGCCACCTTTGCGTCTGACATAACATGGATTGAATCTGCAATAAAACATCAGATGTACAATTTTAAAACCTTTTTTATAAAATACAACACAATTAAACACTATACGTGTTTACCTCACCTCGTGTGTCTAATGGCGACGGGTGAGTCTGAGGCGGGGGGAGGGACCGCCCGCTCCTGCCGATTGGCTAAGAGGACGCCATGCCTACGTAGACTCTGCCGCGCGCGTGCTGCGACGTGTGCCCGAAGAATGTCGCGAGCGTCATGGGTCAGGATGGACGTGAAGATGGCGTGTTGTTGTTTGTTGTTGTTGTTGTTGTTGTTGGGGAGATGGGGTATTCAATAACAATCGTAGCGCATTTACACTTATCACCCATTAGACCAGGGGGAGAACAATCTATAAAACACGTACTTACCGAGATAACTGAGCGAAAGGAACCTGTATGTTGATACGATAGATTTCCAATTCGTAACAATATTAGAGACAATAAGAATTGTATGTAAAAAAAAAAAAAAGTTGCCTACATTTGTGGCCGAATTTTTGGCTGGCCCAAAGCACAACATGCCTTGTCTGCCTAATGGTTAATCCGGCTCTGGTGAGGTGTGTGTGGTGCAATATGGGGGGTGCATGGTCGTGCCAGAGGAAACTTGATTGCAAATCAGTAATGGATGTTTTTTGTGTGTCCAGAGGGGACGAGATAGAGGGTGGAAAGAGAGAGGGGAGAGAGATGCGTGAGGCAAAAGATTCCTAGCCGAGTCGTGCATAGGTCTGTGAGTGTAGCGTGTACCTCGTGAGACGCTCCGCTTGAGTGTTCCCACCTCAAGAGTCAGCGCGTTATCTCTGCTTAGTCACTTTGCCAGGGCTGGAAAGTGTGTCCGCACTGGTCCAGAAATAGTCTGTGCACACACAACACGAGTGTAGATCCAGCGACGGGAAGACAAGAGGAGAGTGAAGGAGAGTAGGAGCAGAGAGTGAAGAAGGGCAGACGTTTGCGATCCACCTTTATAAGCCCCGGGCGAGGTTGGGTGACGACCCAAAGCGACCAGCGCGTGACCTGAATCGCGCTTTCCTTTGGCCACAGTGGTCCTAGCACGCCCTGCCAGGCTCCTGGGCCGGAAGCGGTCTATTTGCACATCTGACGACACAGGCCCGAGCTCCGTACGATCCGGACCGCTCTTCCCGAACTCCCCCCCTCGCCACCCATCCTGCCATGCTCTTGCGACTGGACGAGGGTTGTATCGATCCCGCATGCCCATTCGGGGCACCCCGACGAGATACGGTTGGTGCTGCTAATGTTCTTGACTTGTCCCCGCATCACGCAATATGAGTAACCTGAGCCAGGCAGCACGCCTCTGTTTAGTGGCGAATTGTATCGATACAGAGGTACGAGGAGGCGTGGAAATATTTTTCCTGTGGTGGGAGATGTTGGTGGTCGGGGTGGTGAGTTTTTGGTGAGCGAGAGGTGAGCAAGGTGAGATGCTGTTGCAAATTGGTGCGCAGATTTGAAAGAAAGGACGCGCCATGCATTCGCCGGGCAGCATCTTCGTTCTTGTTGTGATTCACTCACGGGAGGCTGCACGGGTACTTGTTAGTCATATTGTGTGTTTGCTTGCTTGCTTGATTTGATTTGTAGCATGGCTAAAAGGAAAGGTTTGAAATGGAAATCAGGATTGAATGGAAGATAGAGATATTATTAGACCTAGCTATAAGACCCATGCAATGCACTTTGTCCCGTTAATCCACTAGACATGAGGGGAGGATCTGCCTGCACGAAGCCTCACAAAATAACTGCATGGGGATCACTGTATGTTGGCTGCCATTGCCTTCGAGGCATGCAGTTTGCAGACCGCAACAATATAATATATATATATATATATATATATATATATATTATGTTATACATGTTGTATATATATATATATATATATTATATATATATATATTGTGTGTGTATCTGTTGTCAGAAAGTGTAATATATCTCTCTACAAACTCCGCTTACCACACCACTCACTCTTTGTCCCATCCTCGCTGCACCCCTTCTAATACAGTGCAGCACCCTCCTCCCACCACTCTCTCTCGCTCTCTCTCTCACCCCCACCCTCTCTGCCTTCCCCCTTCCTCAATATCCCGTCCCCTTGTCTCTGTCTCCGGACGTATCCGGCGGTGGTGATGTCGGATGGTGGTTATCTCCAAATGTGTCCGGACGCGGTTCTCTCCGGACGTGTCCAGACAGTGATTATGTCCGAACGAACCCTCCCCTCACGCTGTTTCCTTTCCCCACCCTCCCTCGCTCCCTTCTCATTCCTCACTCCCCACCTCCTCCCTCCCTCCTCTCATCTATCTCTCTCCCACCCCTCTCTTTCTCTCCCTCCCCCCCCCTCTTTACTCCCCACCCTTCCTCAGTTTTCCCGTCAGTGAAGCAACGGGTAGTATTTGCTTATTATATTTACATGCTAGGAAATACAACCCGTCGCTGAGCTGATGGGGTGTGAAGGGAGGGGGGGGGAGAAAGAGAGAGGGAAGAGAGGGGAGGTGAGGGATAGAGACGAGGCAGAGAGGATGGAGGGAAGAGAGAGGTGGGGAAGGGAGGAGGGGAAGTGAGAGAGTGGGTGAAGAAGGGGAAGCTAGGAAGGAGAGAAGAGCAAGAAGGGGGTTGGAGGTGGGAGAGTATCGCCTCACGAAACGTTGCTATACACTGTGGGAGGGAGGTGTGAGAGAGAGAGAGAGAGAGGAGAGAGAGGAGAGAGAGAGAAGAGAGAGAGAGAGAGAGAGAGAGAGAGACGAGAGACAGAGACAGAGACAGAGACAGAGACAGAGACAGCGAGACAGGACAAGAGATATGGGAGGAGAGTGCTGCATTTTACTTGGAGGGGGGAGCAAGGAGGGACAGAGAGAGTGGAGGGGGGGGGGGAAGGAGGAAAAAAAAAGAGATAGGTAAGGGGTGGAGTTGGTGTTAGCAAAAGAGAGTGACATGTTATGTTTAAGGACCAAACACAAGTAAAAGAAAATCTCATGTCAGAATATCTGCACACACAATGACACAACATAGTTGTAAAGTTAACCACAGGCCCATCTACAAACACTTTGATATCCCAGTTCCAGATAATTTGTTGGAACATTAACCAAAAGCGTGAACTGAAAACATGGAAGTACCGCTCATGTACGACCTAATGATCCCATCGAGCCGGAACATCAAAAACAGAGCATTGCAAACCAGATTCATACTTAGGTACAAAAAAGAAGAACAAGGCATTGCTAAGTGAGTGTTAATACCAGTGATTTTGGACTAAACGATTCAGAAATCAAGAAATGACTAAATACCAAGACCACAAGAATGAAGTGAAAAGATCCTGGAAGCTGAAGAATGCCAAAATTGTACCAGTGATAGTTGGAGCTGTACTGCGGGAATGATGACGAAGAACCTCACAGAGATATTAAAAACCATCCCTGGAAATATTATGACAAACGAAATACAGTTGGAAGCTGCGCACACCTACACAAACACACACTCATACAGAGGTGGATCTTTGAGACCTGGGAGAGCTCCATTCCACTTTTGAAACCCCGATATGGAGATTCAAACAACACCATAGACACCACACTCACAACACACACACACACACACACACACAACACACACACACACACACACACACACACTCTGCCTTTTATTTGTATAGATATAATGATTTCTCAAAAAGTTGTGGAAGAGTTACAACAAAACTAGGTGGATGAGTTGGGTAACAAGGAAACAAGGAAATTAAACACAGGTGGAGGCTTCAGCCTCATCACGCCTGCACGAACATCATACAAACCATCTACACAGACCAAGAAGGAAATGCAAAAAAAAGTTTTAACTAATGAAAAATAATTTTTGTTTGTTTTGTTTTTTGGGTTTTTTTTGTTTGTTTGTATGTTTATTTTTTGTAGTTTTTGTAGGTTTTTTCTTTGTTTCTTTTCTTCCCTTCAGGGGAGGGGCATGGGCTTGGTTAAAAACACACATCAACCACACAACCCCCCTTGACAAGCCCTCACCAACAGCTCCACGTTGCACACAATCACCCATCAATGCTCAAACTACTTAAAAGTCCTTTCAACATCCCGATACCCCTCTATCTCCATAACTTCCAGGTACCTATCTAATTCTAATTTAAACTTATCTACTTTTTCTTCTCCAGTACCTTTCCAGGGAGACCATTCTATGCATTAACTACTCTCTGAGTGAAAGTCCCCTACCTTCTACCGTCTTAACTCTCCTCTTCTTTACTTTCAGGCTAGAGTCCCTGGTCCTATCACTGTCTACTCTGTTGAATAATTCATCTGCACTTATTTTATCGATACCTTTTTATCTTAAACATCTCTATCATATCTCCTCATAACCGCTTCTTTCTAATGAATAAAGCTCTGTCTCCTTCAGCTGCTCCTCCTGGCTGAGTCTAGCTAGGCCAGGAATCAATCTCGTCACCCTGTGCTGAACCCTCTCTCTGGCATCTATGCCCTTCCTGAACCGTGGTGACCAAAACGGGCACACAATGTTAACACCACCTCTTTTGATTTATAATTGATCCCCCTCCGAATACAACCGAAAACCCCATTTGCTTTACTTATGGCTGCCTGACATTGTGCTGCCTGTTTACCTCCCATATCTATTACCACCCCCAGATCCTTCTCCTGTGTAATACACTCTAAAATTACCCCTTGCATCCTGTAATCTCTATTTTCATTGTTCTTTCCCATCCCCAACACGTTACACTTGGCTCAGGTTAAACTCCATCTGCCAATCTTTTGCCCAATCTATACAAGTATCAATACTTTCCTGAATCTGATCAACACCCCCTTGCTATCCACCTCACCTCCAAGCTTTGCATCATCTCAATTTGGCAAGCCTACTCTTTACCCCATTATCCAAATCGTTGATGTAAATAATGTGTGGACCATTAATAGTAATGGTCCGAGTACTGATCCCTGAAGTACCCCACTACTTACATCATTAGGGTAGGTTGCAAGAACAAGCTGATTCGACTTTCGTTCAGGTCCGGATCTAGATCTGGCATCTCGGTGGGATACAAAACGTTAACAGTTCAGCCTGGTAGAGGTATGCGTTCTTCTAGTTTGTTCTGTTTCACCAAATTCTGTTTATGAGTGACTAGCAGAAGTACCCAGCGTTGTCCGGGGAAATTCAACACGTACTCTATTGAGGCCTGAACACGAAGGCGTCATAATATACCTGTGTAAAACAATCCTTCAACAACAGGCGCATGTGTAACACTATAATAATTAAATTTGTATTGTTGGCAACAAATCGCTCTGTACAATGTCAACATGCGATCTTCATGACACATAATACATAATCGCTCCAGGATAAATTCCAGGCAGTGTAAGTAACATACTCACTCGATGACTGAACACAGAGGTGTTATAATAAAACCTGTGTACAGCAATCTTTTCAACAATAGGTGCACGTGTCACACTATAATAATGATGATAATAATAATAATTAAATTTGTGTTGTTGGCAAAAATCAGTACAACCTCAACATGCACCTGGAAGGGTTTGAGGGTAGTGGAGTAGCAGCTGAAACCCAAATCCTATCCAGGTTCTTCCTGATAACTCCATCTTTGCTCTTTACTTAAAAAAACACACAAGACCCGATCGAGATCTGAAGGCGAATTAATATCTGATGTTTATTATTTAAAAATAAAAAAAATCCAAGCATAGCCCTCGACCTTCCTCTGGATGAAAGACAAGGCTATGTTTGGTTTGGTTGCACTGGTTCTTTCAGGGGGCTGAATGCATAAATGAACAAACACACAAACAAACTTTCTTCTTTGTATATTAGATTTATAGTTATTATTATTAAACGAAAATTATGTGTAGATTTACTTATTTATTCGCAGCCTGTGGCTGCTTGGTTGCATCACTTTCTGGGGGGGGGGGGCACTGCTGTGCTGCTGATGCAATGCCCCTGTTACCAGTGAGCTGGTACTTGTTTGTGCCAACCTCAAAAACACAACAGGTTGAATCCACCCACATTGTGCTGATTCAACAGCCAAACGGGGGTTTTAACCCAGAACAGCCACACATGTTTCTCAAGGTCATCTTAAGCCAAGCACCTTAACCATTAAGCCAACACCAGGCCCAATAAGTTTATAATTGCCCTTCCTGTTTTCGCTTTAGAGTGGTGACAATAATTAATCTTCCTTTTATATAATTGCTTTTCAAAATAATGATAACGTTTGTCACTGACTTTTTCTGACATATTTCTGTTGGCCTCGGGTGACAAAACAAAATTATGATGAATTTTGGGTTGTACTTACAGTTCTCGTTCCGTGTTGGAAAGCAGGTTTGAGACGCTTCGCTGCTGCTGTCAGACGAGTATTGTGAAACCAGCTCGCAACCAAGTCTTCGACATGTTCTGGTGCGCGTCCCTTGTTCCAGTCATCGCAGTCATCACTCTGCTGGTAGGAAAATGAGTGAGGTGTTTCAGAAAGGGGATTACAAGGGGGTCGAATTCAGGGGAGAAAAGGGGGTGGTGAGTTGAAGGGGAAAATAAAGGAGTTCAGAGAGAAGGCAAATGTGGTTGGGGAAGGTTCAAATTTAATAGAGAAAGACTAGGAGAACTCCTCTGTGTTTTTGTTACGTAACAAGTACGTGACCTCTTGTGTCGACCCATATTTGTTCCTCACATTTGCCCTCATCGTGGATGGGAAATGCTCTGTATGGCGTATGTTTGTTTTTCACGTGCTTTCTCGTTCTGGGCTCGGTCTCTCATGGAGTCCATCTGGCTGTCTGTTCTGTTGCAGTTACATGTGGAAGGAATCGGATACGTCGGTTGAGAATGATTAGTGAGGTGTGTGGTGTGTGGTGTGTGGTGTGTGTGTGTGGGTGTGTGTGGTGTGTGTATTATATGTATATATATATATATAATATATATATAATAATATATCTATCTATCTATATATGCTTACGACCCGTGAACCGTTGGGTTCCCGTTGTGACAGCGCGTTGATAAAAAACATCATTTCAAAAAAAATAAAAAAAATAAAATAAACATAGCTCCAGCGAACTCTACCGCTGAGGTTGTTTGCATTGATCAAATAATCCGAAGAGTACTTGACTGAATCGGGAATTGATTTTTTAATTATTTTTTTCGTTGCCCGATTTGAACGAAACTTGATATTGCGCGTCAATGTGAAAAAAAAACGGAGAAAAGAAATTCGAAGAAATTATTGTGCGTAATCTTCTCAAACTCAATTTTATTTATGAATGAACACAGAAGTATTAGATAAAAATGGCGATGTTTATTTTATGCATAAAATAAATCGTTCTTTGTCTATACTAAATGTTTGGGATTAAAAAAAAATCATTTCAAGAAAAAAACATAGCTCCAGCGAACTATACCGCTGAGGTTGTTTGCATTGATCAAATAATCCCGAAGAGTATTGACTGAATCGGGAATTGATTTTGTAATAATATTTTTTCGTTGGCCGATTGAACGAGACTTGATACTGTACACCGCAGGAGAATGGTGAGTAAGGCGGGCCGAAAATTTTTGCGCTATCGTGTACCGTTTTGGCTGTATTGGTAACATACATGCATATATATATATATATATATATATATATATATATATATATATATATACACATACATACATATATACAAGATGAGAGCTTTAGTAATATACATACAATATATATATATATATATATATAATATATATTATATATATATATATATACTGTGTGTATATATTGTTGCGGGCCCGGGACCAGTGGCGAGAATGACCGCTAGGTGGGGGAAGTTACATCATCTCCCACCAGACTCCCGGAATTGTAGGCCGTCGCTCACGGATAACTCCGTGAGGCAGCGGGTCGCTTAACCGACCGTGGATGCCAATACCTCCACCGCGTAGCGTAGGGTCTTTTTGTCTAGAACC
>CM068968.1:31330884-31340943 GCA_035128595.1 Eptatretus atami
GATTACTTTGACAAAAACAATACTAATTGTACAATACTGAATTCTAAGCCCCACGCAACATTTTTTTTATTTTTTTTGTATACCTGTCGAGGCTCGTGAGAGAGCTAACACACAATGCACAGCAAGGGGGCATGAAACAAGAGGGTGGAGTGGGAAGGACAAAACAGTGGAACAGACACATTAGATCTGTGGAAGGAGAGGGATGGGCGGGAACATGGGAATAGAAGATGGACATTACAGGACTTTCAGGAAGGAAAGCAGGGATTTTGAAGGAATTGGCTTGGGTGGATTATCGGGGTAGAAAAGATCGAGATTTGGATGGGGATGATAAGAGGTGTGGGGTGAACAGCTTTTTGAAGCCTGGAGGAAGAATGGGAATGAAGATAGTGAGGATTTATTCCAAAGTGGGAAAAAAGATGAATAGAGTGAAGTGTGAGCAGTATTAGTTTTGTAGTTTTACCAGAAGGGGTTGTTGGCGGACCTTGAGCGCCCTGTGGAAATGTGGGGGACAAATCGCAAGAGAGCAGGGGAGGGGCAGGCTGAGAGAGACGTAGAAACAGAAAGACATCTCTCTCTTTTTGTCACAACAAATGACAGAAATTTCATAATTTTCCTTCGAGAATTGATTGACATATACCTACGAGTGTATTGTGCTTGCATTCTGCAAGCAGATATCTAAATCAATTAACAGTGCTTTAAGATGCGACCTCGGCTGATAGGATGACCTTGAAGTATCCACACTCACCTTGAAGCTCATAAGCCTGGGTTTGAATCTCGGCCTGGCTATAAAATCTTATCCTGTGCAAATCCTGTTTCACAGACTGCCTGCAAATCATCAAGAGGGAAGGGAGTGGGAGAGGAGAGAGGGGGAGTAGGAGGGAAGTAGGGAGAGAGAATAGGGCAGAGGGGTGTGAAGGGGGAGGTGAGAGAGGGGGGGAAAAAGTGGAAATGAGGGGAGGAGAGATGGGATTGGGAGGGAAAGGTGTGGGGGGAGGAGGGGAGGGGGAGAGAGGTGTGGGAGAGAGAGGGAGGGAAAGAGAGAAGGGAAGAGAGGAGAGAGGGATAGGAAGGTAGAAAGGAGGGGATAGGTAGGATGGGGGTTGTGTGCTGTGAGGAAGAAGTTTCCTTCTGTATCCATCCCGTCCACCCCATTCCTCACTACCTCATTGTTTGTCCAATTCTCCCTCTATTTTGTCCTTCAACTCCACTTTTGACCCCCCCCTCCCACCCCTCTGCCCTCACTCCTGTTCCTTTTGTCCGTTGCGTCCTGATCCATTTAGTGTTCGAGCTCTTCCATGAGCCTTGACTGTATACCAAAAAGTCAAAGGTTGACAACCATTGAACAAGCTTAATGAGCCAAATTGTCTCTTTTTGTGTTGAAGTTCCTTGTAAGGGACCAGTCATCTATTATATATTGTGACCTGTGGTGTCTGTCGTTTGCAGTGGCCGCTTCTCGCGCTGCATTTGCAAAGCTCAACATTCACTGTTGAAATGATAGTAGAACAGGCATGAGTAATGTTGATACAAAATTTTATTTCGCAACGAGGCTATTTTACCCTCTTTTTAGACAAATCCAACCTCTGCCACCCTACGTTGCACCACCATTTTACGGTGGGCGGTATAAGTAGCTCAGAGCTTTGGTTCTGAGCGAAACCACGAGTGCAACACAAGTGAGCTTGTTAAAGTCCATTAAATATTATTGAAATTAATAGATTAACTTAAACTTTTCCCATCCACAGATACTCTTCCGAGTATCTGATAATTGAGAGACGATGAAACAATCTTGGCGTGAATACATTAATACCAGGTGGGGTTGACTCAGCCTATCATCCTTCAGAAGTCAGTAAAATGAGTACCAGTTCGCTGGGATGATCAAGCCATACAAGTATCCTGTGTTGGAGTGGTGACCGATCCAGGATTGTGCCCAATAGCCCCAGGAGACTGTTTTGGCAGCACCAATGCTCTGCATAGATTATGCTCCCAATGGATGGATATCTCTCTTTATATCTTCTTCTCATATAATAAAAGCTTTATTACCTCTACCTATTATAATAAAAGCTGAAGGAGGTTATGTTTTCACCCCTTTCTGTGTCTGCTTGGTTGTCTGTTTGTCTGTTTGCCTGTGTGCAGGATATCTCAAAAAGTTGCGGACAGATCCAGATGAAATTTTGTGGACAGGTTCGGTGTGTGACAAGGACGAACTGATTAGATTTTGGTGAAGATCCGAATCCGGATCCGGCTACTAGAATTATTTAATTTCTAAAGTGATTCTTCACCATTGAGAGATGGGGCCAAAAACGGTATAGTACTGTATAGCATGATATTCCAAAAATGTATTGGGCCCGATATGTTCTCGTGGATCAGGCATTACGTGGTGGAGGTATGCGCTCTACCGAGTGCCTTTCTAGTTTGAACCTGGGTTCTAAATATCATGAGTCATCAGTTAAGATGACAATGCCAAACCATACCACCCCTCTCTCCCCCACCAAAAATACGATTGTTTGATACATAAGAATGTCTAATTAAAATACTTGAAGTGGAATTGTCTTAACATGGGTGTGTTCTCGTTTACAGACACACGAAACCCAAGGGCAATGCCGTAAGTAACACGTCACATGGACAAACAAATGGCATGCTTTGTACAGGGTGTTCCAAAAAGACCTGGACAACTTTGGTTGTTAATACATTTAGTACCACAAATGATACAATGATACCCTTTGCTTTATATGATACAGAAACTCAGAAGGTTTTCTGTATTTTCAGTTCTGGTGGTTTAATGTAAAAGAAAATGGCGACTCCAAAGGAGAAAGCTCAGTGCATCAAATAGTTCAGAGACGAGATCCGACCCGCAAGTTCAGCGTAATTTCCACACAAGGTATGGAAGGAATCCGCCATTGCGGACTAGTATCGGAGAGTGGAACAAGAGGTTTGAGAAGAGAAGTTGTCAGAAACAGAAAAGTACCGGTTGAGAGCACAAGTGTAGCAGACGTTGAACGAGTGAGTGAATCGTTTCAACAAAGTCCCAGAAAATCAATCCAATGCGCATCCAGAGAACTGGGACTACCAACCACCACTGTACACAGGATTTTGCATACACGACTGAAGCTTTATGACTGTAAAGTGCAGATTCTGCAGGTACTCAAACTAAATGATGGACCCAAATGCAAGGCGTTTGCCTTGGAAATGATCAATCGCCAAGTGGATGACGAAGATTACCTGAAAAAGGTCATATTCACAGATGAAGCTTGAATTCATGTATCGGAGAAGGTCAACCAGCACAATGTGAGGATCTGCGTCTCTGAAAACCCCCACGTGGTCATTGAACACATATGGGACAGTCCAAAGGTCAATGTGTGGTGTGGCCTTCTCAATAACCGATTGGTGGGTCCGTTTTTCCTTGCAGAGGATACAGTGACCTCAACAATTTACATGAACATGTTGGAAGGATTCGCCTTCCCACAGATTGAAGACCAGCAACCCGATATCATTTTTCAACAGGATGGCGCTCCCCCTCATTGGGCCTTCGTCATTCGAGCCGTCCTCAATGAGAAATTTCCAGGTCGCTGGATTGGCCGATATGGACCAACCGCCCGGCCTCAACGATCACCAGACAAAAACCCCCTTGATTTTTTTTCTGTGGGGGTTTGTCAAATATGTTGTCCACAACACCAAGGTGGCAAACCTGCAGGGTCTTCATTCTCGGATCACAGCTGCACGCGCACTGGTGGATGCAAACATGCTGAGCCGAACATGGCAAGAATTTGTGAACTGCCTTGATGTCCTGTGCGCAACAAACGGAGCTCACATTGAAGTGCATTGATGGTGTGCACAAAACCTTTCGAGTTTCTGTATCATTTAAACCGAAGGGTGTCATGACATTTGTGGTTCTAAATATATTAACAACCAAAGTTGTCTTGTTGGAACACCCTGTATTTCACTACATCACAATCTGTTCACTATGATGATTTCATCCAATTTCTAACAACTGTTATATTATATTACAAGCAATTACCACCCGTCGCTTCACTGATGGGAATACCGAGCCGGTGGGGTGTGGAGCGGTGGAGAGAGGAGGAGGAGGGGAAGAGGATATGGGGGAGAGTGTGGAGGGTGAGTTGAGAGAGAGAGAGGGAGGAGAGTGAGAAGAGGGGAGCTAAGAAGTGGGGGAGCGAAGAAAGGGGGGGGGTGAGGAATGGGGGAGCTTGGAAGTAGGAGAGTGAGGAAGGGAGGGAGAAGCGAGTGACGCATCACCACATGTCCCTTTACACTCCAGGAGGGAGGGGTAAGACAGGTAAGAGTGTTACAGGTAAGACACCCTTGTGATGTGGTTGGATAACTCCCGCACGATGTAAACGACAGTACATCAACAAGATGTTCTTGATACGTTCCCGATGAGCTAGGTTCATGCAATATGGCACACTGTAGATTGTGCAACGATCATCCCAATTAGTCCACCATGACCATGTATTCCTGTTCAAATGTATCAAGATATATCGGCTCAACAAAATATTGGATGTCAATGACACGCGATTTGAATATGTAGCGTGGGAAGATGAACGTGAAAACGTTGGCAAAGCAGGACAATACAAATGTGTCTAATCTACATTGAGTGGCATGAGGCCGTGGCTGTATGGCAAGGGTGATTATGGTGATAGTCCACGAGGCCAGAGGTCCACATTTAAGCTAGAGGCCATGCCATAGCATGCTCCAAAACCCTTTTTGCTAAACTTTTTAGTAGAAGCTGGAAACCAGTTAGAAAGTATCTACATACACATAGGAAGTTACTTCAGCCATTATTTCCATTCTGGATTTTGGCTTTGAGGTCAATCAGAGGTCAAATAAGGTCAATACGTCAAAATAACATAAAAAAACGCCAATTTACAGCATACAATATCTGTTTACCAGTTTCTTTCCATATGTTGATCAGGAATAAAAGACCAGTCGACCTGACAATATTATTGAAGCTGAACAATCACTTAAGAACAATCACTGCTCATTCAAACTTATATGCTCAGTATTTCGATGTTTTCGGAATTGTTTACAGTTCCCAATCCGTACAAATGAATCGGATCAAAGGCTTTATTTGCTCGAGCCTTCGGTTCTCAAAACATCTTCCTCCTGGCAGAAGATATTTAAATATGACAAATAACGCATCTATTTGTATACGTTATTCGGTACACTGCAACAATGTGAAGTTCAGAATGCCAGAGAGCGTCGATGTCCTCTTAAAAGGGCGTACAATTAAACATTAATTTCGTTGAAGAAACAAGAAAACCGGTCTGGATTATGAAATTTCTCGTCTATTTCGCGACACATCACTGGACAGTTGGTGACATCAGTTGTACAAAACGATAAGTCAAATGAGAAACCTGTCTCATTAGGTCATAGTCTCATGAATGGTACAGACCAGATGTCTCTTCTCTTCATTCGTTGTGAAATACGTCAAAGGTTTTCAGGTTTTTACACAAGTCCTTGCACAAACAAGCCTTCGTAAAGGGGCTGTCACACCTTGACGATTTAGCCAGCGTATGCCGATTTATGAAAAATTTGTCTAAAACGCTAGGCACCACGTCGAATACGTTATGGGTACGTTTTGTGTACGTTAGGTGCACGCTGAAAAACACTACCATAGGTCGTATTACGCTGGTTTAAAACGTTGTACTTTTTGGTTGTCCAAAAAATTTTGCATGCTTGAAATTTTACGACGTACTCGGCGTTTGGCTCACACGTTCCGCTACGCTGGCCATAAGTTGTAGGCACGTTATGCGATCACGTTAATTTTGTTGACACACGTTAATTGTATGTTACTCATAAGTCGAAACACGTAGAGGTAACATTCGCGTACCGAAACTTATTTCTAACCTATGAGTAAGTGTTTGTAAGCACGCTACACAAACGTTGTTCACACTTCGCAATACGCTACTTGAAAGTTCCTCATACGTCGAAACACATCAAAGTAATGTTTAGGGTACCCGTGACTTATTTATAACCTATGAATAACGTGCTTGGGAATTATTACGCTATGCATACGCTAGACTATCGTTGGGCATAGGTTGTGGACGACTAAAACACGATAAACAATCGTTTGTATAACTTATGTATAAGTTATCGAAGCATTCTGTGTTCATTACTAGTACATTATTCATGTCAAAGTCGTTTTTAATACTTTAAAAAGTAAAACAAAGAAATATTCATCGTGGGAATGAGGAAAAAAAATTAGCCGAAAAGAACATCGAACAATGGTGCAAAGTAGTCTCCTATTCGTGGACGATAAGAATCCATCATCACCCACACCCTCCCCATCACGCTCACATACTACTACTGACATAGACATACTACTACTACCAATGCTACTACTACAACTACTACTACTATTACTACTGTCACGCACACCAACTACTGCTAATAGTATTACTACTACTGATACTACTAGCATTGACATCTACTCAACATGGAGTCTGGAACAATGATGGTTCCTCTTGTGAAGCCCATTTGTATATACCAATTCCCCTTAATGCTGCCAATACACCATTACACGGTAGATGTAAGTTAGAAACACGTTCAGTAAGTGCTGTGGTCGTCCGGAAGACGTCAATCTAATTCGTCTACATACGACAATGTGCGTTTGAGATACGTTACACATAGGTTCATAGCATGTTACTCAAAGGTTAGAAGCACGTTATACTTAGGTTCAAAGCATGCTACACATAGGTTAAACGCACGTTACTCATAGGTTCATAGCACGCTAGTCATTGGTTCAAGGCAAGTTACAAATAGGTTCAATGCACGTTAAACATAGGTTCAGAGCACGCTACTCATAGGTTAAAAGGACGTTACCCATTGGTTGAAAATTAGGTTGCGGGTATGTTAAATATTACCTTGACGTGTTTCGACTTATGAGTAACCTACAAGTAACGTGTGTCCGTCGTGTGTAAACAATTGCGGAGCGTGCCAGGAACATATGACAACGCATGCGGAATGTGTTAGCCATACGCCGAGTACGTCGTAAAATTTTCAGCATGCTTGAAATTTCACGACGTATTACACGTACACGTAATATGACAGCGTACTTCATTGTTTTCCAGCCTACTCTTAACGTATACACAACTTACCTATACCGTATTTGACGTGCCGCTAGCGTTTTAGACACATTTTTCATAGGCCGGCATACGCTGGCAAAATCGTCAAGGTGTGACTGCGATGATGACACTTCCAATCTCAGGCGGTTATGATTTAAATCGGCGTGCGGCAGGTTCTTAACAGGCTACGCCACGAGTTCGCCGGCGATACGTTTAGCGCACTATGCGTAAGTTAAACTATCGTTGGGCATAGGTTGTGAACGCCGACAACAGGCTAAGCATTCGTTGGTAAAAGTTATCAATAACACAACGAAACGTTCTGTGCCCGTTACTAATATGTTATGCATACGACCAACACATTATGAATACGCCCAAAACTTAAAAAAAACATCAAAATTTCAGCGTACGCCAACGTTTTACATGCATTTTTATACGTTGCCATTGCTGGTTAAAACGTCAAGGTGTGACAGGGCCCTAAAATTGTGATCAAGCCACATAAACGTGCATCTACTTGTAGCACAACACATCTCTGCGGCAGAACAAATGTAGGTTGTAAGATCCAGATAGACTGCTGAAAACTGGTTCTGTTGTGAGGGGCCTCAGTGTAAGGATGGTGTTGGTCTCTGCTGCTCAGTACCGACCGCTCTCCTCTGGTGCGGGTACAGATGGACATGCTTCCAGGGCCCTTCTCCAAATGCACGTTTGGTGGTGTACTGTCCTAACATGTTGGTATAAAGCATCCTTGATAGGTGGTGGTGAGTCTCGGTTCTTCTTCGCTCGAAATGATGCGCTTTTGATTTGCTGTATGGAGTTGGATTTCAGAGACGAGTCATACAACTTGCAGACAAATGTCGCAGCATCGACAAGCATGGACTCTTCAGGAAAGTCCGATTCTCCCAAATGAGCAAGTAGCTAAGGACATTTGACGGAGGTGTTCCATGCAGTCTGTTTGCCAATACACAGGAACTGGCTGGTCGCATCACACCCAGTTATAGCACGAAAGGCCAGCAAAGATGGTCTAAGGCCGCTGTCCATCTGAACCCTGTGTACTGGGATATGCCTTTTATTCTTTGCCATTCCAGTTTGTATCCATACATGTTCGCAAAGTTCAGGCATGTGCACCACAAGGAGAGAAATGACACCAGTGTCATGGTAAATGACATTCATACTACTACTACTACTACTACTGACATAGACATACTACTACTACCAATGCTACTACTACAACTACTACTACTATTCTTCAACCAAAGAAGCACATGACATGAGCAAAAATCATTCCTGCTTTGCTGCGAAGCTCCGTGTAGGATGCCTTGGTTTGAACCTCCGCTTAAAATGAGTGAAATGAAACATTTTGAAAAGTTCGAATTATTCTCACTCAGATTTCAACATCACCGTAATGCATATTATCAAGTTGTTTAAACTTTCTTTAAAGAGGAAGATGATTCGTAATACCGGATAACACCATGTGGCACTGTGGGATACACATTTAGATTGAGAGAATTGGGCTCTTCCCCCCACCCTGAACCCCCTCCCTCAGATATGCTGGACGACTGGTATATGAATATGATATGTGTTTCCATGAATTTGATTAAGAATCAAATTTTTCTTGTGATGTTGACCTTATGCGTGGGAAAAATAATGCAGTAAAGCAAATTTCCAGGAAATTGCCCCAGGGATTTAGAAACATATAAGGAATAAACATAACAAAGAAACTCACTGTTACATATATAGATATGTTCAAGTTGGATATAATGCCGTGATTAAGATGATACAAGTGTATGATATGTGGATTTACTCATGATGGTTGTGCTTAATTGTGCAGAGTTGGATTTCTGTACCGGGCGATCACCTGGCCAATATGAAGACCCCTTGAATGAGCAAAAATACTACTGGTGTTATGATAATGGACTGGGAGAGCACGTGCTGTGTCCACCTGGGAAGATAGCTGGGACCTTCGGCTGCAAAGAACCCCCCACTTATACACCTTGTAAGTTGTGCTGTTGCTACTGCATGTTTGCACCATCCCCATGTAACATCATGGTCCATGTAATGTAATGCGATGAGACATTTTTAGTTCAGTGTGCCTTACGATCAAAGGTGAGTTGAGAGATTACAGAGAGAGAGGCATGCACCATGTCTGTGTAAGAGAAAGAGAGAGAGGGGCAGGGGAAGAATGGGGGAAGAGGTCGTTGTCCACATAATCCAAATAAGGATGTTTATGCAGAAGAGGATGATTAATCATTCCTGTCGTTTGTGGAACAGAAGATTCTCTTACAGTCGTGGCTAAAAATATTGGCACCCTTGCACTCTTTTAAAACAACTCAATCTTCTCTGAAAAAATAAGTTGAAATTGGCAAAAGTATTTGGTCTCCACAATTCTACATTTCAGTGTTACTATTACAGATGAGAACCTTTGTTTTTGATTCAGAACTTAATATATATACATACTTTGAAATCAGAAAATAGAAAGAAATGGCATTGACAAAATTATTGACACCCCCGACTTAATATTTGGTAGCACAACCTTTGGACAAAATAACAGCAGTCAAGCGCTTCCTATAGCCATGAATGAGCTTCCTCCACCTCTCTACTGGCAGTTTGTCCCACTCTTCTTGTGCAAACTGCTCCAGTTCCTCCCAAATTTGAAGGGTGCCTTCTCCCAACTGCTGTTTTCAGATCTCCCCACAGATGTTCAATGGGATTTAGATCTGGACTCTGCTGGCCATTTCAGAACAGTCCAGCGTTTTGTCTTGAACCATTCCTGGATGCTTTTTGAAGTGTGTTTGGGGTCATTGTCCTGCTGCAAGACACATGACCTTCGACGGAGACCCAGCTTTCTGACACTGGGTTGAGCATTGCGCTCCAAAATGCCTTGGAAATCTCCTGATTTCATGATGCCATGCACACATTCAAGGTACCCATTGCCAGAGGCAGCACAGCAACCCCAAAACATCACTGAACCTCCTCTATGTTTGAC
>CM068968.1:31340953-31352147 GCA_035128595.1 Eptatretus atami
CTTTTCTTTGAAGGCTTCATTTTGTTTTCTGTAAACATAGAGATGATGTGTTTTCCCAAAAAGCTCTAATTTTGTCTCATCTGTCCACAGGACATTCTCCTAGAAGGATTTTGGCTTGTTCAGGTGTGTTTGGGCAGACTCATCGGGCTTTCTTATGTCTCTCTCTCAGCAGTGGGGGTCCTCCTGGGTCTCCTACCATAGAACTCCCTTTCATCAGTTGGTGACGGTGGTGCGAGTTGAAACTGTCATACCTTGTGTCTGAAGGTCAGCTTGAATCTGTTTGGCAGTTGATCGAGGTGCTTTCTCCACAATTCGAACAATCCTTCGCTGCAATCTTCGATCAAGTTTTCTCTTGCGGCCACATCCAGGGAGGTTGGCTACAGTGCCATGGACCTTAAACTTCTTGATAACATTGGTACGTGGACACAGGAACTCATGGTGTCTGGAGACGGACTTGTCCCTTGAGATTGTCCATGCTTGGCTATAATCTTGTGTCTGACCTCCTCTGACAATTCTCTGGTTTTCTTTCTTTTCTCCATGCTCATTGGTACACACAGTGACACAAAACAGCAGAATGACTCCTTTTCTCTGTTCAAACTGGTTGAATAGTGATTTTATATTTCAGCACCTGCAACTCACCACAGGTGAGTTCAATTCCAAAGTAACGGAGAATCACCTGCTTGAAATCTAATAATTTCTAACAACTTCTAAAAGGTGCCAATAATATTGTCCGGGTCATTTTAGGATTTTGTTTGTGGAATAAGTCAGATTTAGTAATTTTTCAGCTTTTTTTTTGTGTCGTTCCACTCCAAACCAAAGAAATACATGTATGGATACCTAAAAGATTTTTTAATTTCAACAAATTTCTGGAAAAAATGGTGCATTATTTGAAAAAAGTGCAAGGGTGCAAATATTTCTGGCCACGACTGTATGTGGGAGGAGCATGAGGATGACATCAGCCAATAGCGAGGACAGTGACTGATAGTAAGGAAAGCATTGTTGCAGACTAAAATATTGTTGTGCCAAGAGAATTATTCCAAAACCTGTAAAAATGACACGAGCTGCTTCCTTGCTTGATGCTCAGCAGTTAAAAGGATAGAGCACGGAAAAACAACGCTGCGAAGGCAATGGCAAACCACCCAGTATAACTCTTCCCATGAAACTGCTTCGGCAGCACGAACACTCTGTAAAGAGTACGGTACGGGACATAAACATTTCCTTTCAAACTTTTTTCTTTTCTGACATTTATCGTCAAGAGTTTCTCAATTGGACTTTTTTGAACTTTAAATAATGGTGAGCTTTACACTCGTAAGTATTGTTTTATTTACTTATTTTAAAGAAAAATTGGCATGCGCCTTATATTTGGGGGTGTCTTAGAACAGTGTTGATACAGTATATCCCCTTTCAGAAACGAGATGCGACCATTTTGGAAAATTAGAGAATGAGAGTGGGGTGGTCTAAGATAGGTAAAGCTGGTCATGGACACAACTATAATTGGCTCCTTCTCCCCTGGGGTCCAGGAGATGAACCGGACAAAAGGCAGAGTAACGTATGCACATTCGTCCAGGTCAAATTTGAATTATAAAGTGTGAAAATATGAACTGATTCTCTGTTATGCTTCTTGTTTTGCAGTTGATTGCTTTGGGAAAACAAACGGAAAGTACCCAAACCCTGAAAACAAACATACTTTTTTCATGTGTTCCAATGGTTACAAGTATCTCTTCGACTGTCCCGCTAACCTCGTTTATGACAGCGTTGTGGAACGCTGTGAGTGGGAATAGGCAGGTAACCAAATGTGAATCTACAAAGGATGATCCCAATGAGGTTTTCTGAACAGCTACACACAACAGTCTGTACAATGCAAGTAATATATATAAAGCTCATTCTAACCACTGACTCACCTGACTGATGTTAAAGATACCTGTAGGGTGATGTAGAATCCTGTAATTTTGCGTGCCGATGGACTTCAAAAGCCGATACACCAGGGAAAAATCACAGAACTGTAGGAAAACATCCGTCAATGAAAATATAAATTAAATTAAAATAAATTAAAATGCAGGCAAGCGACCCCAGACAATCGAAGCTGATACACTGGAAAAAAATCACACAACTGTTGGAAAGCATCCGAAATGAAAATATAAATAAATGAAAATAAATAAATGAAAAATCAAATGCAGGTGAGCGACCTAAGACAATGGGGAAGCACGGTTCATTATTGCTTACATAATTGTAAGCATACACTGCTACTCCACTAGTATTTAAAAACTACATATATATATATATATACACACATATCGAGTTGCCCTTTGTATCCGAAGAAGACCACTCACACAAGACAATCAAAATCTTGGTCCATTCTATTTATAGCACAGAAGCTGTCGAACCAGATAGCCATCACACTATAACGTAGCAAGTAGTGCAAGTGGTGTCCAGGATCTTCCATTACGACTAGACGACTTTTCACCCACAGTCTCAGCAGAAAATTTGAATTTGTTCAGGGTTCCAATGATAACTCTTTGTGAATACACCGTGGTATATTTAATGTCCACCAATTATAGTGCTAGCAGACAGGATACACAGCTTAACGGCCATCCAATGGACAGCACACACAGGGATGCATCACTCTGCTTGCAAAGACACCAGGATGACGGTTTATAACTGGGTCTAGATTTGAACCCGGGATAGACAGCTCACAGGCAAGTCTGCTAACCCATTGGCTATCCTGCCAGCCCACAAGTATATTTAAAGTAATTAGTAAGGACGTATATAAACGTTATATATATATATATGTGTGTGTGTACACCTCGCTGCTCTTTTTTTTTGGTGTTTTTTGGACTCTTGTTTCTCATTCTTAGGACATTATGAATGGCCCACGTCGTGTATATCTTGACTAGATTTGACAATTCAGAAGTACATCTTGAAAATGTCACGCTGTTTATGTTTTCTTCATCTTTGTTGACAATCATCTTTGCAACTGGTAATCTATATAGTAGCATGGCTTGCAATTTGATTTTTGTGTTTTGCATTGATTGATATTAAAGCAATTTTATCGGTGTGGAATTTTTGAGGGTCCATGTTCAAACTCGATTTTGATTGAAGTTTTTGGAAAAGTTTGGGTTAAGAAGGTAAAACAGACATTTTTTTAAAAAGAAGTCTGGAGACAAAGTGCACGAGGCATCTCCTTCTTTTGAATCCGTAGTGGAAAGCCTCATCAGACAATCATTCATGACTGCGAATGTCAGTTATAATGGTCAGTGTTTTGTCAGTAAAAATAATGTTCGTATTTTAATATCATGTAGTTGTAAAAGCAATCAGTTGTTGAATGACAGTTGCAATTGTTGATGGTGTCGCATCAGGTGCCCACCAGCTATGCTGCGCTCAGAATTACGATTACCATTTATGATCCCACAAGGATCGCCCACGTGCAAGCCAAAACGGGTGGTTGTTCATGTGGGGAGGTTCAAAAAAAATAAAAAAAGGAAAGGTGTTGCTTTGCAAATTGTTCATTATATAGGAAATACGGGGAGATAAGGAAGGAGAGGATGATCAATAAATAAAGGAACAGATCTGGCAGTCAACAGGCACAGATAGGAATGAAAAGGGGAGAAAACACGATCTTATGCACAAAATAAATAACCCACTAATGGTGCCTACAATACCAGATTCAAATACAAAGGGCACAGGTGAGTACTGCAGGTAGACACGAGCTGGTATCTGGGTCTGCCACGACTCGTACAGGCTGGTGTGGCATTAGACAAACTGCGGCTCGGGGTGGAATAATGGCAACGAGGAGCGATGGTGATGAGGAGAGATGAAACAGAGGGAGTGGTGTTGTCTCCATCGAAACCAAAATGTGATCTGCCATGCGCATGCGTGGACATGGCCTTCATCACCTCCGGGACTGCTCTCATGCACAGTGGGTCCCTCTCATTGGTGTCCCGCTGGTGTGGGCGGTGCCTTCTATCGCCCCACAGGATGGGACGACCCCTCACAAAAGTGTTCCGCCCCTCTCTAGTGCCCTACAGCTCACTCCTCTGTAGCTTGCAGTCCTCAAGTCAAACGGCCCGTGATGTGTCCCATTAAAAGGACATGGAGCTTTCCCATGTGTCTTTGTTCCCAAGTCCTCCAGCTGGTCTCACCTGTGCAAGAGGTTTCACACAACACAACCTTATCCCATTCTGCTCTCAGGTTTACAATCACCGCCTCCTCGGCGCACATTTTACCATACTACTTACCTTTGACAGATATCTAATACAAGGGTAAATCTTACCTACTAGAACACACGGTCCATACTATGAGCACATTCTAGCTGTGGGCTCCCTCCCCATCACAATACCTCGTTTCCTCTAATTTAACTTTTATCAGTTTTGAGTGGAGAACTCATGGGAACGTAGCAGGGCATCTCCAAACCTTTCTCTTTCATGGAGATTGTTCTTTATTAACGACAGGACATAATTACTGCCAATAAAGCATATTTTGGATGTTTTTGGCCATATGGAGCCATCGCTTAACATTAGTCCCACACAAAAGCCAGAGTTAAATCGAAGGAGATAACTGAAACAGTCTGGATATCATATATCAGTACCCATCAGTTGTAGTTGACCATTACGACTGATGTTCTCAGTTCAAAATGATTTTCTGGACGTGGCTTACATTTGGTGATATAGATGACGTGTGCCAAATATATCTAAGCTAATTCTCTGGCAGGCCTAATTAAGCTTTACTATATTTGGAAATGAAGTGTAATAAACATCTTCTGACTGTTATATCATGGCTAAAGATCACCCTTGAAAACCAAGTTTGCCTCGATGATGGTGGCACACACAAAATGGTGTAATCTATATTGGTGCACTTTTTTATGAACACCACAGGGGAAGAATCAAGCCCAAAACCAAAAGGGTGATGCATCCCATTACAAGTTACAAATCAATTGTCCAAAAACTTGCAAAAAGAGACTGCTCGATGGTTGGCCAAAGGTTGGAGATGACTAGACAAAGTAGGTTCATTAATCAGTCAGACAGCCTTGACTTGGGCGCAATCCAGAATACTGAGGATTGACGGAGGAGCGCCACCCCAGACATGGGATCCAGGATTCAAAAGTTGGAATCATCATTTAGGTTCCCACCAGAGGAGGCATGGCAATCCAGTATTCAATCGCCAAGCTGATACGAGTTGAAGTAATTGCAAGCTCTGAAGAGGAAACCAAGTTTCTTGGAGGCAAATTTGGCAATATTAAGGATGTGAGACTGCTATGAGATTACTGGAGATGGTGACACCGAGCTTGTGAATCGAGGAGGACTGTAAGAGTTGAGAGCTGGACATGAGAAGGGTAGGGGTGGCTGTGTTGATCTTGCTGGATATAAGGAAGATTTGAGTCTTGGACTGATTGAAAGAGAAAGGTTGTCAGAGCCCCATTGGCGGATTAGACTGAGATCACAACTGATGGAGGCAACAGTTGAGAGGTGATCGGCAGCAAGAGACAGGGAGGCGGTGTACTTGGATTTATAACTGGTGGATGTGTGGAAGATGGAGCCATCAGCAAAGGAATGGACAGGGTTGAAAGGTTTGACCACGGGTGAGCTTGATGTTGGACTATTGCTCATCATTTAGGTTCCCATCATTTGGATTTATCCTCCAGATGGAAAATGTAAGGTGCTTTATAGGGATTACCTTGCCACTTTGCTTTGTTGTACCAGGGCCGGGATATTGAATTGTACAATTGGAGACATAAATGGAGAGAAGAGAGTCTGTTGAGAAATTAATCCCAGGAACCGTTGATGTGTCAGGAGCTGAGAAGATAATGGATAAGTCTGTGAGAGAAATCAATGATTTCAGACCAGATCAATCTGCATTTCCGAACTGCCTTGGTACCTCTCTGTCAATCACCAAGAAGACAAACACTTTGACAAGGATGTTATCAAAAGAGGAGTGATGGAGGAGCAGGATAGCCTGGAGGGGAAGTTTGATGTAACTAAATCTTACAAACGACTGGCATTTGGAGAGATGCGACTTGGGAGAGAGACAGGTAGAGTAATGGCAGATGTATTGCAAAAAGGCCTTTGCTGCAGTACTATGGACTGTAGTTTGAAGACTGACTTCCACGCAACATGGTGGCAATTGAAGTCTCCACAGGTAAGAAAGAGAGAACACAGGTGGGAGGAGAGCAGATAATCCACTTCTGAGGAAAGAGACTCATCGATGGAGTTGTAGCAGCTGATGGAAATGCAGACTGCATGTATAAACAAGAAAAAGAGCAACCAGAGATTGCAAACCCTCACCAGGACTTGTTTTGTGTGGTGTGTCGTGTGGTGTTTGAACACTGGTGTTACATATTTAATAAGAGACATAATTAGAACTGCCACTTTATAACTGCTGGCAGTGATGACCGGGTACCAAGATGTCCCACATTGATGCAACCCAGCTTTGATCAGACACCTGATCCTGACCCCTGACATTTTTCATTATTATTCAATTGAATTTAGAATGGGATTAAAATCAATTAAATTCAAATCAAATGGAAGACCAAATAGTTACAGTCCTGCATTGGAGTCATCAGAAGGAACCTGAACAAGCAAAAAACAAAGATGAAGTCATCTGGAGGAACCTGGATAGGATTCACATTTCAGCTGCTACTCCTCTACCCTCAAACCCATCCAGGCACAGCCAAGTGAGCCTTATTCAAAAATAAAAAATAAAAAAAGAAAATCTAAAAGAACCTAGATCAAAAAAATGTAAATAATTCTGGCTTCCAGACCATGTGTCCGATCAAGTTGAAATTCAAAACGTGTATTCCCCATCACTACTAGATCATAATTGTGAAGTTTCACGTCAACTGATTAAGTGGTTCCAGAGAAAACATTATTTAATATTTTTATTTGATCCAATATGGCTGCCAAAACTGTGACCTATCAATTATTCCTCAACAAAATTGTACACGCAAGGCTTGGAGAACATTTGTGTGAAGTTTCCCCTCGATCTGTCCAGCCGTTCTGGAGAAGATTTTATGGGTTTTATGGTAAATCCAATATGGCTGCCAAACCATGTGATCTATGATGTCATATGTGTGAACCTTTTGTTCCTCATGGATAGGCGGTATTATGTGTCAAGTTTTGCCTCGATCTGTTCAGCCACTTCAGAGAAGATTTTTGAAGGTTTAAAAAAACACACAAACAATCTGGCTGTCGAATCATGTGACCGATGACATCATCAAAAAAATTTCTTCACACCATTTTATCCCGAGATTACCCTCAAAAATTTTCATACTGATCAAATGTAGCAATCCACACATACAATTATGACATCATAATGAAGGCACCTATGATGTCATAAAAATCACACTCATTCCCCATGATTCCTCATCGCACTCATTTTTCCTTGGTGCAGTTTCATATACAGAGGTCCAAAGTTTTTCCATTTTTTTCAACATGGCTGCCACATCACGTGAACTATGACGTCATAATTATGATCAAATCATTCCATATGAGTAGTCGCACCAATGGTGAAAACTTCGTCGCAATCCGACAAGCGGTTGCGGAGAAAAACACGAAAGTTTTGTGCGGACAAACAAACAGACGGACAAACGGACCCAAACGCAACAACGTCTCCTTCGGCGAGGGTTAACAAGAGGTTGTGCTGGAAAGCGATGGGAAGCCATGTGGTAGTAGTTGTGTCGAAAGGAGTTATGAACATACGAGGTCTGATCAAAAAGTTCCGAGACAAAATTTATTCTTACAAAACTAAAGAACAACAGTTCATCAAATTTATCTCCTTCACAGTAGTCTCCTCCTGATATAACACAACGATCCCAGCTGTCCTGCCATTTTTGAAGCATCTCTGGTACTCTTCTTTTGGGATGGCTTTCAATTCCAGGGTCGCATTTTGGATTATGGTTGGCACGTCCTGAAATGTCTTTCCTTTTCAGGTGCATTTCAGTGAGTGTATCAGAAAAAGTCATTTGGTGCCAAATCTGGTGAATACGGTTGGTGGGGAACCAGTGGGATGTTGTGCTTGGCCAAAAATTATCGTGTGGAGAGTGTGCCGGCACATTGTTGTGATGCAACATCCATAAACCTGACTCCAATTTTTCGGTCCGCTTCTGTAGACCTGCATCTCTTAGGTGTTTCAGAACGGCCAAATAAAACCACCGATTCACTGTCTGTGACGTTCAGGAACTCACGGTGCACAACACCGTCACTGTCAAAAACACAATCAACATAGTCTTCACGTTTGAGCGCAGAGGTCTTGCTTTATTTGGTCGAGGTGACGACGCGTCTTGCACTGAGACGACTGCCGCTTAGTCTCAGGGTCAGAGCCATTAACCTAAGTCTTGTCATCTGTAATGATGCTCGGCATGAGGTTTTCATCGTTTGCTGCACGATCAATGAGTTCCTGAGACAATGTGAGGAGATGGTCGTTCTTTTCCGGAGACCCACCTCGTTCCCAAATATTGAGTCAAAATGGTTTGGCACGTGTCGTAGGGGATGGCACCTTAGTCCATCGCTTCACAAATCATCATTTGTCTGTTACCATGAATCATGTCACGAACATGAGCGACTGATTCCTCACTGCATGAGGTTGATGGACGGTGGGAGCATGGACAATCATCGATGGGAGTCAAAGCATAGGAGGAAGTAGCTGGGGATGGAGATGGACACGGACAGAAATCTGAGTAGTGTTTTTGAAATATTCTGGTGTCGGAGACCCATAGAGTGAGACCGGGGAGAGAGAGAGAAATCTTGGAGATTGAAGCCTTATGAAGGGTGTAAGAAAGGTGGGGGAGATGGACGGCAGATGGAGCGGGAGGGACATGGGACAAGGAAGCAGTGGGATGGAGGGGTGGACATATTAAGAGTGAGAGAGCTGAGGAGGTGTTTGGGCAAGTTGAAAGGGGTTGGCGGTAGTCGTGAGCTGCTGGTGAGACAGGCTTGTAAGCTGAGGGGAGGTGAGGGTGACCTGTGGAGAAAGGGGAGTGAGGTGCAAGTTTGGGGTTTCAATATGGAAGGGCTTTCAGCCAGATGCAAACATTTACAACAACCTAGTCTGCACTGTTGCAGCCCAAGTGGAGGAACATGATCACAAGCAGTGTGGTCAGGATTGAAAAGTGGACTTTCGACTGAAATCAACGCATCACAAATCGCACTCTATCCCAAAAGTTTGGGGTTCAAATCCAGCGAAAGAGAGTTGTATTAATTCCTTGGGAATCTAAAGTTCTGGAAACTGAGCTAGTCTCAGGAGAATTAACAGGCCACAATTGGATTGTGGGTATAAATCCCAACTGGCTCAGTAATGTCTTTCAGAGAGCGATGAATCCACCTTTCTCACCTGGTCTGGTCAACACATGATCCGAGTATGCAGTTGACACATCATGTCCTGGGGGGCCGGGGGGGTGGGAGGGGGGGAGGAGGGGGTGCTATCTTGGGATGAGCACAGAGATATATTGATGAACAGGTGAATATGCACAAAATATAAAACATCATCAAAGAAAAGCGGAGTCGACAAAAACAAGGCGAGTCTGTATAGCACTTAGACACTGACTCGGGTTTTCCGAGGCCACTTCGCAGAAAAATTTGTTTCCAAATCGTAAGCCTCGGACCATTGAAATATAAAATGGAATCATCCTTTATGCATCATATCTTTCCGTGTGAATCTTTTCCTGATTTTCAAGCTTCGTTTGATAAATGTCATAGAATTGCACTTCCGTTTTGGTGAGTGATTCACGATGGAGTTGCCTATCGCGAGGTACTAGCGTTAACTGGGTATTATGACATTCCCTCATCGTCTCTACCACAAGATGACGTGCTCGCTCCACATACAGGGATACATAGCCAGAAAACTGGTATGGCCTGATCAACATCAGGAAGGCAGGAATGGTGCAGAGTTAAGGCAAAGCTGATTACGCACTAAATCATCAAGTTACGTGAGTGTGAGTGAGCCAAGACTCTTCTTTTTCTTCTTCTTTTTATAACTCCCAAATTATTCCCACTTTTCTGGTAGGGTCAGCCAGGGAGAGCAGTTCTGGTCCCAAATCTTTCATGAACATTGATAGATCCCCCCTGCCTGTGAAACACCAGGATGACAGTTTAAAGCTCGGTCGGGATTCAAACCCAGGGTAGGCAGCTTATAGGTGAGTATACGGAAATCAAAGGTAGCCTTCCATCCCTGAGCTAAGTCCCTACTAATGAAGGAATAATCTCGTGATCATAGTCAGGGTCCAACCGTGGCGGATAGTACTTGTACATGGAAATCGAGCATGAAGAATAATCAGGACCAGAAGAACCACATTTATTTTTAGATCCTCGTGGAGGATCTCTAAGTCTTACGTTGTTGTTCTTGTGGACTTTTTTGTTTCACAGCCTACAATTTTCATCGAAACTTCCTGAAACTTAGCATATACATGTAAAAATACTCTGCGCAGACAGTAACCATCTCCGATTTTGAAAATTCCTCCGAGAAAAAAAAGTTATGAGTCAAAATATCTCCGCTAATGGAAATCGCCTAAAAAATTATCTCCGAAACTAGGCAAGCTTTTTGAATTCTGTTTGCGGGAATCGAACAGGGCATTAGCAGAGATGAATTACCGCACATATGATACATCACTCTGACGTCATTTCAATTTTTATGACGTCATTCCTATTTTTTGACATTTTTTGTTTCACAACCGAGAGTTTTCATCGGATCTTCGTGAAACTTGCCATGTATATGCAGAAAGCCCACGCGCAGGCAGTAACCATCTCCGATTTTGGAAATTCTTCTGAGAAAAAAAGTTGACATCATAATATCGCCGCTAATGGAAATCGCCCATACCATTATCTCCGAAACTAGGCAAGCTGTTTGAATTTTGTTTGTGGGAATCAAGCTGTTTTGAATTTTGTTTGCGGGAATCAAGCCGGGCATTAGCACAGATAATTTATCGCAAACATGATACATCACAATGACTTCATATTCGTTTTTATGACGTCATCATTAAGAGGATGAGGATCTTAGCTCATTCGAGCTTGTTTCTTCATTTTCTCCAAGAATATCGTTTGTCTCCATTAAAACGAGTTTTCATGGACTTTATATTTTATACGTTATTGTGTTACAATCGTACTGCGGCCCGGCTGTTAATCGCTAACACTATGATTTTGTCATTCAATAAATAGTTAAGGGGTGAAAAAGGTTTGCGAAGAAACTAAATCAACCACCACCCCCCCCC
>CM068968.1:31361633-31375434 GCA_035128595.1 Eptatretus atami
GTGCAGTATCAAGTTTCGTTCAAATCGGGCAACGAAAAAATATTTAAAAATCAATCCCCGATTCGGTCAAGTACTCTTCGGGATTATTTGATCAATGCAAACAACCTCAGCGGTATAGTTCGCTGGAGTGTCTTTTTTGTTTTTCTTGAAATGATTTATTTTAAAATCTCAAACATTTAGTATAGACAAGAACGATTTATTTTTAAGCATAAAATAAACACCCCATTTTTATCTAATACTCCGTGTTCTTAATAAATAAAATTGTGTTTAGAAGATTACGCACAATAATTTATTCGACTTTCTTTTCTCCGTTTTTGTTTTTTCACATTGACGCGCAATAACAAGTTTCGCTCAAATCGGGAAATGAAGAAAATTATTTTAAAACTCAATCCCCGATTGAGTCAAGTACTCTTCGGGATTATTTGATCAATGCAAAAAACCTCAACGGTAGAGTTCGCTGGAGCTATCTTTTTTTGTTTTTTCTTGAAATGATTTTATTCATCAACCGCTGTCACAACGGGTACCCAACAGGTTCACGGGTCACCTAGTATATTAGTAAAACTCTCATCTTGTATATATATATTTATATATATATAAATGTATATATATATATATATATATATATAATATATATTAATTGCATGTTATGTTCCTAAAATAAAGCCAAATGGTACACGATAGCGCAAAAATGTTTGGTCACCTTACTCACAATTCGCCTACAGTGTGGCAGTATCAATTTCGTTCAAAATCGGGCAACGAAAAAATATTATTAAAAAATCAATTCCCGATTCAGTCAAGTACCTCTTCGGGAGAAATTTGAATCAATGCAAACAACCTCAGTGGTATAGTTCGCTGGAGTTACTTTTTTTTTTTTTTTTTTTTCTTGAAATGATTTTTTTTATCAACCGCTGTCACAACGGGAACCCAACGGGTTCACGGGTCATCTAGTCCTTACTATAAATTCAGGGACCCGTGTTTGTGTGTTTGTTCGTTTTGGACTACTCCCCTACAGTTCCAGGCGATTACGTCCAGACTTCCAACATCGGATCAACATTACACCCAAATCGTACTTCTGGGTGTTTTTTTTTCTTTGCTGGTGGTCTTCGGGAGGGGGGGAACAAAAATTATCTACGTAAATTTGTATCGTATAGCGCCATCTGTAGATAGGGGGGGTATTGCACGTATCCACACCATTTACAGTGCAGTGTTCCTGTCCCACGTTTTCCAGTGCAGTGAGGTGTTTTTGAATTAAAAATAAGCAGTTGCTATGTTTTTCTTCATGCGCGTAACCTGGGTTATTATTTTTTTGCTATATAGAACTGTCATTGCCGATGCACTGCCCAAATAAAGGTATACGTCAGAAGAACGTATTGCAAGTTTGGAACAAGATGACCCATAAAGCAGGTACTCTGTTCATTCATCTATACTAATAAGTTTCAGTGTGTGTGTGTGTGTGTGTGTGGTGTGTGTGTGTGTGTGTGTGTGTGTGTGTGTCTCCTCCATAACTCCAAAACCATAAAACCTTAGAGCCTGAAACTTTGCTGTACTAAGTAACTCTAAATAAGTGCATGAGTGAAAATTGGGTGTTTGGGTTAATTGAAACTCCTTTTTGAAGATAATTAACAGCCTTATTTAATTATATCCTTTATCAGGTATATCCTCGGCCACCTCTCTCGCTATGGGGTCTTAGGGCGTATCCTCAGTCACCTCGCTGGGGTCTGAGCCACCATGTTTTTTTTGGCCTGCTCAACCATGCCTTGACTTGGAACAGGCTTCAACGATTTCTTAACGATAAAGTTTTTTTTTCACTCTCCTTACTCATTATCGAAACCAACAAATCGCTGGATACATTGCAATGCTTATAAACGCCCGGTGACGCCAGCGTTCGTGGCTTTATTTCATTTCCACACATGCCATAACCTGGTAAATCTCTGAAACTTAGCTGAATTACAAAATTTAAGCTCCAGAATTAAACTTAGCAGCAGTTCTGAAGCTAAAAAAAAAGTGTTCATTTGTCCAAATATGACATTGCTTGGGCATTTCCAGGTGCATGGGTTTATCAATGTCAATTGGTAATCGCTTGTCAAGCCAGGCATTCCGTTGGAGTTCTTGCTTGAGTGCTTAAGCCACTGGCCAAGCACCCTATAGTTGATAGCAGAACAGTTCGTGTCCTGATTGGGATGTACATTGGACAGTTACTACAAGGTAGAAGTGCTTATATAGCACACACGGACATGGTACATATGGGTAGATTTGGATCTGTATGGACTCTCCGTGGCTGTGTGGACATGCCATACCTATTACGGGTGCCGTGGTGGCAAAGTTTCATTCCGTATCTTATGGAGGTTCTTTCAGGTTTTCCTTTGTCCTCACACCTGTTTATAAAGCATTTGGTTATCGGATTTGCTATAAAAGGTTATATGATTCTCTCTGTGAGTTTCAAAGGAAAATATATTTGATCACGCCCGATTTCCGAGCCGTTTGCTATATTAACATTTTTTTCGAAATTACCGAGCTAATTTTTTTTCATCCGTCAGACGCCGCTGTTTATAAAGATTAATGGTTATGCACATCTCCCTGAAACGTCTAAATAAATGCAACGTTGCTTTTCGGTGAAAGCTACAGAACGTGCTGTCGTCGGTAATCACACTGACTCGAACCTACCAATTCCCCAAAAATTGCCGATATTGGTGAAGTATTAATGTGTGTGTGTGTGTGTGTGTGTGTGCATTTTTTTTTATTTCCCCATTATTTCAATCTATTCTCATGTGTTTTATAAGTGTTCCATCTAGAGAAACGCGAAGTTGTGTTTCACCTTAGCATTATCATCAATGATTATTTGCTTATCAGTCGTCCTAGTATTTACATCTGGTTTTTAAAAATGATTCCCATTTGATCGTGGGGCTTTCCTTCCATGAACACCCAAATTCCACGTGTTAGTGCGTTTTTTGGTTGAGTTTACTGTTGATTTTTTTGAGGGTATGATTTTATGAGTGTGTTTCTTTTGAGTTATAGTCTTTGTTCCATCCTTCTGTTTAAGATGTAGGAGTATATTTCATGAACTTTCAATTTCATTTTCATCCAATTATTACAAATTTTAATTCTGCTCACCCAAAGCTATACCTACACCAAAAAGTAATCTAATTTTCATTATCATTCCTTTTGTGTTGAATCTTAATTTTTTAAAGACCTACAGAATTTATTCTGATCACAAAATCCAATAACTTTAAGAGGATGCCACAGAGTAAACTCTTATAAATCTTTGTTGTTTGCAGTATTTTGGTTCCTTCCTTTGAGTATATCCAGGGTTGTGTGGTTGTTCCGTTGGACCATGTCAGGATTTTTAAAACCTTCGCTAGCTGCCCCTTTTCCCCATTTCTATCCCTTAATGTATAGTGGAAATTTTTCTAGTGTCGATTCAGCAGGACTATCATAACCGTTTTTCCTTCTTGTGTTCCAATGTTACAAACGAACACTATCAACATTTCCAGATAAATTATTTACGAGTTGTTTAGTTTGTGTTATTCCCAGCCTTAGTGAATTTAATATTTACACAACAAGAAACTTTCGGATAGATTCAATAGGTTTTGTTTTGATTATTTTATTTCACTTTTGTACCATTGTGCATTCCAGGTTCTGTTCGTTTATTGGGCAGTTTTCGTTTGATAGTAAATCTTTCTTTTTTAGATGGTTTGAGATTATAAAGTATTATCCTATTCAAATATATCAATTGCTTTTGCTTGCATGCTTGTAATTTTTATTTTAGGAAAAAGATGTTAAACTTTTTTGAACGCTGATCCAGAGTATTTCAAATTTATATTTTTCTGTTCGTTTCTGGTGAGGCAACCCTGGTTTTGGGCCTTTTAAATTTCTTTTATTGCTTTGTAATTTTATGAGTTCCGCTTTTGGGCAATCTTTTATACTCTTTATAGCACCTGTTGCACTTTCCCACGCGGAAGAGTGAACCAATTAGGTCTTATGTTTTAAGAATAGTTTGAACTGTATCATTAGAGTAAAATATTTAATTCCCATCTCTCTAAAATTTGTGTCCGCATCTTTGTCTCTTAGGTTTATATGGATCCTCTACCAAGATACTACCTTTGCCCTTCGTATAGGTGTATGGGGCAGGACATCCACTTCCCCTGTAATATTTTTCATAGATTTTTCCTCAATCGTGTGTTTCCTCTACATACCATTCGCGTATTTTATTTATTGGAAACTATCATCGTAGGTGAATTCTGTGGATTATACTTCTCCTCATTTAAAAGAATTCACTTGACGATTATTTGCCGTCTCGGTCTATATTCCTAATTTACTTCTTTTTGGTGTATGTTTTGTTTTTTCCTTTGGATCACGGGGAATAACCAATTTTAGAATTTTGGGTTCATGATTGTATTTTTTTTATAACCCTGGAGTGTTGGAAGTATGCGTCTGAATGAAAATATTTTTGTGTATTTTGTTTTTTTTCCATCATTTATAAGCCACCATCAAATCCAATCACAGTGATATTAATACCGAATTTATTCTGTTTAATATTTGGATTGACGTTAATCTTTTGACTGTTTTAAACGTATCCATTTATTTTGTTTCAACTTTTTTGTTGAGGGTTAGGAAACCCCAAATATCTCTGATATGAAATTATCAATTGTGAAATCAACCTTGTAGTTTTATTTTTTTTTTTACGTTTAATCGTTTTGATTTTTTGAAAGTATTGTTTTTGAATCTATAACATTTTTATTGGTAATCACCTGTCTTTTCATAAGACGAGCAATTACGGAAGGATATTGAGAATCTCATATTTGCTCCGGTGAAATGTTATCGGTTGTAATCCACTTCCCAAGATTTATACTAAATTGTCATTTTTTTTTGGTTATTAAATAACTGTTGTGGTATTTATAAGTTCCTTGTAGGACCAATTAAAGATGCCTGCATATTTCTTTTGTGTCGTGTCAAGTTCGTGTGGGTATAGGAATGAGATGTTTGTTGGTTCGTGGTTGGTGTGAATTGAACTTAATTGGATTTGCTTCTATCTGTATTTAATTGAGTTAAATGTCTTTATATTTGGATTATTATTAATTATTTCATTTCAATCAACTGTGGTCTAAAATGTGCTGATCTTCATTAAAACAATTGTATTTCATGCCTTCTTACTGTTGTCCTTATAACCAATAACAGTCTATTAACTATTTTGTGAGGGTCATTTGGAAGGGAAACTACCCTGAATTACAGGATACTTTTAAGCTGTATTAATTGTGATTTTTCCTTCTCTTCTTTCCTACTTTTTTTTATTGCAGAAAGAATACCTAATATCACAGAGTTCAATGCAGATCATATACTTTATATTATTTTCATACTATGGTTTTTATCATATTATACTTTGATTATCCCTCACCAGCTTGAACTTGTCTTCTCCAGTTATTTTGTTGAGGAGAAACATATCTCGGAGTAGTTTGACAGGGTGGATTGAGGCCAGAACTCAGAACTTATTATTCTTAAATATCAATACCTTTTTCTTGAACAAGATGATGAATATTGCTGGGTTGTTTCTGTTGGAATGAGTTTCTCTGCTTTAGCGTTTTTGAATCGTGCTGATATTCATTGTTTTTTTTGTTAGAGCATTTCACAATATAATCAGTGGGGTCGGTTCACATCTCTTCCAGTTGTTTGAAATATTAATAATATTATCCTTTCTATCTTATTCTAATTTCTCTTATTGCTCTAATTTTCTTTCCGTCATTTGACTGATGATCTATTAACTTAGAGCTTTTCTGCAGAGTACAATTTTAGTTGTTGGAAACTGTTGGAAACTCCTATAATTTCTTTTTCTTGGGGAGTTTTATAAAAGTGAGTTTGTTTTAAAAAGTTTCTCTTCCGTTTTTTTTTCAAATGCTTTCTTCACCCGTTACTTTTTGGTTGCATTCTTCTGTTTCCTGTTGTTTTTACAACTTTTGAAACCATCTTTGTTTCCCTAAATCTTCTTGTTCTCTTTTTCTTTCGCACTCCATTTATTTTTGAAAAATATCAATTTAATATTCAATCTTTGTTTCAAACAATATATTATTTATTTTTTCCAGTCCGTGGTGTTCATGTGTTAATCCCCCAAATCCTTTTTTTTACTACATAATTGTTTTTAGAAATTGCCTCCCTCTCCAAAAATTGTTTTAATCTATATTTGGAATTTAACATTTAAATAAAAATAAAGTTTAGCTATGTTCTGATGAACGTACGAGGATTGTATGAGTTTGTTACGATTGACTTAAGATTAAATACAATTAACTCAAGAGAATGTCTCCTCTTGATGTAGTAGCTGTCCTTGTTACCGTTTTGGTTTCTTCATTTAACACAATCATCAAGATAATTTGCAAGTTGTCCTTTTTTAGTTTATCAAATCTTGGGGAGGAGACGGTTTATATCATCCGTATTTATCCACCTAAGAATTATCTGAAGTTATCGTTGTTTTGATGTGTCTTTTTACATCTCGTGTGTAACACAAAATAGTTCTGTATTATAGTCCATGTTTATATCATTAGGGTTTGTTTGTTTTTTTTGGAGTAGTTTAAATAAAACGGTTATATCTTCTTTTTGGAAGACCAGCATTTTTTAAAACCTGTGAGAGTAGTGATACTCTGGTTGAACTCGCTTTGTGGATTAAATTAATACATATATATTATCTAAAAGTTGGAGTTGAGGGCCCTTTTTAAAGTAGCAGGGTTTTTTCCACATCCACATTGAACAACTATTGAGGGATTTTAATGGGAATTTGGAGATTTTTATGTTTTATATATTTTATTTAATTTTCCAATGTCTGGTTTAATATTAAAAATCTTCATTTCATTTAATTATTTGGTATTCAGGTTGTTCATTTTAATTTTATTATTTGGTTTTTAGAAGGAAAACACTCTACTATTATTTTATTCTAAGTTTCAGGTTGTTTTTTAATATTTTTCAACGATATAAGATCATTTTCTTGATTATTTATTATATGTTGGCAATCTATCTTGTGTTTGATATTTTCCTGAAAAATCAATCCAGTGAATTATTATTAATTATTTGACAACATCCTGTTGACATTTTTCTCTATATACGTACCTAACAGTTTCATTCCTCTTGTAAGGAAAGGTGTCGTTAATACCCTTCATACTTTATTCATTCATTTTCTCTAATCATCTTGGTAAAGTAATTATTTTTTGGTTTGTCTAGAATCTAAAGAAATTATTTCCTTTTTTTTAAATTTTTATTATCATACATTTTAAATTAGAGATAAATCACAAAATACTGTTTTATTTTGGCTTTTGACTCTTGTGTTTATCCGTTCTTTCCACGCAGGACAATTTTCTCAAATTTGTCATATTTGGAGATCAGGGAATAAGTAGGTGGCCTCCTCAAAAGTGTTAGGTTTGGGGGTTTTGTGTGGGTTAATGTCGGTAAACTTATTCATATTTATAAAGTAAACTTTTTTACTTAAAACTGGAAATTCATCTCTCGATTTATCATCTTCGACTTACTTTTAGATATTTCATCTTTTATACTTTCATAACTTATCAGTTGAACACAAACCCTTCTCGGTTCTATAACCATCGTTTTTGAATGCAAACTCTCTTTGGTATCATAAATCACTCTTTCATTTTAATCTTCAAATCTTCAGTGGATATTGACTATATATTTAATTGAGTTAGAAAAAAACTTGTTACCATCGAATCTATATGACTTTTTTCTTTTCGATTTTAACAGATTTCAACTGTACATTTTTATATCAAATGTGGTATTATTTAAATGATCCTTAACTACAATTGAAACGAAATGCATTATCTGATTATTTTAATCCTTTTATTCATTCAGGGTTTTATCTTTCGGGTTGTTGGAGAGGGAAAAAAAAACAATATTCTCCTTGCATATTTTTACAGAATGGTCTATCTTTTCTTTCATAAGCTTCATCTTTAGGTTTTTTATTTTTTGATACTTTTTTTCTTGTTTCATTTGCTTTTCTAGTTTTGAATATATGCCAGAAGAGAGGGGAGGAAACTTTTGTTAGAGTACTTTTAATTGAATGTTTCTTGTCCAGGATATTATATATACCTAATAAAGCCTTCCACTGAAGTAAATTGTTAAAACTCAATTATTCGCCTAATTGTTTTTATATCCAATAGGTGTTTATAATTTATCTCTTTAGTTCAATTTTACATCTTGTGACTATTTCTCGTATCTTTAACAACATGAGGATTGATGAAACTTGTTCTTCTTTGGTCTTGAACTTGTATTTATTATTAGTGAAAAGTGGTGAGGTAAATTGGTTTTTAAGCACGCAGAATTTGTCACCTGTTAAATAAACGAAATTTTCTTATCAAGAAATTTTAGATTTACGCACAGATTCACTGCTTAGTTTTTAAAATAAACTCTCGAAAATTTTCATTCAAGAAATTATAGTTTAAGACAGATTCACCGTAAAATACACGAAATTCTTCATCAAGAAAGTTTTTAGTTTAGCACAGAATTCACCTGTAAATAATTACGAATTTCATCAAGAAAAATTTTTAGCTTTCAAGCACAGATTCACCTGGTTGAAATAAACGAATTTCATCAAGAATTTAGTTTAAGTAAGTTTTATTATGTATAAATGGTGATACAAACGACTGCGCAATGTTTTGTAATCACGAATATAACATTATAGAAACACCTGCCGAACAAACAAACAACATTAAATCCTCCTTTCATAAAATTATCTCCTCTTGCGAGTTCGGATAAGAACAACATTGTCGATATCATGCCTACACAAAGGATGTCTGTGAGAGTATTATAATACGACATCCGTTTCACTACAAAACCAAGAAAAATGCAATTTTAAGTAAAAGGCGAGATATTATATTGAAAACACGCATGGGGCATTAAAGCGGCTCATATCTACAATCAGATTTTCACATTTGGAGAACCCGGTCCATCATCAATTTAGTGCTGAATCAATTGAAATAGTGAAACCTCTGATGTTGAAAAAAGTTAATTTAAAAGACATTAAGAAATGAAAATTTTAAGTTTTATATGGGAGTGAAATGTTATGATTTAACAAGATGAGAACAAATCCTATTATGAGAACAGTCTTCATTTTATAACATCATTTTCAAGATTTTTTGATAGTGGGGTTAATGAAGAACTATCAGACAAGAGGAGGAGTTGATTTAGATACATTTGGTAGGAGTGTTCATATTAAAAATATTCTTCATTGCTTTCTTGATTTGAATTTTTCTAAAATCAATCTAAAAATCAACCTTCTTTAAAGGCTTTCTTATATGAATTACCAAAAGAATTAAAACTAAAGAGAAGCAAGTTGTTAATAATTAAGACAAAGAATAATAAATTTTTCTCTTGGCTGTTACTTGTCACTTACCATCCACCAAAATTGTGTAATTCCAGAAAGAGTTAAACAATATATGAAATATGAGAATGACCATTTGGACAAATTAAGAGATTTTAAATCCCAATGCTACTAACCAAGAATTTCTCTAAATTGAGTTAACAAGAATAATCTCATAATGTATATGATCATTTAAACGGAAATACAAACAAAGTTCAAATTATTAAAAATTTTTTTTTCAACACAACTATTAAAAAATGAAAAGAATAAGAGAGAAACCACACATTGAATCTTTTACTATTTTAGTATTTTTTGGTAAAAAGAATTCACTAGTTTACACATTACATCAATAATTTATCAAGGATTGGGATTAATCTACTTCTCAGGATTCAGAACAGCAAACAAAATTATTATGCCTTGAACGATTCTATGTCATCTTATATTCATTTCATACAAAGACGATTAGACATACATTCAAATATTGAGTAATCATAAATTTCGATCTGTAATACCAATGCCCTAAACTGGTGAAAAAGATTATCTTCTTTGAAGATTGTATAATAATCTATGATCTGCACCCTTATGTGGATATACGGCTTATTTTGAGTGTTTTATCCTTAAAAAATAATTTTTACTGCTTCTCCTATCCAAAGAATCATTCGCTATACAATAAATTATCAAAACATATTCCTTGTGTGGTTTCTGTTATTATATCAAATCATCTGTTGGGAGGGAGTATAATAAACTTGAACATGTATAGTGTTATGAAAAAAATGCTTCACAAGAGTTTGTAAACGATGTAGAAAAGGATATGTATAAGAGCTAAACTCAAATATGAAAGAAACAAATGAACCGATGAATTAACCAAGGAAGGAAAAATTAGATTTAGAAAGAACTAATATCTGTCACTATTATGTTTTAGGACGGAAAAGTTGAGGCAGTCTAAAGTTAGGGATCATTGTTCATCTACTGCGTAAATATAGAGGTCCCGGGCTTTTTTTTCCCATTCCTGTTGTAATTCTTTCCTTTTAATTATAATATTACCTTCTTTTATTCAGTCTTCATTTTTCACAACCAGCGTGCCAACTTTATATTTATAAATGACTTTTTCAAAAACACCGGGATTATACCCAGCACATTCAAAAGTATTTTTTTTCATTTTTCAAAAGATATTTCACAAACCTGTTGTAACTCGTATAATGTGGTTTCTAGATTCTTACAAGTTTATGCAACCCACTATGCAATTTCCAATCTCTAGCTCACGGGCTCCTCTTTTAATTCTCTTTCCATTATATATGATTTGGAAATTCTATAACTTTAAAGAGGAATTCAGATTACAGAGGAGAATTTTCCTCAAAGTCGGAAGAGGGAATTTTAATTAATGAGGTAAATTAATGAAGAAATTTTCTAAACTTGAAGATGAATGGTCGATATTAAAGAAAATTCGAACCTGGAGATGATTATCTAAAGATGAAACTTTATAAGAATGAAATTTTGTGGCGTTTTGGTGGTGTTTTTAAAGAGGGATAATTTTCGTAAAACTAGAGAGGAATCAAGGATTGAAATTCAATTGAGTATAAGAAGAAAATTCTGGCAAAGTATGGGATTTATCCTTTATGTTATTTCTGATGTTGTATCATTTATGAGTTATTTACAGAACACAATTTTCTTTTCAAAAGATTAAGTTTCTATAATTGTGAAGAAGCTCAGTTAATCATAAAACGCAACAGAAATTGGGGAATATTTAATGATATAAAAGAAACTTGGGAATATTTCATTTATTTTTGTCTATCTAAAACGATGTGTAGCTAGATGTTTGAACTTAGACCATGCTCGTCATAAATTAATGTTGGATTAGATCCTCTGCCACTATTTCACAGCGTCTTCTGTTTTTTAAGCTTGGAGTGCAATGTTGGTTGAAAATGACACAAAAATGATGTTAGAATTTAAGTCAGTGATTGTAGTATGCTTTTGAGAGTCTAAGAGAGGTAATTCACAAGTAGTAAAAATATTATGCTAAAGCAAAATTATAATAATAAATCTTCAAATTATGGGTGCTTAGTGATTGAAAAAGATAGGTAATTTTTGATGGTATTTTCTTTTTTGATTCTTGATGCTAATAATTTGTATGGATGGGCAATGTTCAATCTTCTGCTGGTTATGGTAAATTAGAGTGTGCATGGTGGAAGGAAAAAGTGTTATGAAAAGGCTTTTGTTATGAATATGTTAATTCATCTCAGAGGAAATTAATTGATTCATCGAGAAGGAAGAATTGGTTTATTATGTGAATTGATCTTTTGAGTGTAGTTATCCGAGTGATCTTCAAATAAGCATAAAGACCTTTTCTTTGCATGTGAGGAAAGAAACTTTCAAAGAAAGAATGGTAAGTGATTATTCGGAAATAAAAGTTTAATCATTAAAGGGTATTAACTCAAACCAGAAAATTATTACAACGTATTCTCTGATTAAAGAGGGATATGTTTTTGCATCAAAGGATACTTGTAGACAATATTTATCTGCTGGGTCGTTGAGAGTAGATAGCTATGAATTCATAGTTGTGTTTTTTTAAAATTTATTCCAAAGTCTTGGATGAACGTATATTAAATTCCTCCAATTACAGAATATGAGAAGCAAATAAAAAGTAAAGTAAGGGGGGACTTTGTTATAAATTAAATGTAATACGCTGTATTTGGGAAAGACTATGGAATGATTGAAAAGAACAAAACCATTAGATTCGCACAACATCTTGGGGAAAGATGAAGCTTCTTGTAGATTTGGCTAAATAAACCAGTTTTGAGAGAGAGAAGAGGTTTCAGAGTAACTTTTCTGCCCATTCATTTATGAAAAGGAGGAAATTATTGTCATGGATATAACCATATTTTTAACATTCGGAACAGCCAATGTTCTTGATTTTATCAAACGATATTGACTGTATGATTATGATATAATGACTTAAAAAAGGTATGAGTGAATGTTTCATTGTTTGTATATGTGACACTTGATAGTTTTATGGTCTGATTTATACAAACTGATGATGTTTTATAAAGAACATGGAAGAAAATCATTGGAGTATTATTGATACAAGTAACTTTTTTGTAAGAAAGAGCGAGTATTTTAAAAAAATTGAATGAAAGGTTGTTATTTGGTAAGTTTTAAGGATGGTTGGGGTGGGAAAGTAATGAGGTGAGTTTTTTTGTATTGGATTGAGAGCAAAGGCATTTATTGATTAATAAGTTAGGGTGATCAGATTGATAAAAAGGGGTTAAAGGGGAATAAAGACAATATTTAATAAAGAATCAATAACTTTTTAGAAATTATTTTATAATTGGTTGATGAATAAGAAAGAAGAATCATGAGGAAAATTGTTAATACAATAGAAGTTATAACATAAAGATATCTTATAGTGAAGAAGTAAATAAAAAGCATATAGGAGCCTTTTGCATTGAAAGAGATTTATTTAGAACGAATGGAAAATAGACTTTGTGTTCCAAGGATAATTGTTATTATTGGGTGACATAGATAGATTGTTGTTCATATGGATACAGGTTTTTAACGATGGGAAGATGGAGTTATTTGTTTTTAAGGCTACCGCTCGCGGGGTTATTTCAATATTAAATGGTGCTGTCGACCAAGTATTATATCAAACTAAAGAGTGGAGAAAATCAGTTCTTGGTATTATACATGGTGAAAAACATAATGAATTGTTGAAAATATTCATAAGGTCTTATTGAAAAAAATAGACTAAAACAAAGGTAAATAACAAATAAGCGATATTAATTTAAACCAATAAGTTAGAGGGATGTAGAAAAAATAAATATCTTGACATGGACTGGAAAAATTGATGCGTTATCAATTGAACAATGGGAAAATAATTTACTACACATCTCAAAATGACATATGCACTCAGTAGGTGGTCAGATGAGCATCTTGATTAAGAGACAGTGTATTCAATTGGTCGTAATTTGGCACCAAATAGGGGGTATCATTTGATATATAAAGATTCAAATGTTTTATTATCTTAAATATTTTATAATGAGGTTGGATTGTAGTGCAAAGAAAATTAACTATTGAAGGGAATTTGAGACATGAACAATGTTTATAGGTTCTTTGATGAGTGAGCTATAACCAATATTGCATTGGTTATTTGAAAAATAGAGTTGCGTCCTTTTAGCTACCATGTTTCAGATATTTTCTTCGATCACCTTTAAACAAATCACATTATACTTGCTACCTTGAACAACATCTTTATCTTTTGTTGCATTTTGGTTATTTGTAGATAGAGTTGCCCCTAGGTTAAAAAGGGGAGACAAATTAAATATACTGTTTGGGATGGAAAAGGGTGTGTATTTTTAGGGAAAAATAATATGAATCGCTGAAAATCCCCCATCATATTACATGGGGAACAAGTGAGCCGAATCAGTATATCACCCATACTGTTATGCCTTATGACACAAG
>CM068968.1:31391631-31405167 GCA_035128595.1 Eptatretus atami
TATATATATATATATATATATATATATATATATATATATATATATATATATACATTTATACATATATATATATGTATATATTCTAGCGGGGAATGCTTACACATTGTAAAAAAAATTAATGAACCGTGCTTCCTCATTGTCTCAGGTAAACCAACTGCATTAATTTTTTTCATTGTTTTTTTACGTTTTTTTATTTTTCATTTATTCACATTTTCATTTAATGATGCTCTCCAATGGTTCTCTGATTTTTTTTGTGGTGTATTGGCTTCGATGTCCATCGGCAAACAAAATTACCATGCTTCCCCATTGTCTCAGGTCGCTCACTTGAATTTTTTCATTTCTTTTTTCAACTTATTTATTTTCATTTATTTATATTTTCATTTATGGATGTTGTCCGAAAGTTCTGTGATTTCTTTTTTTCTGGTACACTGGCTTCGATGTCCATCGACATGCAAAATTTCAGCTTTCTACGTCACCCGGAATGTAGCGATCTTTAATATCAGTCAGTGAGTGAGTGAGTGAGTGAGTGAGTCAGTGGTTAGAAAGGGACATACATATATCTATCTATCTATCGATGTATGTATGTATGTATGTATCTATCTTTATCTATATATCTAAATATATATATATATATATATATATATATATATGTATGTATATATATATATATTATATATATATATATATAAAAATGTATGTATATATATATATTATATATAAATGTATGTTTGTATAAATGTATGTTATATATTTAAATGTAGTATGTATAATGTATGTATATATATAATAATGTATTGTATGTATAAATATAATTGTATGTTTGTATAAATGTATGTATATATTTAAATGTATGTATGTATAAATGTATGTATATATATATAAATTTATGTTTGTATAAATGTATGTATATATGTAAATGTATGTATATATATACATAAAAATGTATGTATGTATATATATATAAACCACAGCTTAACCTGTCTGGGGATTCTGGGGGAATTAACACATATGTAAGGACGAGTTCTTAGCTACTCTTTTATAATCCTATTTAATTACACCTTATTATCTGGAAGATTCCTAAGTGTGGGATAAACAGTTTTCTCTGATTTAAGTTTTAGCAACCCACTCTAGATCCCTCTACGCTTGGTCGACGCACTCTGAATCTATACATATCACTCATTTCCAACCCCCACCCCCCCTGGCCACCTTCATTTCAACCCCCGCTCCCTCCACTCCCAAATCACCATTTTATCGGCACACACTAAAGCCAATTGTTTTCAGCACAAGTTGAGTTTTTCCATCACAATTCGCACCAAATTCTCTCCCTCCCCCCCCCCCACAATACGGCTTAAGCACAAGCCACCTACCACCCCCTCCCCACCCCACATGCTGTGAGTCTAAACCTGCCACAGAGTACAAACCCATATAATCCTCATTATTGCGCTTTTTGTTCTCTGTGTTCGATTCACCTCGATTCTCCATCGCCCCTTTTGATGCCTTTCTTTACGTCTTAGGCAAAGAGAGACCCTTTTTGTGGTGAGCAACAGCTGGACCTGCCTCTGCAGAGCCTTGTTAAAGGCAAAACTCATTACACGACCCCTTAATGAATCCCACCTGCTCCTCGAACAGTGTATTGCTAGAGTCCTGTGGAGGGATCTAGCACTGTTTCAAAACAAACCTTTTCATGGAAAGTTTCTTTCCTGTTAAAGCATCCCAAAATCCACCTGTGGAATACCTGTGGAATGAATTCAATTCGGGGAATGTTGCTGTTATCAGATGGTTTTATTTCTTATACTTGTGTATATGTATGCGTGAGCCAGCAGGATAGACTCGAGGTATGTGCACTCACCTGAGCTGTCGAGTCTGGAAGCCTAGGTTTAGCGATTTAGCGATTCTGGTATTTAGCAGACAAGGCGATTCATCACTATGTGTGCCGTCTCTCAGATGTAGGATAAGCTGGGTGTCCCATCTGCCAGAATTGGTCAGTGGATGTTAAAGATCCGACGGTGTCCTTCGCGAAATGTCGGCGAGCTATCGCCGTCACCTTGAACAAATGACAAATTCCTTCCTTGACAATGCTCATGGGAAGGCAACGGCAAACAATCCAGCATAACCCATGCCAAGAAACTGCTTCGGCAGCACCAACGTTTTCTAAAGAGTGTGGTACATCTCACATGTCAGTTACGTATGTGTTTGTGTAAATGTACAGTAAAGGCAATAATTATGGAAACAGTAAGACGTGGGTGTGAAATGGAAATATCACGTGATGGAATCACATCTCATGGGTAATCAGTGTGACCACTCCTTGGCTTTTTTCACAAGATCTTGGCTATTCGTCGTTCGCCTCGGCGTCTTGGTTTTCTATAGGTTTTCTTGGCGTATAGGTTTTCTATTATCATCACTTTTCCAAAACCTTGTGAATTCTTGTCTTTCTTCATTGACTCACCTTGGCATTTATGAAAATGAGGAGTGGTCACACTGTGGGTAAACAGTAAATGCTCCATAGCGCAGTCAATTGTTGATGAACTACACTCTGATTGGTTGCCATGCAAGCAATCGGAAAGTGCCACACCTGCGGAAGGACGATAAAAGTAGAGGATATCACTGTCGTGTGGTCAATATGCTGGCAAATACTTTTCCTCCTGGGAAGGAAATATCACGTGACAAGCATGTATGAATCAAAGTGTTATATAGTGAAGGCTACTCCATGCGGCAGATCGCAGCCAGACCTCATGTTACTGGCAGTTGGTAATACAAGTGGTCGAGAAAGAAATCCCAAACTCTCCAAAAAGTGATGCAAAGAATCTCAGGGTTTGTTCACTAAGTGATACACGGCGATCCAGTTGAGATTTTGTGAATGACCTAGCTGAAAGTAAAGGTGTTAACACATTAAGGCCATGTGATCTCGATGGATGTGCAGCTACCTGAAAACCTCTTACTGAGGAGAGGGAAAGGGAGAGACGAAGTCAGAAAAGGCAAGGGATGCAAGAATTATACAATTCGATTGAATGTGGGTGGGTGGAAGGGTTGAAAGATTTAGGGAACTGGAATATGCAAAAGAAAAATAAAACCTTACTGATATTGCAAACAAATTTTGACGATTGATTGTCGACGGACTCCCTCGGAGCAAAAGATCATGAAGTTTGAGAGTATCCGACCTTGGTGGTGTCATGGTTAGTGTCCACTCTGAATCTGGGAGATCGGTGGTTCGAACCCCAGCCAAGTCATATCAAAGACTTCAAAAATGGCATGTGTTGCTTCCTTGCTTGATGCTCAGCATTTAAAAAGGATTGAGCATAGACAAACAACCATAAGTTGGTAACAGCAGCGCAGACTTTGATGGGCAGAATGACCTTCTGCCGTGCCGAAAGTTCCTTGCAAAGGGACTCATATTCATTTATTTATTTATTTGGGTAGTTATTTACCTGCAGCTACATGAATTTCATGGCCTTTACATATTCTGATATTCCTATTGATACCTTTATTTCGGCCCTAACTCCAAGTATCCCTCGAGGACCCTTGTAACCCCAACAATGAACTCCACAAATCACACTTCCTGGCAGGCGATTCTACAACATAGTTTTAAACTCAATCATACAATAATTATCAACTCTACCATCCTCCTCATTACGCATTGGAGCACCCGAGACTATATTGGCAAAAAGCTATAACCTGATCTTGTACGGTATAATGTATCAGTCATGGCATTCTAAATGGGGTGCCTGGAATAAGTCGAGACCCAAAACCTGCCCCTGTGCTGATAGAAGGAGCTGTGTTTGGGTCCGTTTAGCTTTTCTGTACTAATGACTCTTAGATCCACTCAGGGGTGGGTTTTGGGTCTTGGCCTATATCAGGCACCCCATTTAGAGTGCCTTGACCGATATACAACCTTAGATTTGCAAGATGAATGATGTCACGATGCCATCACCTGCGTTCGTGATCCATCTTAACAAAAAATCCCCCCAAAAACTCATAGGATTTTCAGGTGTTTCAACAAGCTTGGAAGGTATGTTTCGAGGATCTTGCTTCGCAAGCAAAAAGCTTCATTGAAAGTCTCTGGTTTGGATGAAGTATGCCCGCACTTCTTTAATTGTATCAAATTAGATAATTATAAATGTGCAAGAAATGCGACATATACAATTTAACTGCAAAACTTTTGTGTGTGTTTGTCTCGTTGGTTGTTATCTCGATATGCTGGTTTCAGAAGGTGCAATGGAGTCCTCCCAGGTCTCGAAGTATCCGCCTCTGTTTTGATAAGGGAGATCCTGAGGATTCATGGGACAGTTTGTGAAGTTTTCTTGTTCTCAAAGTTTTGTTCTGAGGGTCCTTTTCAGAATCATCACCAAGCCCCAGACAGCTTCCAACTGCAGTTTGTTTGTCGTAACATTCCCAGGGATGGTTTTTAATATCTCTGTAAAGGTGTGTGTGTGTGTGTGTGTGTTTGTGTGTGTGTATGTGTGTGTATGTGATGGCACCTGTCATAGCATAAGTTAAGATTGTAGAAGTTCTAACAGGATAAGTCTGCTTTGTGTCTGCTTTTGTAAATTGTTTGCCTTTTGTTGCACCCCACAAATTCCTTGCTATCCCTGCTGTACGTAATAATAAACTCCATTCACTGTGCCACATACCTTTCCTCACTAATTGTAAATAAATGCTTTGTGTAGAAATGTTCCCAGCTCGTTTTCGTTTTTTCCTTCATTGGTCCAGCATGGTCCTGTATCCTAGCTTAGGTCAGGGCAGGTATGGGAGCATGCGCCAGAGCAGCACATCGCTGCGTCCACTCCAGGGGCCTCCGTCTGACCATCCCCCAGGCAGATGCCTGGCCCATCCCCATCTACTTGAGATGCCGATCAACCTGCTGCAACCGCGAGGCACGTGGTTGGCCCATTGGCCTCCTCCACTCACGAGGCTCCCTCGCTGAGAGAATCTGGTGAGCAGGATCAGCGTCAGGAAAACAAGCCACATGTCCATGCAGCCGCAACTGATGCTCATGGACTATGCAGGTAACAAATCTCATTTGAGTCTCTCTCAGTAACTGCTCGTTGGACACAAAGTCTGACCAGCGATAGCCAAGGATTCTCTGAAGAGACCTGGTACCAAAGGAATTAAGTCTCCGTCTCAGATCCCTGATCAGAGTCCATATCTCACATCCATAGAGCAAGACTGGAAGCACCAAGGACCTGAAGACTCGGACTTTCATCCTCCCGCACAGGTACCGGGCAGCTCCACACCCCATGATCTAGTGAATACATCACTCCCTAGGCCCGATCCAGACATCTCTTGACCTCGGCTCACAGCCAGCAGAGACATGAACATCACTGCCAAGGTAAGTGAATTCTCCCACGACCTCAACATCCTCACCACAAACAGGTACAGACAGAATAGCAGCATCCAAGATGTCATTGAAAGCCTGGATTAGTTTTGACCCAGGAAACCTGTAATCCCAGCGGCTCCGACTCCTCATTCAGCACCTCGAGAGTCCCAAAAGGATATCTAGAGTCTCCGAAAAAGATGACTGCATCATCTGCGAAATCAAAGTCAGAGATCTTGACATTCCCAAACGATACACCGTAACTTGATCTCTCCGACATCCTCCCTAGAATCCAGTCCATACAAGTGCTGAAAAGTTTGGGGGCCAGTACCCACCCCGACGGACCCCCGTAACAACTGGAAATAAGTCAGAGATGGTACCAACTCATCTAACAGCACTCTCAGTACCAGAGTATAGTTCAGACATCAGATCGATCAGTTTTGGTGACACCCCACGAAGACCAAGAACCTCCAGAGGGTATCCCGATTCACTGAATCAAACGCTTTACAGAGATCAACATAAGCTGCAAGCAGCCCCTGCCAAAACTCCGGTAACTGGTCCGTCAGCTGAGGGGGGGTGTAGCATTGGGATTCTCATGTGTGTACTATTTGTGAATGTCTTTACAGCTGTGGAGGAAGTCTGGGAAGGGTTTTGACACAACAAAAGGGCTTACCTTGGTAGCCTTTCTTGGTTGCTTTGTGCAGCTTCTTCGGAAAGAAGAGCATGGGAGGAGTCAATTCATTTTTATAATCCTAGCCACCTGTGTTTAGTTGATTAAGTGAAAACTAATTGGTTATTCCCTCCTTTCACTGGTGAGAGATAAGGGTGGGTCTTTCTTTATCATATTGGCATGTCCACGGCAGTTAACACCAGCCTGGTCGGATAGCTGAACAGTTTTAACTCGGAGGCGAACAGCCGAGATTTTTGGTGACGATGGCGCACATGGGATGGAAAGCAGCAAAGGCGTTTACCAGAACAGAAGCATACGGGTTTATTCACAAACCCACAACAAATAAACGAACACAAGGAAATTCAACAAATAATGGACTCATGAAAATATATCAAAGAGTGATAATGAAAGATGAGGGAAAACGAAATCCTAATTTGAGACATCTCCACTCAGTCACAAAAACAGACAAGGGGAAAAATAAAAGAAAATCCTCCCTTTATGCTGGCACTCAGCTTTGCATCCAGACGACCTTTAGGAGCCTGGCATTCGTTGAACCTCGAAGTCACCGTGTGGGAAACGCACAGAATGGTGCAAAGTTGCCCTCCGTGCGGGAAACGCACCAGATAGCCCAAAGTCGCTCTCCCTGGTCATGTACGTGAGATGACTCATGTGGGTGGTCCTCCATGCCAAGAACCCACAAACCACCGTCACAGTTCCATTTCATGGTCAAAATTGCCAACACCATCCGCTCTCAGTACCAGGTCCACACCCACAAAAATGGCACCACCTTTCTCTTCGATCATACAACAACGGATACTGCTAAGTGAGAGCTGAGAGATGCACTCTTCTTCTCCTCTCTCCCTTTCCTCCAAAAGCACACAAACTCCATGACCCAGCCAAACAGACAATGGTTAGCGTCTTGTTCCAGCAAGTGAGCAAATTCGCACCAGCACGAACAACGAGAATCGCGCATGTTTTTGTCTGTGCCGAGGAAGAAGCAAGGAAGAGACCCTTTTCGTTTCAACCGCCGTCTCTCACTCGTCGATGCTGCTCCCTCTGATGTCACCCTGACCAATCATGAACCTCGCAGAATGGCCTGCCAGTTACGAAACCGGGGAGGCAGGGCTTAGCTTGTAAAAATTAGGTTATTGTTGTTGTTGTTGTAAAAATGTGGTTCTTTTCTGGCCGGCCTTGTAAATGCAAAAACGGAGGAAAAGGTCACTGGGGCAATCACCCACTGGGAGAAACTAGACTTAAACCCCACAAAGTTAACACAACACCACCTCCTGTGTGGTAACACATAACAATCTTAAGCTCACAGTTTTCCTGACTTAAATTACCTCGGGATGTCTCCTACCCGTCCACGAACCACGCTATACTATACAATGTTATCTTCACTATGGGATTCCCCCATCTATCCCCACAAGCATAAGAATATATGTACATATATATATATATATATATATATATATATATATATATATATATATATATATATATATATATACATACATAGACACTACATGGCCAAAAGTATGTGGACACCTCTTCTAATTCGTGGATTCGTCTATTCAGCCGCACCCATTGCTGACAGGTGTATAAAATCAAGCACACAGCCATGCAATCTCCGTAGACAAACATTGGCAGGAGAATGGGCTGTACTGAAGAGCTCAGTGACTTTCAACGTGGCACCGTCAAAGGATGCTACCTTTCCAACAAGTCAGTTTATCAAATTTCTGCCCTGCTAGAGCAGCCCCGGTCAACTGTAATTGCTGTTATTGTGAAGTGGAAACGTCGTGGAGCAACAACAGCTCAGACGCAAAGTGGTAGGAAACACAAGCTCACAGAATGGGAATGCCGAGTGCCGAAGCGCGTAGTGCGGAAAAATCGTCTGTCATCGGTTGCAACACTCACTACCGAGTTCCAAACTGACTGGAAGCAACGTTAGCACAAGCACTGTTCATTGAGAGCTTCATGAAATGGGTTTCCATGGCCAAGAAGCCGCACACAAGCCCAAGATCACCATGTGCAATGCAAAGCATTGGCTGGAGTGGTGTAAAGCTCACCGCCATTGGACTCTGGAGCAGAGGAAATGCGTTCTCTGGCGTGATGAATGACGCTTCACCATCTGGCAATCCGATGGACGAATCTGGTTTTGCGGATGCCAGGAGAATGCCACCTGCCCGAATGCATAGTTCCAACTGTAAAGTTTGGTGGAGGAGTAATAATTGTCTTGGGCTATTTTTCATGGTTTGGGCTAGGCCCCTTAATTCCAGTGAAGGGAAATCTTAACGCTACAGCATACAATGACATTCTTGATGATTCTGTGCTTGCAACTTTGTGGAGACAGTTTGGGGAAGGCCCTTTCCTGTTTTAGCATGACAATGCCCCCGTGCACAAAGTGAGGTCCATACAGAAATGGTTTGTGAAGATCAGTGTGGAAGAACTTGACTGGCCTGCACAGATCCCTGACCTCAACCCTATCGAACACCTTTGGGATGAATTGGAACACCGACTGTGAGCCAGACCTGATCACCCAACATCAGCGCTCGACCTCACTAATGCTCTTGTGGCTGAATGGAGGCAAATTCCTGTAGCAATGTTCCAACATCCAGTGGAAAGCCTTCTCAGAAGAGTGGAGGCTGTTATAGCAGCAAAGGGGGAGACCAACTCCATATGAATGCCCATGATTTTGGATTGAGATGTTGGACGAGCAGGTATCCACATACTTTTGGCCACGTAGCGTATATATCTATACATATATTTATTTATTTTATGTATATATAAATATATATGCACATTATATGAAAAACTGGCTACGGCACCATGCCATATACTCACATCGGTTATGATGCAAAAAATGCCAATGTATAGAAATAAAGGTAGAAAGAAGTGTAACGTTTAATTGAGAGTTGAAATGCAGTTGGTCGATCTAGTTATGCTGCCTCATGAATCCTTTGCCTCCTGTTGGTGAATTTGAATCGGATGCCTGTTAAACTCGAACACTCTTCATGCATACTCCCTGAAGGCATGGATAGAGGAGGCACGCTGTCCGTGTGTCCACTCCCGTACACAGTCGCGGCTCACAGTGCTGAGGTTGGTTCGCTTCGCTTCTCCGCCTGGGACCTCCAGGCTGTTTTGTACGGGCAGAGTACGGTCGGATTCTGCACGTCACCAAGCGGTGAGCCTTGCTATTCAACTTATATTCTGGTCTGATCTCCTTTCATATTTGGCACCTCTCCACGTGGAACCGCATGGGCGGTTGTAGACTGGAGGTAGATGCTCAAGGTAGACAATGAATTGCAAATTTGCAGAGGGTACAGCTGTCAAAAGACTTGTTTAAATTTACTGAATGTTACTTTGCTGTGGGTCCCATTTACGGAAAGAACAGCCGGCTTAATGCCGCTCTTTTAAAGGACGTCGTGCTCCACGATGCAGATCTTTGTGACGGCATGGAAGTTTTACCTGGATCTGGGATAATGTTGGAATTATACGAATAATAATGATAATAATAATAATAATAATAACGAACAATAAAAACTAATAACAATGTAAATTTGTCTTCCATGTATTAAATGCATGTAGTTTATCCTAATATAATTGTTTGTAATTGTTGCCTTGTGTTGCAGACTTTAAGTTCCAGCCCCAGCTGCATTTACCGGACAAGCGTGCCATTGGGCTGCCAGAAGGTCAATTGCTACGGTGAACGGGGAGGGAGGGTTGTGGTGGGGGTTAGTGAATGGACTCAGTAATAAAATCATCACCAATTATTATTATTGTGATTGTTGGAGGTTTATGATTGAGAATCTCTGCTCTAGGTCTATGCGTGCGAACAATGACCACCCCGGGTCTTCCACCACGTCTTGGTATTTTCTGCTGCGGTTTGGGTGTTGCTTCTGGGACGCGCTTTGGACCATTCACAGGACGCAAGGTTGCTCCGGCCGACCTGAAAAGCAATGACGATAATAGCTGCATGTGGGAGGTGATATTGATTTCAATATCTGTTGTCTTTGTTTTATGTACGAGATGCGCAGTTCGTGCGGACAAATATATTTACATTGTTGCATCGTTGGTGTGTTTGGGCTGACAGGATGGCCGAGAGGTAGCACACCTGCCTCTAAGCTGTCTAGCCTCGGTTTTAATCCCGACCCAGCTGTAAACTGTCATCCCAGTGTATCACAGGCAGGGTGATTAATCAATGTGAGTGCCCTCCCTTGGATGGACGTTAAACTTGGCGTCCCGTCTACCATCACTGGTTGTTGGTGGACATGAAAGATCCCACGGTGTCCTTCGGGAAGGGTAGGCGAGCTATCGCCAGCACCAGGGCCAAATTCCAAATTGTTGCCCGAACCAGCAGAGGGCATTGCATCAGCGGAACAGCTGTGCCCTCGGCCAATGATGCTACTCCGCAGCCTTGTGCTGCATACAAATGAAGATTGGTGTGTTTAAGTTTTCCACTTCGCGAGGTAGCCGGGAGCCATGCCATGATTAACTGTAAAATGTGAATAACTTTTCTACTTACTTCGTCAATATGAATAGAAAGATTGGAAAGTTAAAGAGAAACATCCTCATTCAAGATAAGTTTTGTGAAAGGTGACATCACACTTGTGCAGTGCGTTCAGAAAGTACTGTATTCACATCCCTTGACTTTGTCACATTTTGTTGTTACAGCCTGAATTTAAAATTGGATTCAATTAAAAAAAAAATTGTCACCGATCCCCACAAAATACCCCATAACGACAAAGTGAAAACATGTTTTTAGAAAATTTTCAAATTAATTAAAAATGAAAAGCTGAAATGTCTTGAGTCAATAAGTATGACACTCCAATTTGAGCTCAGGTGCATCCAATTTCATTTGATCATCCTTGAGATGTCTCTACGACTTGAATGGAGTCCACCTGTGGCCAATTCAATTGATTGGACATGATTTAGAAACAAACAAACCTTTCTGGATGAGGTCCCACAGTTGACGGTGCACGTTAGAGCAGAAACTCTACCATGAAGTCCAAGGAACTGTCTGTATAACTCCAGAGATAGAATTATGAGGAGGCATAGATCTGGGGAAGGGTATAAAACAATTTATATATTGTTGAAAGTTCCCAAGAGCACGGTGAGCTCCATCATGAGGAAATGGAAAGAATATGGAACTACCCAGACTCTTCATAGAGCTGGCCATCTGACCAAACTGAGCAACTGGGCAAGAAGGACCTTGGTCAGGGAGGTGACCAAGAACCCAATGACCACTCTGACAGAACTACCGAGTTCCTTGGCTGAGATGGGAGAACCTGCCGGAAGGACAACAGTCTCTGCAGCACTTCACAAATCTCGGCTTTATGGGAGAGTGGCCCGACAGAAGCCACTCCTGAGAAAAAGGCACATGACAGCACGCCTGGAGTTTACAAAAAGGAACGCGAAAGACTCTGAGAGCATGAGGCAAAATATTCTGTGGTCTGATGAAACAAAAATTGAAGGCCTGAAGCATCTGGCGGAAACCGAACACAACTTGTCACCCATCTAACACCATTTCTACAATATCTGGTAGTAGCAGCATCATGCTATGGGGATGCTTTTCAGCGCAGGGATTGGGAGACTTGTAAGGATAGAGGGAACAATGAATGGAGTCAAATACAGGCAAATCCTTGAAGAGAACCTGCTTCAGAGTGCAAAAGACCTTAGACTGTGGCGAAGATTTACGTTTCAACAGGACAATGACCCAAGCATACAGTCAAAACAACACTGGAATGGCTTCAGAACAAGAACGTGAAATCCTCGAGTGGCCCAGCCAAGGCTCAGACTTGAATCCCATTGAGAAATCTGTGGAAAGACTTGAAGATTGCTGTTCACCGACGCTCCCCATCCAACTTGACAGAGCTTGAGCAAATTGAAAGAAGAATGGGAGACCTCACCAAATCCAGATGTGCAAAGCTCAAACTGAGATAAGATACTCAAGAAGACTCAAAGATGTAATCGCTGCCAAAGGCACTTCTACAAGGTATTGACTCAGTGGGTTGAATACTTATTGATTGCCAAAACATGTTTTCACTTTGTCATTATGGGGTATTTTATGGAGATTGGCGACAAAAATTTAAATTTAATCCATTTTAAATTCAAGCTCCAGCACAACAAAATGTAAAAAGTCAAGGGGTGTGAATACTTTCTGAAGGTACCGTATATCTGTAAATTGGAGTATTCATCAATAATTGAGCATAATATTTGATATGTGCAACACGTTTACTATTAAACAAGTTCGCAGTCTGGAATACACTTTGTGATGTCATGCTTTGTCATACTGTAATTATATGGTACAGTGATGAGTAATGAACTTAGATTTTAGGACAACGTGGAAAAATAACTGTACTAATTTTGGTTGATTGAGAAGATGGATCAATTCATCGACACGATGAGGAAATCGCATGTTATGTGGGAAATTGACTTTTATACAAAGGTGGTGGCCTGGACACCATTGCAGGTTGTCTTCGTTTGCTTCTTTTCTCAGGAGATTTTTATTTTGTTTATTAGCATTAGGGAATTTTTATATAAGGTGTATGTGTGTGTGTGTGTATATATATGTATATATATGAGCAACTGGGCAAGAAGGACCTTGATCAGGGAGGTGACCAAGAACCCAATGACCACTCTGACAGAACTACAGAGTTCCTTGGCTGAGATGGGAAAACCTGCCGGAAGGACAAGTCTGCAGCACTTCACAAATCTAGGCTTTATGGGAGAGTGGCCAGAAAGAAGCCACTCCTGAAAATGTATGTCATGTATGTGTATGTATGTATGTATGTATGTATGTATGTATGTGTGTTGTTGTTCGTCTTTCGGCTGCTCCCGTTAGGGGTCGCCACAGCGGATCATCCGTTATGATCCGCATACTGATTTGGCACAGGTTTTACGCCGGATGCCCTTCCTGACGCAACCCTGGTCGCCTCTTATGACACAGGGATAAGGATTGGGTTTCGCCATGATTCCAGGCTGCCCTACACCCTCTCATAGCGTGGCCCAGTGCAGAGCTCCCGTCCTCAAGCGATCCTCCAACCCAAGCCTCCGAGTATCCGGATTACAGGCGCACGCCACTACGCCCGGTATATATGTATGTATGTATGTGTGTATATATGTATACTGGTGCTGTCTGTAGTCATTAATCGGGCTGTAATCCATATGTTGGCATGGCAATTCCATTATTTATTTATTTATTTTTGGTGTTGGGGGTGGGGGAGGGGTTGGTTGGAGGGTTGCTATTTTTTCTGCCCTTCGTGCAAAGACACCTGTCGTGGGCTCCATGCAATGGGGGCAGGGAGTGCTGGGGTCTCGGGGTTAAGGCAACGGGGCAGGCACCATCAAAGCGGGTGCCGAACCCTGGGCCAGAGCAGGAAACGTGCCGGTGACGGGCCAGATGGGCCAGGGGCAGCACGGTCGGCAGCACAGGCACGACAGCTGTGCAGCCCGAAGGCGCATCCGAGCCCGCTTCTTGTTTGTTGTTTCGATCCGATTCCTTTAGAAGTGTGTGCCGGGTCTTGTATCCGAGCTTGGCATCTCTCTTTCTCTGCCA
>CM068968.1:31420518-31446162 GCA_035128595.1 Eptatretus atami
CAGGCAGTGCTGCCACTGACCTGCTGGCAAAAGGTAACCACCATGAGGCCAATGACCCCATAGCTTTTCAATGTCCAACACGTCCCGAAAACCACCGCTGGGAAAAGTTCACCCAGCCGGGCAGCGATGGTAGCCGGGTAGCGTGGTGTGGCAGTGCCGGGTATCCCTTGCTAGTTACTCAAATTTATTCCTTGAATAGTGTATATTAATGTTTTCAGGTTATTAAAGTTCATATTTATCATTTTTATATCCCCGGAGGTAGTGCATCTACTCCGCTGGAATTAGCGCATCTGGTCCATGTATTCTCATTAACACACTGCTTTATGAGCCCCGTTTTGAACGAAATTGATGTTGCACGAATCTCTCAGGAAGCTATCATTCACACAAACTGGGATATTACTGTACATATGAGTGAGTTGTGTGTGTGTCATGATCATTTTTGTTTGTTATATAATTCCAAACGCCGAAGCCAATTTTCTCAAAATATGCTGTACCACACGCAATAGGCCAACATTGTAATAAAACCTTTCAATTATTGATCAAATTGATGGAAAAACAAGAAATAACGGCACTTTTGGTGATTGACACGTCATATAACTCTCTTGGCTGGGAGAGGGCCGGAGCTTGCACTGTGGCTGTGCGTTCAAAGGTCGATATTGTCTTGAATCAAATCTCCCTGAACCGGGAAGCCCCACCCCAAACAGACATTGCATTTAAATATTTATTACCCTCGCCAGAGGAGAGGGTATTGCATTTGGGTCCGTTTGTCTGTTTGTTACTTGGCGAAATCTTCGATTTTGTCAAGTATGTTGGTCTGTTTCGTTTGTTGGTTGGTTTGTTTGTTTTGTCCGGTCGTCTACAGCCCAAACGGCTGGATCAGTCGTTCTTAAATTTTTACATCTGATAGGCAATCCACCTGAGACGGTCCGCGTCCAAACCCCGTCTCAATCGGACTAAACGTCACGACGTGACGTCACACAATGTTGAAAACACATTTTTGGACATAACTCAGTGACCGGAAGTGTAGCGACTTCTCGTTGACGCCAAAACAAACTTCAATGGAATATCTAAATGTTTTAAAATGCATGTTAGTACAAATTATGCACAGTTTTCGCAAGCGTATGACGTCAAAGTTTTTAGCTATTGGCGTGATTTAAAAAAAATTCTATTCGTTCTACAGGTCACAATTCATACCGATTTGATGAAATTTTAACAGCTGATAGAAATCCACAGTGCAAAAAGATGTGTGACTTTTGGTGATGTTCAAGATCAGGATCTGGATTCTGCATCACTTTATATTATCGCCCATTGGGTGGTAATTTTGTGAATTACACATGGCTATTTCTCAAAGAGTTTTGCGCTTATTATATTGAAACTATATCTGTCTATTTATGCATGTTGATTAACATGTGTACAAAGTTTGATCAATTGACCCAAGATCAAGGTCAGGGTCACCCAAAACATGAAAAACGCACATATAAAATACATATTTTTGTTTTACAACATATTTCAAACCTGATAACGGGATCGTAAAGCTGTTGAAAGCAATGTTCAAGGTATTTTCAAATATTTCCTACGATCAGAATGAAGGCAACAAGCACCGAAGATAAGTTGTTGAATGTCACATGGTGGTTTTATATGAGTTGTGAAAATTTACAATCTGCTGCCGTTACCATGACAACGCGCGCCTGATAATTGTTATTTGTGACGTCGCGTCATTTTATTAATGTACGAGCAAATAAACACCACACATTCCATGACATTACAGCTTGGACCACCACACGGAAAGGTCAACTAATTCGCCAAGTGTCGTGCTAAGTACGATTTTTCATTTGTTTGTCTGTTTGTTTGTTCGCACAGTGTTTTTCTCCGCAACCGCTTGTCAGATTGACATCAAAATTTCACCATAGGAGCGACTACTCATGTAGAATTTTAAACGATAATAATGATGTCATATGTCACGGGGTGTGGCAGCCATGTTGGGAAAACCAAAAAACTTTGGACTTCTGTGGCTCTGAAACTGCACCAAGGAAAAAATTTAAACTTGGCGTGTGGCAAGTACTCCTCATGGGGAATAAGTATAATTTATTTTTGACGTCATAGGTGCCTTCGTTCCGACATCATAATTCCATATGTAGAATATGGAATCAAATCAGTATGAAAATTTTTGAGGGTCATCTCGGGATAAATTGGTCGACACAATATAAATTGATGATGTCATCGGTCATGTGATTCGGCAATCATGTGATGTGAACCGATCATGTGAACCGATCCATGAGGAACAAATCATTCACACATATGACATCATAAAGTCACATGGTTTGGCAGCCAGATTGGATTTACCCTAAAACCTATAAAATGGGGCTGGACAGATTGAGGGGGAAACTTCACTAAATCTTCCCCAAGCCTTGAATATTCACGGGTATTCCAATATAAGGGTATTCACGAATATTGATGCCACACGGTCTGGCAGCCATATTGGATTGAGCGAAAATCTTAAAAAAATTATTTCTCTGGAACTGCTTCATCAATTGATGTGAAACTTCATATTTGTGATCTCGTGGTGATGCGGAACATATGTTTTAAACTTCAACCTGATCGGACACATGGTCTGGCAGCCAGGATTATTGAATTTTTTGATCTGGGTTATCTTTTCTTTCTTGTTTTTATTTTAATTTTAATAAAGCTCAGTTGGCTGTGCCTGGATGGGTTTGAGGGTCGAGGAGTAGCAGCTGAAACCTGAATCCTATCCAGGTTCCTCCTGATGACTTCATATTTGCTTTTTGCCTGTTCAGGTTCCTTCTGATGACTCCAATGCAGGACCGCACCGACGGTATTTGGTCTTGATTTGAATTGAATTTATTTTAATCCCATTCTCAATTCAATTGAATAATACGAAACATCGCGGGTCAGGGTCAGATGTCCGATCATAGCAGGACGTCTTAGTACCCGGTCATCACTGCCAGCAGTTATGAAGTGGCAGTTCTAGTAAGGTCTATTATATCAATTACGTAACACACACCACGACACAAACACCACATAAAATCTCTGCTCTTTCTCTTGTTCTCCTTATGCTGAATATAAATTAATCTAGAAAGGGTCTACAGTCTCCACGGGGCGACAGTGAGTCGAACGAGTCATTGTGCAATCCTGTATATCCTTAAACAAGGAAATGAGGAGGCCATTTGGCCCATTATTGCTGTGTTGCACTTCCAAGTTCATTTTGCTGCAGGTGTAAAACGACGATTTCTCTGCTCAGATGTTTTTTTCTGGATGTTTATTCCCTTGCCCATTCTTCCTCCACTTGACCCTCTGTTGTGTCCATCTACCCGGTTGTTGGTGGGTTTCCTTCCTTTCCACTGTGTTAATTTATTTATGACTTCATCTTAACCGAACCACAATATTCATGATGCTTTAGTAAAGTCTAAATAACCCACCCGATCTTGATCAGGTGTCCAACTTGATGGTTGTATTTTTGACTAAATAGGATTCCACTGGAAACCATCATCCTCAAGCTTTGATGGCTGGGCATTTCATCATACAATACATCATTCTTAGTGCGCAGACTTTGAGCCTATGATCCCGTCTACTGGCGTGCTCACTTGTGGATGTTGAACTTCCCACTGCCTCCTTCATAAGAGCAGGCCATTGCATTCTAATGACTTGGCCAAACTTCAAACTGTAGTCCTGATCCAGAAGTCGAAGTAAAACCATCCAGCATATTCTTAGCTGTTGCAGCATTGAGTAACCTGTGTGATTGACGTCACAATACTGGCAAGCAGAAGGATCTCATTGTGATGTCAGAAAAGGTATTGTGAGCTCATGCAGCTCAGTTTCGCTCAGGAAAGTTTTAGGTATACTGTACAAGAGGTGGTACAGAATGTTGACGAATTTTCGCACTTCTCCTTGCAGATGACGCAGCCGATGGCTTTGCCTGTGAGCGGTGTGGCCGGGTGTTTGCGTACCGCTACTACCGTGACAAGCATCTCAAGTACACACGCTGCGTGGATCGTGGAGACCGCAAGTTTCCATGCCCCCTGTGCGTGCGCTCATTTGAGAAGCGTGATCGGCTACGTGTGCACATACTGCACGTACATGAAAAGCATCGCCCACACAAGGCAAGCCAAAAGAGCCATCAATCCATGCACAGCTGGAAGGTTGAAGAAGGGTGCCATCCCTCGGATGGTTATTCAGCTGTCTGTCCCCATCTGCTCACATTAGTCGGTGAACGTAAATGATTCCACGATATAATTTTTTTGTGAAGAATCGGTGAGTTATCACCAGATTCCTGAACAAATTACAAATTCCTGCCCAACAAGTAGCTCCAGTTGAACTTCAAGGCTGGCCAGCTGTTACGTGAAAGACTTCGGCCAAAATGTTATCTGGTCGACCCCACCACAAGTTGTCAATAATTGGTGCCGTTAGTCATAGTAGTATTAGTATTAGTAGTAGTAGTAGTAGTAATCGTAGTAGTCATGTTAATGAGACTTTCAGTCAAGCATTTTGAATTGCTTTGTACTTTGCAGGTTGTGATGGTTATAAAATTAATAATACGGTTCTAAATTGTAGCAACATCGGGAAGTTTCTAGATTTTGTTGGAGAAAACTGGCATGTACAGATTACTTATAGGATATAGCAATCAGGATATAGGTTCGAGGTTACAGTGATTATTATATAGGTTACATACTCTGGGTTGTAGAATTTAGCGATAACAATATAGGTTAGAGCCTGGTGTTGGCTTAGCAGTTAAGGTGGTTGGCTTGGGACTTTAGTGTCCTGAGTTCAAGCCCCTGTTTTTTTACTGTTCAATTATCACCAGGTGGGGTTGACTCAGCCTGTCATCCTTCTGAGGTCAGTGAAACAAGTACCAGTGTACTGGGGAAATAACCATTTAGGGTAACCTGTGTGTTGGAGTGATGACCTGTCCAGGACTGTACTCCTTGCTAATAAACTGCCTTCACAACCCTATGCACCTTTACAAAGCAAAATGAATGTTATTATTTTTATTAATATCGGTTAGACATTATAGTAATTATGATCTAGGTTACAGACCATAGCAATTATGATTTTAACATTTGTGACCATATCCCATGAATCTTTTCTGAGAAACCAAGATGGCGTCCATAGCAATGGCCTATTGTGCCTATTTTGACAAAAAGTTATTTGTAGGTTTGCTGTTATTCTGGTGCATGACCTTAAACAAGGAAATGAAGAAGCCATTGGAAGGTGTCTCTTGGTTTCTTTCTTCCACCCTCTGTTACTGATTGGAAGTCTGGTTAGTTGTTAATAACTCAACTTATTATTATTCGTCTTAATATTATTTACTTTGGATCATCTATCTATAATTCCAGCAATCTGTGTGTGTGTGTGTCTGTGACTGCTGTTTCTCGACAACCTCTGGTCCGATCTAATTGAAACTTGCCAGATATATTGCTGGGGACCTGAGGATGTGCCTTTTCAAGGTTTGATATTAATCGGACAAGTGCTTCCCAAGTTATGGCCATTTATTTACCAACCTATGAAAGGACACGCTGCGTAGGCCGGTGCGCGGCCGGCCGACGATGACGTCACGTGCCGTGCCGGTTACGATGGGGATCGGTGCCTTAGTTACCGTGGCGTAGGAGTGGCAATGGTCAATGGCAGCGAATGTCATGGCAAGCAAAGACAGGGAGGTAAACTTGATTTTAATTTGGATTTTAATTAACTCTGTGTGTGTAAGTATCACAGCAGTTGTTACTTCAATGCAAGCGATAATTCGTGGAATGATGTGAACATTCCGTACGGGCACGCACCACTTCCGGATAGTGATGACTTAAACCAGTGAGTGATGACTTAATGTATTCTAATAATTTCTCGATTTCTTATGCGCATTTATAGATAAACACAATGCCCCAATCCAGTCGTCGTTTACGAGAGCGAAGGAACGGCCTGTGTGGTTGTTTGAAAGTTTTTTGTTGTTGTTTTTTGGGGGGGTTTGCACATACGAGCACGCGAGAGCGAAGGAACGGCCTGTGTGGTTGTTGTTTCTGGCTCGCGGTTTGAATTTTTTTGTTGTTGTTGCACGTACGGCCACGCACGTACAGGCACGTACTAGTTATTAGTAATCAGATGAGCAGAATAGTCATGCCTTATCATATTTTCCTTTGTCTATGAAATATTTAACGTTTTTCTATGATTGACATAAAACCAGTTTCACTTATTGTAATGATGATGTGCTTTCCCAGTGTTCCATTTGTGGAAAATCTTTCTCCCAGTCTTCGAGCCTAAACAAGCATTTGCGAGTACATTCTGGTGAGCGACCCTACAAGTGTTTATATTGCAATAAGGTGAGAAACACATGAGTAAAAGTAAAATAGAAAGCAGTGATGCTTTTTTTGTCATATAAAATCAGGATAAAAGAGTTTTTAAAAAATGGAAGTCTGGGTTTGATTCCTGACACGACAAGAAACTGTCACGATGATGCTCAGCAAGCAGGGCATTGCATTACAATGTGTATCTTCCCCTCAGATAGACATTCAGCCGGGTGTAATGTCTGCTAGTATTGGTGGACGTAAAACATCCCACGGTGTCTTTCCTGAAGGGTAGGAGAGTTATTGTTGACGCCCTGAACAAATTCCAAATTCCTGCCACCTTCAGGAGAATGGCAGGCTTGGCCAGCCAGTTCGTGAAAATTTTCAGCCAGAAACATTCCTCGGCCGAACCCACAAGGATATGATAATAATTGTGGCTGTTAAAGAAGTATCTGTAGTTGTGAGAGCCATTTCATAGGTTTCGTAGATGACATTGCCATATTGGAATACCCTCAGCTTTTCAAGCATCAGAGTCCTGAGTAATACCACCAACTTTCCTCGATATATGGTAGTTGTTTGAAAGTGCTGCTGACAGCTACAGCTAAGCATTGTTTTTCATGTACGGATTGCATGTTATGATAAAATTTCATGTCTGCTGGAGAAACCACCCGAGAACATTTATCAGCTTATGATGGAGGTTTTGGGCAACCACCCTCCTTCATATAAAAACCAGACAGAACTAGGTGAACACTATACGGGTTGATGGTGAGGATGTTGAAGATGCTGTAGTTGAATTGTCTATCTTCTGCATCTTCCCTTTCCCCTCATTCTTACTCGCATCCTGTGTTCGTCTGTCTCTGTCTATCTTGTACCTCGGCCCTGCTGTTGGCATTTCCCTCCTCTCTTTCTGATGTTCCTTTTGTTCTATTATGTCTTGATCTATTCTGTGTTCTCGCTCTTCCATGAGCGTTAACTTTGTACACAAAAACAAAACCCCCCAAAAAACATTTGGTAGCAGAACCGAAGCTTTTCTCATACCGGGGATTGCATTGAAAGCAGGGATTTCCATCTTCAGCAAAATGACCGAAAAACTGAGAAAGAGTAAGATTTTTGCAAAATGGGTTCCCTGTGTGCTCACTGATGATGAACTGGCCACATTGGTCTTCTCAAACATGACCTATCTGCGGAGTTGGCAGTGTAAGGGTGGCATGTTCCTGCAATGCATCCTGATGATGGACAAAAATTTGATGCCTTTATTTGATATTCAGTTCATTAATTTGGTCCGTGCAGGCATCTCTGTGTGCTCCACTTCGCCGACGATTACCCTGCTCACATCTTTCACTTGCTACATCACTGGCTCAAGTGCGTCTAACGTCATCGTGTACCTGTGGAGTAGTGGAAGGTAGTTATTTCACCTCCATCCTTATTCATCTATGTGGATTGTATATAGTATGGTCATTTCAATCGTACGCAATACTTTTGGGGGAAACAAAAAATAGATACTCTACAACGTATTTACACAATTCTAAGGTAACCCCAAATGCAAGGTGCACATCAATGTTTCTTTAGAAACAATACTTATAAATGCAAGGTGCAGCGATACTTTAAGTTCACACAAAGTTCAACTGAAAACTTCTTCAATAACTAGAAGGGCAATCGATAGAGCGCATACCTCTGCCACGTAATGCCCAATCCACGAGAACATATCAGGCCCAATACATTTTTGAAATATCATGCTATATATCGTTTTTGGCTCTATCTCTCAATGGTGAAGAATCACTTTAAAAATTAAACAATTCTCGTATCCAGATCCGGACTTGGATGTTCACCAGAATTGAATCAATTCTTTCTTGTCACATACCCAACATGTCTACCAAGTTTCGTCTGAATCCGTCAAAAACTTTTTGAGACGTCGTGCTATATATCGTTTTTGACCCGATCCCTCAATGATGAAGAATCACTTAAAAAAAATTATAGTAGCCTGTTCCGGATCTGGATCTTCATCAAAAGCTCATCAGTTCGTCCTTGTCACACACCGAACATGTCCATAAAATTTCATCCAGATCCGTCCACTTCTTTTTGAGACTATGCCTATATACACAAACTAACAAACAACAAGCAGTCATAGACTGGTACTTACGAAATTGTCAACTTGACCTCTGACATTGTCTAATAAAAGCTGTCTCTAGAGAAGGTAGCGACGCAAACCAGAAGTTTCTACGATGATTCTGTACCAAACCATCAAAAATCGAATGTTTGACCTCACTGTGACTTGACTTTTGACGATTTTGACCAAAATCGAATCGGCGCTAGCCATCACCCTCTGAATCACGTGGTGTAATTTGACATTGGTAGCTTCTTCCGTTCTCGAGTTACCGCGGATTAACGTAACGTAAAGGTCACACTCGACGGCCCCCCAACTCGAAAGGACGCCGGGGCGAGCGCGATGACGTCAGCGCGCACACGCAAAACCTTTACGTGACTCAACGACGTGTCTGCTCGAGTGTGATGCGCCACGTGACGAGCCGTGATGCGGCGGGTGAAATATTTTTATACAATCTTAAAACGTCTCCAAAACATCTGATTTTTTACCAGAATTTCGACAACCGAGTTTTAAGCGTCCTAAGCGATCGCAAAAACCGAAGACAAAATTAAAATCGAAGTTAAAACGAACTCGTAACGTCGACCGAAGCAAAAATACTCCATTTCTCCACATGAATTTACGGAATTATGTAATATTATTTTATCAAAGTCATAAAACCGTAATATTCGGCCATCCACAAACATCTTTCACCATCCGACGGCTTAGCGAGTCAGGCATGCGACGATAAGCTTATTGGGATGAAAAATGACTTTTAAACACCATCTTTATCGAAAACACAACGCGGCCTACAACTAGGCAAGGCGTTCTGTGCCATGGGTGCTAACACTGAAATTTTAAAAACAGCCGTAACTCGACGAATTGACACACAAATTCTGCCAAACTTACCTCAATCTTCAAACTCACGCTCCGTCAACAATACCTGTGGTAACTTTTCTCGAGTTATCATGTTTTGGATGTTTGACCTCACCGTGACTTTGACCTTTGACCGATTTTGACCAAAATCTAATCAGCACTAGCCATCACCCTCCTGAATCACGAGGTGTAATTTGACATTGGTAGCTTCTTCCGTTCTCGAGTTATCAGTTTTGGATGTTTGACCTCACTGTTGACCTTTGACCGATTTTGATCAAAATCTAATCAGCGCTAGCCATCACCCTCCTGAATCACGTGGTGTAATTTGACATTGGTAGTTTCTTCCGTTCTCGAGTTATCGTGCCTACAAACAAACACACACACAAACACACACACACACACACACACACACACACACACACACACACACACACACCCACACACACACAAACACACAAACACACAACACACAAACAGAGGACGGAAGTCATCAATATACTTACGAAAATATTTAGATTTCGTAAGTAACAAGCAGTCATAGACTGGTACTTACAAAATCGTCAACTTGACCTCTGACCTTGTCTAATAAAAGCTGTCTCTAGAGAAGTAGCGACGCAAACCAGAAGTTTCTACGATGATTCTGTACAACCATCAAAAATCGAATGTTTGACCTCACGTGACCTTGACCTTGACCGATTTTGACCAAAATCTAATCAGCACTTGCCATCACCCTCTGAATCACGTGTGTAATTTGACATTGGTAGCTTCTCCGTTCTCGAGTTATCGTGCCTACAAACAAAAACACAAACATACAAACAAGCAGTCATAGACTGTACTACAAAATCGTCAACTTGACCTCTGACCTTGTCTAATAAAAGCTGTCTCTAGAGAAGGTAGCGACGCAAACCAGAAGTTTCTACGATGATTCTGTACAAACCATCAAAATCGAATGTTTGACCTCACTGTGACTTGACCTTTGACCGATTTTGACCCAAAATCTAATCAGCGCTAGCCATCACCCTCCTGAATCACGTGGTGTAATTTGACATTGGTAGCTCTTCTGTTCTCGAGTTATCGTGCTACAACAAACAAACAAGCAGTCATAGACTGTACTTACGAATCGTCAACTTGACCTCTGACCTGTTCTAATAAAAGCTGTCTCTAGAGAAGGTAGCGACGCAAACCAGAAGTTTCTACGATGATTCTGTACCAAACCATCAAAAATCGAATGTTTGACCTCACCGTGACCTTGACGTTGACCGATGTTGACAAAATCTAATCAGCACTAGCCATCACGCTCCTGAATCACGTGGTGTATTTGACATTGGTAGCTTCTTCCGTTCTCGAGTTATCTGTACCAAACCATCAAAAATCGAATATTTGACCTCACCATGACCTTGACCTTTGACCGATTTTGACCAAAATCTAATCAGCACTAGCCATCACCCTCCTGAATCACGTGGTGTAATTTGACATTGGTAGCGTCTTCCGTTCTGAGTTATCGTGCCTACAAACAAACATACAACAAACAAACAAACAACATACAACAAACAAAAAAACAACAAACAGAAACGGTAGTCATCAATATACTTACGAAATCTTTAGATTTCGTAAGTAAACAAGCAGTCATAGACTGGTACTTACGAAATCGTCACTTGACCTCTGACCTTGTCTAATAAAAGCTGTCTCTAGAGAAGGTAGCGACGCAAACCAGAAGTTTCTACGATTATTCTGTACAAACCATCAAAAATCGAATGTTTGACCTCACCGTGCACTTGACCGTTGACCGATTTTGACCAAATCTAATCAGCACTAGCCATCACCTCCTGAATCACGTGGTGTAATTTGCATTGGTAGCTTCTTCCGTTCTCGAGTTATCTGTACCAACCATCAAAATCGAATAGTTGACCTCACTGTGACCTTGACCTTTGACCGATTTGACAAAATCTAATCAGCTAGCCATCACCCTCTGAATCACGTGGTGTAATTTGACATTGGTAGCTTCTTCCGTTCTCGAGTTATCGTGCCTACAAACAAACAACAATACATACAAACAAGCAGTCATAGACTGGTACTTAGAAATCATCAACTTGACCTCTGACCTTGTCTAATAAAGCATGAATCAGTCAGAAGCCCAAGGGGAGCTTGAATTCTGAATTCATTGTGGTCTACGATTTTACACTGTGTTTTGCAGATAATGAGTCCAGACAAAAACTAGATTTCTTATAAAAATTCCATTTTTTTTTTTTAAAGTGATTCAGTACCAGCAGGATATGCCAGAAATAGGTGTACAGTCAACCCCGCGCTTCATCGCGGTTCACCTATCGCGCCCCCCGGTTCATCGCGGGTTTTCCTTGGAGCGTAACTAATTTTTTCTGCGGATTCCCCGGTAATCGCGGTAATAATGTATAAAATATAAATTATTTAAGCAATAAATTATAACGCGTGGTGCTCGACTCACACAAACTCACGAGACAAGTTTCGCTTGTGAACTTCGAAATTTTCTACGTTTTTTCTCCAAGCCCCACGATGCGCCAGACGCCCTGCACCTTCGAAGGTTTCTGGCAAGGAACCGAAGCGCCAGAGGAAGGTCCTGGGACGCTCCAGGAGAAGGTTAAGGTAAAGGTGCTCGATATATGCTTCGAAAAGGAAAAGGTTTGCCGTCGTTGGACGAGCACTGCTCATACCCAGCACTAAAACCGACCAGACCAGACTAGTCGAGATCTCCGGCACCTCAAACCAATCACTGCCAACCGAACAGACCAGACAGTCGATCTCCGGCACTCAAACCACTCACTGCCAAACCGACCAGACCAGACGCAGTCGATCTCCGGCACCTCAAACCACTCACTGCCAAACCGACCGAGACAGTCGATCTCCGGCACCTCAAACCCAATCACTGCCAAACCGACCAGACCAGATCATCGATCTCCGGCACCTCAAACCCACTCACTGCCAAACGACCAGACCAGTCGATCTCCGGCACTCAAACCCAATCACTGCCAAACCGACCAGACAGACAATCGATCTCCGGCACCTCAACCCACTCACTGCAAACCGACCAGACAGTCGATCTCCGCACCTCAAACCAATCACTGCAAACCGACCAACAGTCGATCTCCGGCACCTCAAACCAATCACTGCCAAACCGACAGACCAGACCAATCGATTTCCGGCACCTCAACCCAATCACTGCCAAACGACCAGACCAGTCGAATCGATTTTTTGGGGAGGGTCCATTCATCGCGGATTTTCACTTAGCGCGGGGAGGTTTTGGAACGTAACCCCCGCGAGAAACGGGGGATTACTGTATTACTTTTCAGAAGAATCGATAAAGACTTATTATTTATTATATATATCAGTTATTCATCGCTGTTCCAGAATTTCGACAACCAGTTTTAAGCGTCCTAAGCGATCGCAAAAACCGAAGACAAAATTAAAATCGAAGTTAAAACGAACTCGTAACGTCGAGCGAAGCAAAAATCTCCATTTCTCCATGCAAAACCTTAACGTCACTCAACGACATGTCTGCTCGAGCGCACTGCATCTTGGGACGACCCGTGACGTCTGCTCGAGCGCAATGCATCATGGGACGACCCTTGACGCTTCGAGTGAAATATTTTTTTAATACAATTTAAACGTCTCCAAAACATCCGATTTTTACCAGAATTTCGACAACCGAGTTTTAAGCGTCCTAAGCGATCGCAAAAACCGAAGACAAAATTAAAATCGAAGTTAAAACGAACTCGTAACGTCGAGCGAAGCAAAAATCCCCATTTTCTCCATGCAAACCTTAACGTGACTCAACAACGCGTCTGCTCGAGCGCAATGCATCATGGGACGACCGTGACGTCTGCTCGAGCGCAATGCATCATGGGACAACCTTGACGCTTCGAGTGAAAATATTTTTTATACAATCTTAAACCGTCTCCAAAACATCCGATTTTTACCCAGAATTTCGACAACCGAGTTTTAAGCGTCCTAAGCGATCGCAAAAACTGAAGACAAAATTAAAATCGAAGTTAAAACGAACCGTAACGTCGAGCGAAGCAAAATACTCCATTTCTCCACGTTAATTTACGGAATTATGTTTGACCTCACTGTGACCTTGACCTTTGACCGATTTTGACCAAAATCTAATCAGCACTAGCCATCACCTCCTGAATCAACGTGGTGTAATTTGACATTGGTAGCTTCTTCGTTCTCGAGTTATCGTGCTACAAACAAACAAACAACAAACATACACAACAACAAACAAACAAACAAACAAATAGCAGTCATAGACTGGTACTTTACGAAATCGTCAACTTGACCTCTGACCTTGTCTAATAAAAGCTGTCTCGAGAGAAGGTAGCAACGCAAACGAGCGCGTAATGCTGTGTCTTACATCCCTCATAGCATAATCTTCAGTGCATAATAACCATCGATACGACACCCGACTAATCTCATAAAACATCCGATTTTTACCAGAATTTCGACAAACCGAGTTTTAAGCGTCCTAAGCGATCGCAAAAACCGAAGACAAAATTAAAATCGAAGTTAAAATGAACTCGTAACGTCGAGCAAAGCAAAAATCGGCATTTCTCCACGCAATTAATACTTAACGTGAATCAACGACGCGTCTGCTCGAGCGCACTGCATCATGGGACGAACCGTGACGTCTGCTCGAGCGAATGCATCATGGGACGACCTTGGACGCTTCGAGTGAAATATTTTTTATACAATCTTAAAACGTCTCAAAACATCCGATTTTTACCAGAATTTCGACAACCGAGTTTTAAGCGTCCTAAGCGATCGCAAAACTGAAGACAAAATTAAAATCGAAGTTAAACGAACTCGTAACGTCGAGCGAGAGCAAAAATACTCCATTTCTCCACGTTAATTTACGGATTATGTTTGACCTCACTGTGACCTTGACCTTTGACCGATTTTGACCAAAATCTAATCAGCACTAGCATCCCACCTCCTGAATCACGTTGTGTAATTTGACATTGGTAGCTTCTTCCGTTCTCGAGTTATCGTGCCTACAAACAAACAACAAACATACATACAAACAAACAAGCAGTCATAGACTGGTACTTTACGAATCGTCAATTTGACTCTGACCTTGTCTAATAAAAGCTGTCTCTAGAGAAGGTAGCGACGCAAACCAGAAGTTTCTACGATGATTCCGTACCAAACCATCAAAAATCGTAATGTCGACCGAAGCAAAAATCTCCATTTCTCCACGCAATTATTTATATTTATTTTATCAAAGTCACAAAACCGTAATATTCGTCTATCACGCAACAATCTTTACATAATCGACGGCTCAGCGAGTCAGGCATTCGACGATAAATAACCTTTATTGGGATAAAAAATGACTATTTTAAACACCATCTTTATCGAAAAAACCATCAGCGCGCACACGCAAAACCTTTACGTGACTCACGAGCGTCGTCGATCAGCGCACTGCATCAGTGAGACCCGTGACGCGTCGAGTGAAATATTTTTTTATACAATCTTAAAACGTCTCCAAAACATCCGATTTTTACCAGAATTTCGACAACCGAGTTTTAAGCGTCCTAAGCGATCGCAAAAACCGAAGACAAAAATAAATCGAAGTTAAAACGAACTCGTAACATCGAGCGAAGCAAAAATACTCCATTTCTCCACATGAATTTACGAATTATGTTTGACTCACTGGTGACCTTGACCTTTGACCGATTTTGACAAAATCTAATCAGCGCTAGCCACACACCTTCTGAATCACGTGGTGTAATTTGACATTGGTACTTTCTTCCGTTCTCGAGTTATCGTGCCTACAAACAAACACACAAACAAACAAACAAGCAGTCATAGACTGGTACTTTACGAAATCGTCAACTTGACTCTGACCTTGTCTAATAAGCTGTCTCTCGAGAGGGTAGCGATGCAACCAGAAGTTTCTACGATGATTCTGTACCAAATGATCAAAATCGAATGTTTTCGATGTTTGACCTCACTGTGACTTGACCTTTGACCGATTTTGACCAAATCTATCAGCGCTAGCCACCACGCTCCTGAATCACGTGGTGTAATTTGACATTGGTAGCTTCTTCCGTTCTCGACTTATCATTTTTTGGATGTTTGACTCAACTGTGACCTTGACCTTTGACCGATTTTGACCAAATCTAATCAGCACTAGCCATCACCCTCCTGAATCACTTGGTGTAATTTGACATTGGTAGCTTCTTCCCGTTCTCGAGTTATCTGTACAAACCATCGAATATTTGACCTCACTGTGACCTTGACCGTTGACCGATTTCGACCAAAATCTAATCAGCACTAGCCATCACCCTCCTGAATCACGTGGTGTAATTTGACATTGGTAGCTTCTTCCGTTCTCGAGTTATCGTGCCTACAACAAACAAACAAACAACAAAACAGAAACGGAAGGCATCAATATACTTACGAAATCTTTAGATTTCGTAAGTAAAACCATACAAACAAACAACAAAGCAGTCTCATAGACTGGTACTTACGAAATCGTCACTTGACCTCTGACCTTGTCTAATAAAAGCTGTCTCTAGAGAAGGTAGCGACGCAAACCAGAAGTTTCTACGATGATTCTGTACCAAACCATCAAAAATCGAATGTTTGACCTCACGGTGACCTTGACCGTTGACCGATTTTGACCAAAATCTAATCAGCACTAGCCATCACCTCCTGAATCACGTGGTCTAATTTGACATTGGTAGCTTCTTCCGTTCTCGAGTTATCTGTACCAACCAATCAAAAATCGAATGTTTGACCTCACCGTGACCTTGACCGTTGACCGATTTTACCAAAATCTTAATCAGCACTAGCCATCACCCTCCTGAATCACGTGGTGTAATTTGACATTGGTAGCTTCTCCGTTCTCGAGTTATCGTGCCTACAAACAAACAAACAAACAAACAGAAACGGAGGCATCAATATAACTTACGAAATTTTTAGATTTGTAAGTAACAACGAAACGGTAAGTCATCAATATACTTACGAAATCATTAGATTTCGTAAGTAACAAACAACAAACAACAAGCAGTTATAGACTGGTACTTACGAAATCGCCAACTTGACCTCTGACTTGTCAATAAAAGCTGTCTCTAGAGAAGTAGCGACGCAAACCAGAAGTTTCTACGATGATTCTGTACCAAACCATCAAAAATCGAATGTTTGACCTCACGTGACTTGACCGTTGACCGATGTTGACCAAATCTAATCAGCACTAGCCATCACCCTCCTGAATCACGTGGTATAATTTAACATTGTAGCTTCTTTCGTTCTCGAGTTATCTGTACAAACCATCAAAAATCAAATATTTGACCTCACTGTGACCTTGACCTTTGGACCGATTTTGACCAAAATCTAATCAGCACTAGCCATCACCCTCCTGAATCACGTTGTGTAATTTGACATTGGTAGCTTCTTCCGTTCTCGAGTTATCTGGCCTACAAACAAACAAACAAACAACAAACAAACATACAAACAAACAAACAGAAACGGAAGTCATCAATATACTTACGAAATCTTTAGATTTCGTAAGTAACAAGCAGTCATAGACTGGTACTTACGAAATCGTCAACTTGACCTCTGACATTGTCTAATAAAAGCTGTCTCTAGAGAAGGTAGCGACACAAACCAGAATTTTACGATGATTCTGTACCAAACCATCAAAAATCGAATGTTTGACTCACTGTGACCTTGACCTTTGACCGATTTTGACCAAAATCGAATCGGCGCTAGCCATCACCTCCTGAATCACGTGGTGTAATTTGACATTGGTAGCTTCTTCCGTTCTCGAGTTACCGTGGATTAACGTAACGTAAAGGTCACACTCGACGGCTCCCCCAACTCGAAAGGACGCCGGGGCGAGCGCGATGACGTCAGCGCGCACACGCAAAACCTTTAGTGACTCAACGACGTGTCTGCTCGAGTGTGATGCGCCACGTGACGAGCCGTGATGCGGCGGGTGAAATATTTTTATACAATCTTAAAACGTCTCCAAAACATCTGATTTTTACCAGAATTTCGACAACCGAGTTTTAAGCGTCCTAAGCGATCGCAAAAACCGAAGACAAAATTAAAATCGAAGTTAAACGAACTCGTACGTCGACCGAAGCAAAAATACTCCATTTCTCCACATGAATTTACGGAATATGTAATATTATTTTATCAAAGTCATAAAACCGTAATATTCGGCCATCCACAAACAATCTTTACACCATCCGACGGCTTAGCGAGTCAGGCATGCGACGATAGCTTTATTGGGATGAAAAATGACTTTTAAACACCATCTTATCGAAAACACAACGCGGCCTACAACTAGGCAAGGCGTTCTGTGCCATGGGTGCTAACACTGAAATTTTTAAAACAGCCGTAACTCGACGAATTGACACACAAATTCTGCCAAACTTACCTCAATCTTTCAAACTCACGCTCCGTCAACAATACCTGTGGTAACTTTTCTCGAGTTATCATGTTTTGGATGTTTGACCTCACTGTGACCTTGACCTTTGACCGATTTTGACCAAAATATATCAGCGCTAGCCATCACCCTCCTGAATCACGTGGTGTAATTTGACATTGGTAGCTTCTTCCGTTCTCGAGTTATAACTTTTTTTTGGATGTTTGACCTCACTGTGACCTTGACCTTTGACCGATTTTGACCAAAATCTAATCAGCGCTAGCCATCACCCTCCTGAATCACGTGGTGTAATTTGACATTGGTAGCTTCTTCCGTTCTCGAGTTATCGTGCCTACAAACAAACACACAAACACAAACACACACACACAACGAGGACGGAAGTCATCAATTAGATTTCGTAAGTAACAAACAGACAGAAAGGTGTGAAAATATAACCGCCTTCACCTTCGGTGGCGGAGGTAAAGAAGTGTCGAAAAATAAAATATAATTTGAAATAATTATCTGGCCCCATCTCAAAAAGTTGTGGATGGATTCGGACGAAACTTGGTGGACAGGTTGACTGTGTGGCAAGAACGAATTGATTCGATTTTGTGAAGATCTGAATCCGGATATGAATACGATAATTGTTTAATTTTCAAAGTGATTTGGAGATCGGGATTTGATTTCAAAGTGATTCTTCACCATTGAGAGATGGGGCCAAAAACTGATATAGTCCTGTATAGCACGATATTTCAAAAATGTAATGGGCCCGATATGTTCCCGTGGATCAGGCATTACGTGGCAGAGGTATGCGCTCTACCGAGTGCTCTTCCAGTTTAGTCTTCAACAACACTTTCCTCACTATTTTTACTCATCATTGACTGCTACATCATTGTGATGATGTCGTGATGACATGTTCTCTTCTCCCATTCTTCCCTTGCCTCTCTTTCTTTCTTTTCAAAGAATAAGTGGCACACACCTCTCTCTAATCTCTCGACTTTACTTTCAATCGTCAGGCATTTCTTCTTCAACTTCTTCTTCTTATTATTCATCTTCCTCTTCTCATTTAGACAGCTCTCAAACCAAAGTCAGGTGACATTGATCAATTGTAAGGTGCACTGAAATACAAACATCTCATTCTATATGAAGAAAACAAAACCCATTGGCCTCCTCCACTCATGAGGCTCCCTCGCTGAGAGAATCTGGTGAGCAGGATCAGCCTCAGGAACTCATTTAAATATGGTACATATATATGAAATAGTACCTCTTTACTGGAATGGTGACCGTGAACCTTTATGCCACACCAACATTTGCTAAAAGAGTTCTGACCAATCGGTTATATCTATACTAATAAATGTCAGTGCGTGTCAGTGTGCGTCAGTGTGTGTGTGTGTGTGTCTCCTCCATAACTCCAAAACCATGAAACCTAGCAGCCTGAAACTTTGCATGCTTACTGAAAAAAAACTCCAAGGAAGTGCATGAGTGAAAATTGGGCATTTGGGTTAATTAAAACACTCCTTTTGAAGATAATTAACGGACTTATTTAATTATATCCTTCATCAGGTGCTTCCTCGGCCACCTCCCTCTTTTGGGGTCTTTTAAGGTGTATTCTAGGTGACTTCGCTGGGGTCTGAAGCTGCCATGTGTTTTTGGCCTGCTCAACCGTGCCTTGACTTGTAACAGGCGGCAACGAATTCTTAACGATAAAGTTTTTTTTTTTTTTTTTAACTTGCCTCACTCATATTATTGAAGCCTGTTCATCATAGCTACGAACTGCTGGATACCTAGCTTTTGTAATTGCAATAGATTTTCAAATTGGAGGTTGAGCAATTTCATGCATTATATAATACGATTTTCCACGATCTATTCTCATGGACTAATTAAAGTGTGGACTAAAAGAGAGAGAGAGAGAGAGAGAGAGAGAGAGAGAGAGAGAGGTGGTCTCATGGACTAAAACATGTGAAATTTCCAAAGTATTAAACTTATCTTTCTGTACTGTTTGGAGAATGACATTGAGTGAACAAAAAATTTAGGCAATGTGGACAAAATTAACCGGCTTCCTTCAGCTATATGATTTCATGCAATCACTACTGGACCTCGTGCCCTGTCCCTCAGAGGGACTGCTTATCCATAGCGTCTGCCAGATCAGTGTCTATATTTTTGGAGGGTTTGCAAGGTGCTCCACAGGGAATCAAAGCAAATCTGGTAAAAAAAAAAAACGGATGTTTTAAAACAAAGTTATAATGTTTGCGTGGACTGCGAACGATGTACCATGAGACTCTTGCACAGACGAGCAGGCAAGATGGCGGATTATCTGCAATGTTTATTTCATGGCTGATAAAACTTTGCGATGTCTCCAGGGTTGTTCTTCATTAAATTATATGGTATTCAGCCACAGCCTGCCCAGCCGTTCCTTATCAACCATTTCATTGGAGTGCTTGCTTGAGTGCTTAAGCCACTTGCCGATCGTTCTATAGTCGATAATGGTACCGTGCTCCGTCATCCTGAGCGAGTGGTTCATGCTGCGTCATCCTGAGCGAGTCGTTCGTGCTCCGTCATCCTGAGCGAGTCGTTGGTGCTCCGTCATCCTGAGCGAGTCATTGGTGCTCCGTCATCCTGAGCAAGTGGTTCGTGCTCTATCATCCTTAACGAGTGCTTCGTGCTCCGTCATCCTGAGCAAGTGGTTCATGCTGCGTCATCCTGAGCGAGTCGTTCGTGCTCCGTCATCCTGAGCGAGTCATTGGTGCTCCGTCATCCTGAGCAAGTGGTTCATGCTCCGTCATCCTGAGCAAGTGGTTCGTGCTCTATCATCCTTAACAAGTGCTTCGTGCTCCTTCATCCTGAGCGAGTGGTTCATGCTCTGTCATCTTGAGCGAGTTGTTGTGAAATATCACCCAAAATATCACCAAGCAGTACGAGAATCACTTGACCACAGGTGATGCTCTACCCCCTCACAGATTCCTCGCACATAGGCCTCCTTGTCCACCCTTGGTGCACGTACAGTTTTACGCCTCAGCTCCCTGAACAGCTCAGTTTTTCCATTCAGCCTGGCCCTGCAACTCTGGTCAATGGTATCCAGTGTCCCTTGAGAGACAAAATTCTTCTTCACCCTCCCGTGAGTTCCAAGACATCCACTGACAACATCAAGGAAGTGCATGAGTGAGTCTTGAAGGCACTCCACATCTCTTCTTCTTGAGACCCCCCAAAGCACCCAGACCCCCCAAATCTCCACTCAGCCTGTTCGCAAGCTCCTCAGCTACCTTCTCATCTTTGAGCTTGCCAACATCCAGCCTAGGCTGGGATGGTATCATTCTCCTTGATTTTAGCTGCAACTTCAGAGTTGCTCCAACAAGCCTGTGGTCAGTATTGAGGAACTGGGCACTCCAGTCAACCCTGCAGTTCTGGATCATCCTCCAGTGACCAGCAATAAGCACATGCTCAATCTCCTTTGCCACACCGCCATTGTTGGAATACCAAGTCCAGCGATGAGCTTGTGGGCGCTGAAACCTAATGAACAAGCCACCTCAGTCCAAATGACTTCTTGGCAAAGTCCAAGGAACTGTGGCTATTCTGGTTCCAGCTTCAGACCAATGGGGACCACACAGTCCTCATAACCATCACCTTCTCAGTTCCAGTCGAATCTTGATCGTTTAAAAAATAGAAAACATCACATTTTCTCCAAATAAATGTTCGTTCTGGTCCTGTTATGAATTTTGAAACTGAGAACAGAAAACAAAAAGTTTTGTTGGATCTTCCAAACTCTTACGATTTGAAGAGAGACTGTAAAGCTGCCATCTGTCTCCACCATGTCATTGGGCTCATCTCCTGACAGGAAATAGGAATGTTCCTGTGGCGAACACGTTTCGGTGCATCTTCTTCCTCTTTTCACATGGGGATTGTGGGCGCTTCGGCTTCAGATGGGCAGGTTGCATGAATCAATGATTGTCGCTCTGTATCTGATCTCAAAAGCTTCCTGCCATCCAGCGAAATGTTGCTCACACTGACTCTTATGCAAAGTGTTTCTGAAAAGAGTATGAAAACATGCATGAAACCAGATATAAATGAAGGATTTGTGGACGGATGAATGGAGAAAGCAATGAAATCGCCATGATGATGTTTTTTTTGGGAAGAAAACTCGAATCAGCTCAAGCATTGTTCAGACCTGTGAGGGGAGAGCAGGCCTGGCCCAAATAATCCCCTCCGGGAATCACAACTGAAATTATGCACACGTGGCTACGCGACAGAAAACCTGTTGCCACGATGATATCATCCAATCTTATTGGGACCAGCTCTGTGCATTGCGTTGGGCGGCGGTCAGCAGTCTCCCTTGGCTGCTGGATTACAAACCCTAGAACAGGTCCAACACATCCCGACACATTGGTACAGAAATGCCTGGCACTGTCATTTTGCAGCCTGCGGAAGGATGACAGGCAGTGGTCAGGCCCCCACCTGTTATTAATTGAAACAGCGGAGTGGGATTTGAACTCAGGAACCTTGGCTCCCAAAAATCACAACCCTAACGCAGTAAGCTCACAACAGGCATAATGAAATATCCATTACCAAAAAAATCAATGACAATCTTAACAGCACACCAGTAACGATTTGTCATAGAGGTTTCATTCCATCCATCTTTCGGGGATTCTCTTCCTCTCTGGTGCCCATTGTGTTTTTCATTTCTCGAATCCTTCAGGAAGTGGATGTGTCATTGTAACATTGCCCATTCTGAGCGTGACGAGCCCTTGCGGCCACACAACAAACCATCTTCCTTGAAATTGTTTCTTCAAAATATCAAAATTTATATGTATTGGAGACTTGGCACGTCAAACTGAACTGTTTCAAATTTTGGGGGTGGGGAGAGGGGGGGCAACAATGACACCTTGAAACCACGTGACCTGCAATTGCGAATCACAGCACACCATGGAGAGAACAAAAGAAATGCAGAACTCTAAATATGTGGTGCTGCACCACCCAATATAACATTTCCAAGTCCCTGCAAAGAGAAGGGTTTGAAAGTACAAAGAATGCGATTTGTGTTCACTGGGTTCAAAGTATATAATTAAATTTTCAATAAAATTCAGAATTCGCAGAATTTACTGACATTTTGGCAGTCACTATACACACCTATCTAACATGTTGCAATTAGTTTTTCGAATCTGTTGTTTGTGTCCTTAGATTTAGAAACAAAAATTAGAGACAAGTACTGCTGAAGGGTAAGTTTGTGTTTCCGATTAGTGTTCAAAAAATAACATTCAATTTTAAATAAGTTGTTCATCGTTTATCATACTGTTGGAAGACAGACAGCCTGAACGGATGGATAAATGGATCAATAGCTAAAACCGCCGCTTTTTGCTTCCACATGCATGGGGTCAATTTGAGGATAGGAAGAAAATAGGGAGGAAGAAGAGACGAGAAGAGGAAATGGGGAGAGGTTAGGGAGTTAAATGAATAGAACAGATCAAAAATTTAACAGTCTTGTGATGAGCATTGGCTTTTACTAGCATATTTTTCAAAAAAAAGAATTGGAATCCGTAATCGTGGCTCATGATCGAAGGAGGTGGTGAAGAGGAATACTAGGATAAAAGGGTGTGAGAGTAAAAACTCATGGTGGCCTTGAAAGATTAGTGGTAGATGGCAAATATTTTCTCATTGGTGACATAGCAAAGCTCTGTGGAGAATAATATATCATTATTTACAATAAGTTAATTTTGACCAACATGTAATATATCAAATGATGCAACTCAATTTAAAAAGGAAAAGTTGTTTTTGCCTGATTGTTAAAGATTCTTGAAATTAACTGGAAGCAACACAGCATGAGCTCAACTCACCTGATCGCACAAAGACCATTGTAGTCATCAACTTATATAAAATTGTGGCTTTTACTTAATTTTATGCCTATTATGCAATTCAGACCCCCAAGGTGTTGTCATGTGACGCTAATTTCTTGTCTTCTCTCTTCCAGGCTGCATTGGAATTTGTGATCAAAAAAGCGTAATCAAACGAGAAAGGTGAGTTGATGTGGATGGGGAGGTACAGTGCAGTAAAAATCTCAGAACTGATACAGTTTATATGCGACGCCTATATGGAGAATGTGTCCTACTGCTATGTCTTACTATACCTGTGTGATTCTTCTACTGTGGAGTGCAGGTTAATAAGGCCATAAAAGGGGCCGTTGATGGGTGGGGAATAAGGGGGACCATTTCCGCCCTACTTTTTGATGAAGTAACATAAAATACTGTCGCTTTCCGTGCAATTTAGACCTGATGCTGGATGGATGGAACCGACCGAATTGACTTTTTATTCCTTGGAACTGCATTCGCACAATGATGGCTTTGGTGCACCAAGGGAATTACAAGAAAGCACACGAGGCTCTTCACTCTATTAAACCACAGGTTTATTTCCCAAAATCCCGACCGAATAAATAAACAGGAGATGATTGAACCAACTGAGGATCGATGACGGGTTGAGTGGGGAGAAAGGGGGAACAAGGAATCGATAGAAAGAAAACAGTAAACCCGCGACAATATGTGGGGTTAGGTTTCCTGGAAATGCTGTGGATAGTTAAAACCGCAATCGCAGAAACCCAAGGGCTAACGGAAGAAGGGGGGTTTCGGTTCCTGGACTTTGATTCTTGGACTAGCGAGGAGATCACGGCAGCCAGTAAATAATCGCATTCAATTGAAAAATACCACATGTAAATATATTGCTTACAATGTGTAAGCAGCACCGTCACCTGCACATATATGTGATGGCCCAGTTTATGTTCCGTCCTGTTGTGTTTTCTTTGTAGGTGTTATACACTACCAGTCAAACGTTTTAAGAAACACCCCCCAATTTTTTCCAGTTTTTACTGAAATTTAAGAGTTTAATGTTTCAATGTACTCTGAAATTAAAGCAATAGAAACACTAAACAATTGCAGATAAAAAAGGAAACATGGAAATCGGTTTTGGTTGAACAAAATTTTCCAAATTTTTGAAACATCAAAATAGCCTCCACTTGATATTTTGCAGATATAACAGCCTTGTTTATATCCGATTAGTGTCACACTCGTACGAATATGTACGAGATGGCACCCCACAAAGAAGCCAGATTTGCATTTGAACAATCTCGTGGCATTCTTTTTCGAACAATGGAAATCAAATATTGTTGCGAAAAGTTCTTCCCAACACTGTTTGCAGGAGTTTCCCAACAGAATGTGTTGGCACTTGTAAGTTGCTTTTGGCTTCACCCTTCTGTCCAAGCTTCGTCCAAACCAGCTCGATAGGGTTTAAGTCTGGAGACTAGTGCTGGCCATTCCATGATTTGAAAGCCTACCGTCTTGTTTCTTTTCTTATGAGAGTAGTTGGTGACAACGCCTGGAGGGTATGTTTTTGGGTTGTTATCTTGCTGTAGGATGAACCCCTGACCCAGAGGCGTAGACCTGAGGGTTTGCAACGTCGGCACTGCAAAATGCTGTGGTAGCCCTTTTGGTTCAGGGTGCCAATCGACTCTGTGCAAGTCGACTCTGGACTCTGGATCAAGCAAAAAAGAGCCCCACATCATCACGCTTCCTCCTCCATGTCTGACAGTTGGGTCACACACTGAGGAACCATCCTTTCGTCTATCAATGGCGTAAAAAACCCTGCGTGATGAAATCGAAGATTTCAAAATTTTTATTCATCGGCCAATAAGACCTTCTTCCAGTTTTCAGTAGTCCACTGGCGGGTGATTCATGGCCCAGGAAAGCCTCTTTTCTTATGTTCCATCTTAGCAATGGCTTTTCTTACTGTCCACTCGACTTGTCAAAGCCTCTAAGCTCATAAGTCTTCTCTTCATAGTTGAACTGGGAACCTTCCCTTTACTTCGACTCAAGTGTTGAAGGTCTGTGCTGAAGCCTTGCTGTCCTGTGAGCTTGCCTTATCACACAAGCTGTTTGACTCTCAGAACTTGTCTTCTGATTGTGTTTGTGGACTTTGGTCTGCCAGAAACTCTTCTGTCAAGTTCCTACAGTTTC
>CM068968.1:31446187-31475066 GCA_035128595.1 Eptatretus atami
AGCAGAGAGACGATTCTCTAATCTCTCGACTTTATTTCATCGTCAGGCATTTCTTTCTTCAACTTCTTTCTTATTATTCATCTTTTCCTACTCTCCATTACGAGCTCTCAAACCAAAAGTCAGGGTGAATTGATCAATTGTAAGGTGCACTGGAAATACAAACATCTCATTCTAATGAAGAAACAAAACCATTGGCCTCCTCCCACTCATGAGGCTCCTCGTGAGAGAATCTGGTGAGCAGGACTCAGCTCAGGACTCATTTAAATATGGTACATAATATGAATAGTACCCTCTTAACTGGAATGGTGACCCGGCAACCTTTAATTGCCACACCCAACGATTGCTAAAAGAGTTCTGCCAATCGGTTTATCTTACTAATTAAATGTCAGTGCGTGTTCATAGTGCGTCAGTGTCGTGTGTGTGTGTCTCTCCATAACTCAAAACATGAAAGCCTTAGCAGCCTGAAACTTTGCATGCTTACTGAAAAAAAACTCCAAGAAGTGGGCATGAGTGAAAATTGGGCGTTTTGGGTTACATTAAAACACCGCTCCTTTTGAAGATAATTACGACTTTATTTAATTATATCCTTCATCAGGTGCTTCCTCGGCCCTCCTCTTTTGGGGGTCTTTTAAGGTTATCTAGGTGACTTCGCTGGGGTCTGAAGCTCCAATGTGTTTTTGGCTGCTCAAGCGTGCCTTGACTTGTAAAGCCGGCAAACGATTCTTAACGTAAAGTTTTTTTTTTTTTTTTAAACTTTCCTCATCATATTATTGAAACGCTGTTCATCATAGCTACGAACTGCTGGATATCCTGCTTTTTGTAAGTGCAATAATTTCAATTAGGAGGTTGCGAGCAATTTCATGCATTATATAATACGATTTTCACGATCTATTCTCATGGACTAATTAAGTGTGGACTAAACAAGAGAAGAGAGAGAGAGAGAGAGAGAGAGAGAGAGAGCAGAGAGAGGAGGGAGGGAGAGAGGAGAAGGGATGGTAAGGAGAGGTGTCTATGGACTAAAACATGTGAAATTCCAAAGTATTAACTTACTTCTGTATGTTTGGAGAATGACAATTGAGTGAACAAAAAATTTAGGCAATGTGACAAAATTAACCGGCTCCTTCAGCTATATGATTTCATGCAATCACATACTGGACCCTGCCTGTCCCTCAGAGGGACTGCTTATCCATAGCGCTGCCAGATCAGTGTCATATATTTTTGGAGGGTTTGCAAGGTGCTCCACGGGTCAAAAGCAAATCTGGTAAAAAAAAAAAAACGATGTTTTTAAAACAAAGTTATAATGTTTGCGTGATGGAAGATGTATCCATGAGACTCTTGCACAGACGACAGGGCAAGATGGGGATTATCTGCAATGTTTATTTCACTGGTGATAAACTTTGCCGATGTCTCCAGGGTTGTTCTTCATTAAATTATATGGTATTTCACCACAGCTGCCCAGCGTGTCCTTATCAAACCATTTCATTGGAGTGCTTGCTTGAGGCTTACAGCCACTTGTCCGATCGTTCTATAAGTCGATAAATGGTACCCGGCTCCGTCAATCCTGAGCGCGTGTTCATCTGGCGTCATCTGAGCGAGTCGTTCGTGCTTCCGTCATCCTAGCGAGTCGTGGTGCTCCGCATCCTGACGAGTCATCTGGTGCCCCGTCATCTGAAGCAAGTGTTTCGTGCTCTATCTCCTAACGAGGTGCTTCGTGCTCCGTCATCCTGGCAAGTGGTTCTGCGTGCGTCATCCTGACGAGTCGTTCGTGCTCCGTCCATCCTGAGCGAGTCATTGTGCGACTCCGTTCATCCTGAGCAAAGTGGTTCATGTCCGTCATCCTAGCAAAGTGGTTCGGCTCTATTTCATCCTTAAACAAGTGCTTCGTCCCTCATCCTGAGCGAGTGTTCATGCTCTGTCATCTTGAGCGAGTTTGTTGGGTAAAAAATATCACCCAAAATATCACCAAGCAGTACGAGAATCACTTGACCACAGGTGATGCTCTACCCCTCACAGATTCCTCGCAATCAAGCGCCTCCTTGTCCACCTGGTGCACGTACAGTTTTCGCCTCAGCTCCCTGAACAGCTCAGTTTTTCCATTCAGCCTGGCCCTGCAACCTGGTCAATGGTTCCAGTGTCCCTTGAGAGACAAAAATTCTTCTTCACCCCCTGGTGGTTCCAAGACATCCACTGACAACATAAGGACGTGCATGAGTGAGTCTGAAGTGCACTCCACATCTCTTCTTCTTGAGACGCCAAAGCACGCCAGACCATCTTCCACTCAGCCTGTGCAAGCTCTCAGCTACGTCTCATCTTTGAGCTTGCCAACATCCAGCCTAGGCTGGGATGGTATCATTCTCTTGATTTAGCTGCAACTTCAGAGTTGTCCAACAAGCCTGTGGTCAGTATTGGAGGAACTGGGCACACTCCAGTCAACCCTGCAGTTCTGGATCATCCTCCAGTGACAGCCATAAGCACATGCTCAATCTCCTTGCCACACCCCATTGTTTGGAATACCAAGTCCAGCGATGAGCTTGTGGGCGCTGAAACCATGAACCAGCCACCCTAAGTCCAATGACTTCTTGCAAAGTCCAAGGAACTTCGTGCTATTCTGGTTCACAGCTTCAGACCAATGGGGACCAACACACGTCTCATAACCATCCTCTTTCAGTTCCAGTCGATGCATTGAATTTCCCCAAGACTAGAAGTGTACCTCGTCTGTGCACTGATCAACCAGACTCGAGCGTGGCGTTAGAATGTGTCCTTCACAGTGAGATCACTCGCCTCAGTCGGAGCATAAACAGAGACCAGGGAAATGACACCCAAGGAATGACGAATCTTAGTCTCATAATATGCTCGTTGACCGGTGTTACTCAATTATCATTGAGTCGGCTTATTGGACACAGCTATAGCAACTTCTCGGGCATGGTAACCATCAAAGCGACCAGACCAATAGTAAAGGTGTAACCACCCGCCATGATCTCGCCGCAATCCGGTCTCCGAACCTCAAAGAGTGCTGCAATACCGATGTCCCTACGCCTGAGCTCAGATGATAACAGAGACAGGTGATCATCCTCTCTTAGGGATAGGACATTCCAGGCACCCACCTGAAGGGACCGCCTCAGGTTAACACAAGGAGACCGCTATTTGGTGGACGACACGTCAGCACCACCCCGACACACACTACCGCAATCTGTTCATTCAAGGTTACCCTGTGGTTCCCCTCCTATTGTCAAAGATTGGGGTTCCCGAAGGCTTTGCCCCAATCCCATCATCTGGTGAGCTGCCCTGTGAAGCTAAGCTGCACAGAAGGTACTCCCACGGAGAGGGTTTTCAGAATTTTTTTTAATGCTTTTGGACTGTTTTGCGGAATGAAGGGTTTTACGGTGACCGGAGTGCAAATCCTGCCACCAACTCCCCATAAAAAGTTACCCAACTGCAGGTGTACATCCGCAGACACAGTAGGGCACTAGATATGGATGGCTGTTGGTTCACAAGGAGCTCCTCCACCCTTTGACAGGTTTTGTTCTTCATCCTGCTGGGTGTCCATATCATACACCCTCCTCACCAAGAAACTTGGTGGGGGGGACGGTTTAGTCACCAACAACCCGGCCATGGAACAGGTTAGTGCAGGTTTACATGGTGCCTGTAGCAAGTCACAGATCTAATCTGACCTGACCTGACGATAATATCCCTGAAATGTCTATATAAATGCAACGTAATTTTCCGGTGAAAGCTGCTCAAGGTTTTTTGGTTGTATGCAGTGCGTACTGTAGTTTGGTAATCACACTGACTCCAAGCTGCCAATTCCCGAAAAGTTGCTGATATCAGCCAAGAACTAGTGTGTGTGTGTGTGTGTGTGTGTGTGTACACGTTTGTGTGCATTTGTGTACATGTGTCGTTCATAAAGCATAACATATTCTCTCTGCTGCCCACCTCTCTCTCTCTCTCTCTCTCTCTCTCTCTCTCTCTCTCTCTCTGTCCCATCCTCGCTCTACCCCCTCCCAATATGCAGCACCCTCCGCCCACACCTCCCTCTCTCTGTCTCTGTCTGTCTCTGTCTCTGGACATATCCAGACGGTGGTCGTGTCCTGACAGGGTTTGTCTCCGGACGTGTCCGGATGGGAGTTTGTCACCACACAGCTTGGCTCCGGATGCGTCTGGGCAGTGTTTGTCTCTGAACGTGTCTGGGTGGTGTTTATGGCCGGACAGGATACGGGATTTGTCTCCGGATGCATCGGGCTCCGGACGCGTCCGGATGGTCTTTGTCTCTGAACATGTCTGAGCGGAATTTATGTCCGGACAAGAGTTTGTCTCCAGATGTGTCCGGATGAGAGTTTGTCTCCGGACATGTCCGAGCAGTGTTTGTCTCTGGATAGCTTGCCTCCGGATGCATCTGTGCAGTGTTTGTCTCTGAACGTGTCTGGACGGCATTTATGTCCCGATGGGAATTTGTCTCTGGACATGTCTAGGCAGTGTTTGTCTCTGGATGTGTCTGGGCAGTGTTTGTCTTTGGACGCGTCCAGGCGGTGTTTTTCTCTGGATGCGTCAGGGCGGTGTTTGTCTCTGGACGCTTCCGGGCAGTGTTTGTCTCTGGGCACGTCTTTGCGGTGTTTGTCTCTGGACGTGTCCGGGCGGTGTTTGTTGCTGGACGTGTCCGGGCGGTATTTGTCTCTGGACGTATCTGGGCAGTGTTTGTCTTTGGACGCTTCCGGGTGGTGTTTGTCTCTGGAAACGTTTGTGCATTGTTTGTCTCTGGACATGTTCGGGCGGTGTTTGTCTTTGGATGCGTCCAGGCGGTGTTTGTTTCCGGACGCATCTTGGCAGTGTATGTCTCCGAACGTATCTGGGTGGTATTTACTGTATGTCTGGATGGGAGTTTGTCTCCGGATGTGTCTGGACGGGAGTTTGTCTCCAGATGTGTCTAAACTGGAGTTTGTCTCCAGATGTGTCTGAGCAGTGTTTGTCTCCAGGCCATATTTGTAGTATGATCAGTAGAAAATGGATTTCAGACATTATTTTGTTTCCATCTTTACTGTAATTACTGCAGATTTTTGACGAGATGGTATGAATCGTAATTAATGCTCCATCGCACGTCTGCCTTCCCTTCATCTCACCTCACTTCATCTCACTGTCTTCCCTTCCCCCACCCGTCCTCGCTCCCATACCCCTCCTCACTCCTCCCCCTCCTTTCTCTTTCCCCTCCATCTCTTCACACTCCCCCATTTCTCTCCCCACCTCTCTCTCTCTCTCTCTCTCTCTCTCTCTCTCTTCTCCTCCTCTCTTCTCTCTCTCTCTCTCTTCTCTCTCTCTCTCTCTTCTCGTCTCTCTCTCTCTCTCTCTCTCTCTCTCTCCTCTCTTTTTCTCCCCCCCCCCTCCTTTAGTATTCCCGTCATCGAAGCGACGGGTGGTATTTGCTAGTAAAATAATAAAAGAGTTCTTCCTATCCCACTTTGCTTCTATTTTTTTTAAAATAAACCTGTTTCTCACGACTGGCATGTCAACCTGGTGTGCAGTTCACAATCGGGGAATTATAACCACTGCATTAGGAGGCAGTAAAAACTCATGACCATTGGAAATTTGACACAAACCTCATTAGGAGGTAGTAAAACCACAGCGGTTCATCCTGGGTGCATCGCTCGGCACCCATTCTTTCAGATGGACGAACCAGCTGTAGGCGACAAATCTCGTTTGAGGTTGTGTGCATCAGAGAAACAAGAAAAGATCTGTTTAGCTTTCCCAGCGGATAGCACACTGTCTCTGAGGACAATCCGTCGCTAAATTGGTGATTGTTCGTGTGGAAGATATGACCTCATGTCCACCCCATGGTCCACCGCTACAATATCAATAAACTTGTATTACTTGCTCCTTCGCTCTTCAAACAAATTATTTATTTCCATTATTCTTGTCTTTACATATCATTTGTCATAGCAGTTGATGCAGGTGTAAGCCTCATGTTGGTTTAGTGGCTAAAGTGGTTGCCTTGAGATCTCAGGGTTCTGAGTTCAAGCTCTTTTGGTTGCTGAATTAACACCAGCTGGAGTTGACTCAGCCTGTCATCCTTCTGAGGTCAGTGAAATGAGTACCAGTGTAGTGGTGTAGGGGCACAGCATCAGTGGCATAGTCACAACCTCACAAAATGATAGCTACCTGGCAGCCAAGCTGCTATATGCAAGAAGAAGAAGAAAAAGATGCAGGTGTCATTGTCAGTCATCCTCAGCATGCACTAATCTTTTGTCCTGTGTTTAGCAATGAAAGTTGTCTTTTCTCCACGTGTGTGCAGTTTGCTTTTGCAGTATGTTTAAGGCATTACATGTACAGTTGTTGAAAACGTTCGTTCATTTGGGCACTGAATACACAAACAGCATGTAATGATGTGTTCTCTGTGCTTTCAACATGACTGGTGGAGAGGTGCAGAGTTTTGTTTCACCTCCACTTTGTTTCTGGTCCCAATAACTTCCAGGCCCTCTAACGGAGACATTGTTGTGGGACTTGGGAGGTGTAATAACATAAGGAGATTGTGGGGGGTAAGTATGGTAGTGGGAAAGATGGAAATGCCAAGAAACCAAAGTACATATGTTGCATGCGTGTGTGCAGGCATTTACAGCCTCCAGCATTCTCCGCACGCACGTGCGACAACATTCGGGTGAAAAGCCCTTTAAGTGCGCCAGCTGCGGGAAGGCATTCGCTTCGCATGCGGCGCACGACAGCCATGTACGGCGCACTCATGCACGGCCACCAGGTCATACGCTCACATCTCAGCATGGTCAGTGCTTCAGGGAAAGGTTTGTATACTTTGGGTGTTCATCTTGGAGTGAAAGCTGGATGATGTTGACGCAATTTGTTTTTCATTTCACGGTGTTTATGTCCCATATAGGTGCGATTTGATCAAATTTATGGGATGAAAAACCTATGCACACCTTTTACATTTTCATATGTCAACCACAGTCACGTCAGGAATAGTGTATCCTCCCAATGACACCACAAAGATACTGTGTCCTCTGTGATGTCACAAAGAAAATGTATCATCCAACAAATCTCCCGTTTCTGGCAATCATACCAAAATACTGTCGCGGTGCTGGCGGCCAAGGTTAATCCTCCCCAACCCAAATTGTAGAGAGGGGCGGGTAACACCGCCAGCCCGGATGGTTGAGCGGTCTTTTCCTTATTAGGAGGCGGACACGTTGATCCTCGGAGATGATCACACGTGCGGGAAGGGTGGGGCGCAATGGCGATGCGACGGGGGCACAAAATGGATGCACAGGGGGGTTTGTTCTCAAACCCCATGACAAATACATTGACACAGTCACTTAAAATGAACACATTTAATGAAAATAGACAAATATTTACAAAGGAAAATAATCAGAATATAACAATAAGTGAGGTAAATTAAAGTCTAAGTTGAGGCGCCTCGACACACAGACTTAAATACAGACAAGGGGAACACAAAACAAAAGAAAAGCAATCCTTCCTTTCTTCTGGCACTTAGCTTGGCCCAGAGATGGTCTTTGTGGAACTTGGAATCGAGGCACTTATATTTGCACATGCAGACACGTGCAAAATGGCGCCAAGTTGCTCTCTTGCAGTGGGACCGTTTGTACGGCAGGCAATTCGTGAGCGGTATTCAACACCAAGGCTCAGAGACTGCCGTGCAGCATCATTTCATGAGCAAATATTCCGACTGTTTCTCCCTTGCACCCGGTCGGTTCACAATGATGGCCCACATGACGAGACGATTTCTTAGTCCTGTGATCAGGCCACCAGGCACGCTCCCCTTCCCTCCTCAGAGATGCACACACTTCACTGCTCAGTCAAACCGTCGATGGCTAGTGTCTTGCTCAGCATGCAGCATATTCACACAGCACGAACACGAGAATCGTGCAGCAAAGCGAGATTCTCCGTGCCCTCTGACTAATGTGGCCTCTTCTCTCTCGTGCCCTCTTACGTCCTCCCGACACTAGACATTCCTTCCTCGGTTATTACTCCATAACCACCCCTTACTCTGGGGTGTGGCTTGCTCGCCCAAGCCCGGGAAGCTGGGGCTTCTCCCCACTTGTAGTTGTTTTAGGATGTGTTCCCCACCTTTATTGCCGATCTTGGAATAGACAGGGGGGCGATTACATACTGGGGGCAACTCATTCTTAATTCCTACCTAATTAACACGGCACCACCTCCCTGTGGTGGACAAGTAACACTTATGCTCACAGTTTCCCTCGTTAATTACATCGAGATGTTTCCTACACGTCCACAGACCAAACAACTCTTATTCAACCCTGACTTTCCTATTAAATTCCTCCATGTACCCCCACAAATGTAACAATACGCAATATGCTGTCTGTCTGACTGTGATACATTCGGTCGTTACTCATCCAGTCTCAACCAAACTTGCCAGGGGGGTGGGGGGGGGGGGGTTTAAAGGTTACATGACAGAGGTTGCAGCAACTTAATCCCCCCCCTCCCAAAGGGGATTTTCCTCCATGGTCAAATGCTGTGCTCACGTGTATAAATAGCTTACCACGGACTTTTGAGCCTTGATCTATTGTAATCGATATACCACACAGAGGATAATAACATGACCCTCCGAGCCGCTCTCGTATGGAATGGGTGTACTAGTTATAGTGTATAAAGGCAATTCCACATTCTCCTGAGGCCATCTTTTTGCCCCCTCGACCCCCATCCATTTTTTGCTGAGAAATAAGTTGCATGACATGTCACTATTGTACACGTGAGAGCTTCAGTCGGTTGGTGTTGGATATGCCCCATCCCAGAAGGGCTCGTATTGGCTTGAGCTGACCTGGGCCAAGTGGAGTGTCTTGTTCGGTTGTCTCGTCCTAGTTTTGATCCTAGTTTAGGTCGAGTCCGATTAAACATGCTGTTTGATGCAGTGTCAGCAGAGGGGTGTTGATTGCATCGGTGTTATCCCATCAGTCCTGTCTGCTAGCACCAGTTTGTGGAAATTAATGATCCCACCCTGCCTTTTTGAAAAGAGTAGACCATCGTGTGCTGGTCTTCCGAGCAAAGTTACCATTTTCCCTGTGTTGCTTTGGCCAAATGAATTGCAGTCACAGCCCCAATGGAATGAAATAAGCAGAATAAATTTGTAATGAAATTTCAGTCATAAAACACATGATGATAATTTAATGATTACATATCAGCGGCGAAGACATAGCCTGGTGTTGGCTTAGTGGTTAGGGTGGCGGCTTGGGATCCTAGGGTCCTGAGTTCAAGCCCCGTTGGCTGCTGAATTAAAAATACACCAGGAGGTTGACTCAGCCTGTCATCCTTCCGAGGTCGGCAAAATGAGCACCAGTGTACTGGTAAGGGGACACTGCATCAGCGGCATAGCCACATCCCAACCAATGATGTGGGGGAAGAGAGAGAGAGAGGAGAGAGAGAGAGAGAAGAGAGAGAGAGAGAGAGAGAGAGAGAGAGAGAGAGAGAGACTGATAAGATGGCCTAGAGGTATGCACACTCACCTCTAGGCTATCTAACCTGGCGTCGCCTACCAAACCTAGGTTCGAATCCCGACCCGTCTATCATTCCGGTCTGGGTCCGAATCCCAACCCGGCTATCATCGTGGTGTTTCACAGGCGGGGTGGTTCATCAATGTGTGTGCCGTCCCTCGAATGGACGTAAAGCTGGGTGTCCCATCTGCCGGAATTAGTCAGTGGACGTCAACGATCCCATGGTGCCCTTTGTGAAGAGTATGTGAGCTGTCTCACAGACACCCTGAACAAATTCCAAATTCTTGGCCTGGCCTACAAAGGGCATCGCATCAGTGGCACAACCTCGCCCTCAGACAGTGATGCCACCACTCAGCCATGTGTTGCAAATGAAAGAATAAGAAGAAGCAACGGAGCAATTGAGGTTCTAAGACTTATGTTCAACCGTAATTTTATTCTTGCAAATACACTTTCGATCAGGTCACGAGGGGTGTTCATGAAGTTCTCGGAATGAGATAGTAATAGGCCAAGAAAGGTCAGTTTTACATTTTTCATCGTATATGTACGTATATGATTAGTTTGGAAGTGTTTTTCTTGTTAATCATACCTGGAAAGGTGAACAAAACGTGCCAATTTGTTGGACTTGAACCCCACCCCGTACTATTTCCTGGAAATTTTAATCCTGACCCTGTGTGCATCTCTGTATTTTTCTCTGGTCACCTTCTGTGTGAAGATCTTGTTCCACTATTGCTCCTGCGCAAAGATCCTAAACTTCTCTTTGTTCCCATTCCTTCTTTGCTGTAGGAATATGATGGAATGTCCTCCTGGTTTGAAGAGCACATTGAGAAGCCAAACCTTCGGCACCATCAGTCCTGCACAATTTGCTTTCGTGGTTACATCGGAGTTTACGTAACTTCTTCTGGCCTGTCACGAAGCCGCGAACAAGAGGGGCTTCGGCAGTAAATAATTTTCGACTTCAGTTCAAGACGTTTTTTGGGGGTGGGAGGGGGTGGTTGTGAAGGTGAAATGAGGAGTAAGTAAAGTAGTCAAAGCATTAACTCGTACAATGGCGTTGATGTTCTTTCAAATTGTCGTGAGGTCTTGATGTTGCACGTCTGAATACGTTCGTTACTCGCTGCCGGTGTTTAGCCCCATCCCAGACTCCTTTGGGATTGAGCAAAATAACAAAAATTATGAATTAAAGATCCATTTCTGAGTGTATGCGGCAGCTGAGCTGCAACCTTGCTGCTGATTGCATCGTTCCTGTGAGGCTGCGGCTGTGCCGCTGATGCAGTGCCCCCCCCCCCCCCCCCCCCCCTTGAGGTTGGGGAAGGAGTTTGTAAATTTTGTTCAGGATGCCGGTGAAAACCCACGCAGCTCTTCATTAACGGACGTCCTCGCAGGGTTGTTAACGTCCACCAGCAGATGCTAGCGGATGGGACACCCGGCTGCCTTGCCCTGCCTGAGAAGCGTCGTGGTTACAGTTTTGTTACTCGGTTTTGGGAAATAAACCCAGGCTAGACTGCTCAAAGTTGAGTGTGTTAACTCCAAGCGATGGAAGACTGAGACAAGGCAATTCCGTGAATTGTACAAGGTATCGCACTCGGTAGAGTTTCCTCAATTGCATCAGTTATGATTGTATTTAGATTGTTACTTTCGCCACTGAAGGTTGATGGAGGTGATGTTTTCACCCGTCTGTCTGTCTGTCTGTTTGTCTGTTTGTGAGCAGGATATCTTAAAAAGTTATTGACGGTTTCGGATGAAATTTGCTGGGCAGGTTGGGTGTGTGACAAAGATCAATTGATTAGATTTTGGTGAAGATCCGGATCCTGATCCTATAATTTTTTTTAAAGTGAATCTTCACCATTGAGAGATAGGGCCAACAATGACATATAGCATGATAGTGGGGCAACTTAGCATAACAATTGTGCATTTTGTGAGGAAAGCACCAAATTTGGCACACTTAGTAGCCTATCATATTGTGAACAGATTTGGATATTGGGCCATCTCAAATTCAGCCGCTGATGGCTGTGGCAGCCATTTTCCACTGCCATCAAAAATTTTGAGATGGCCCAATATCCAAATCTGTTCATAATATGATAGGCTACTAGTGTGCCAAAATTTGGTGCTTTCGTCACAAAATGCACAATTGTTATGCTATATTTAGCTAAGTTGCCCCACTATGATATTTCAAAAAGTTGTGGACGGATTTTGAACGAAACTTGGTGGATGAGTTTGTTAGGTGACAAGAACAAGCCAAATTCGATTTGGGTTCAGGTTCGGATCCAGATCCAGATTCGGCCTATCAGTGGGATACAAAACATAAACTGTTCAGTGTGGCGGAGATACGTGCTCTACCGAGTGTTGTTCTCGTTGATGAATACAATCATTCTCCTCCATTGATCCGTACTAACATGAATGTAATGTAAACGTGTTCAGTTGGAAATCTGTATTCTGACTGCATAATGTATTTGAAGCTATTGTTTATAATTTATGTTTTCAATCCACCTGCAGGTGCTGCTTCGTGTGACTTTCAATGCTGTGTATGTAATATGTAGTGGGTGTTTTACAAAAGAACTAAGAACATCAATCAGTCTGGTGAATTAACCTTGCAAAGTTTGATGAAGACATTTTGTTTGTTTGTTTTGGAGTGATTGTGACTTCCATACTTCAGTTCGATGAGAAAACTTTTTCAAGAGTTTCGATTTCGATCGTATCTCGTGAGATGCTTGTGAGAGTTGGAGTGGGTTTGCCAGGATGTTGCTTGTGATGCGGAGCTTCCAGGTGAGATAGGCATTAGATGCTGCAGAGGTGTCTATAGTTCAACATCATGTCCAGGCCATATAGAGGATGAAAATCTGAGATACATGGGTAGGACTTTACAAGATAGCCATGCATTGCAAAGGGATGAATAAAATACAATAACATGAAATGATGTCATAGACCATTGTTATGGTGTGCTTTCTGTCAGGTGATCATTGTGTCCTTCTTTTTGTTCCTCATTCATCTCCTAATCATGCATGAAGACTGTTGGATAGACATACACAAGAAGAGATGATTTACCCCCCCCCACACCTCCCAACCCCCCCCCCCCACTGTTGTGAATCTTTCTGTAATAAACTCAACCAAATGTGATGTTTCATGAATACTTACTATCTGCATATTTGAGGACAACGCTCCAATCAGTATAGCATTGCATGAATCTGTTGTTGTTGCTGTTGTTGCTTCTTCCTCTTCTTCTTCTTTTTATTCCTCTTCTTCCAAGGGATTGTGCCACAACGTGCTCTTTGCACTCAGGAGGTTGATCATGCTGTCTGTAGCCGGCGTTAGTTCATCTTGTAGCACCCTTGGCCACGAGAGACGACCAGGAGGCTCAAATTGGCTTTGAGTACTGCGGTACCTGCACTTGCTGCTTTTAAAGGTTCAGTCAGGTGGATCTTTAATATTATTTTAGTAAACTGCATTCTACCCTTCCTTCTTTTTTTCCAATTGATGTTCCTCGATTTACACTTTGCATACATCAGTTGATAGGTGCTGCCCGGGTAGCTTTAAGAGATGGATCCCCACTCGCCTCTGACATGTCTACCCTGGGTTCAAATCTTGACCCAGCTATAAATCGCCATCCTGGTGTTTCAAATGCAGGGCGAGGGAGGCATCGATGTGTGTGCGCAGTCCCTCGGATGAACGTTAAACTGAGCGTCCCGTTTGCCGGCATCACTTGGTGGACGTTAAAGATCCCACGGAGTCCTTCGCGAAGAGCTTGTGAGCTATCACCAGCACCCTGAACAAATTCCAAATTCCTGCCACTTTCAGTTGAACGTCTGGCCAAGCTAGATGGTTCATGGAAGACCTGGACCAACAACATCCCCATCCAACCCCACAATATGGAAATCATTGTGGCTGTTCAATGGTAGTAGTAGTAGTAGTAGTAATAGAGTTGATATAGCTCCGAAACGATCAGGGAAACCCACAACTGTGTACCATGAAAAGCCATAGGTTGGAGAAGGAGTCGACCCGAGCCCTTCGAAGAGATACCCTTTCACACCTTTTTTTTCAAACTGTGCCACGAATCTATAAAACAAGAGGTCAGTCTTCTTGTCTGCAAAAAAAGGACGAGGAGGAGGAGGAGGAGGGGGGTTAGAGTGGCCAAATTAACGACGCATAAAGAGAGTGATGGGACAAGACGAGGGAGCCGGAAGAGAGGGAGTCAGCGAGTGATGGCCGTGCAGGTTGTCCTCAGAGACTCTTCTCTGAGGCTATTTAGTTCGCTAGTAATGGGAATCTATCGATTCCTTCCTTTTGTGCTTCCGCTGGCGATGCAGCAGCGACAGAGCATCCCTGAGCGGCGGCTCCGAGCCCTGAACACACACTTGTAATGTGCAAAGCCGTCACCTCATCGGGGGGGCTGAGCAAACATGGCGCCCACCTCTGACCTAAACACAATGGTTTCCTGTCACGACGTTGAGGAACATTATTTGTGTTTTTGTTTCCCGATGCCTGAAAACCCTTCACTCCACAGGCCACACTCAGATCTAGAGATTTATTGTCATTCTTCTTGATGTTCTTGCTTGAGTTGCTTTGCTCTGACTCGGATTTTATCTTTGGATATGAAATTGAGGCTCATGGAAGAGTGGAATATAACAGAAAGAACACAATGGAAAGTGTGGAATGGCAGAGGTGGAGTGGAGCGACACACCAGAGAGACATGGAAGAAGAATGGCCATGGAGTTAGAGGAGGACATGTGGTAGGGGGGAGGGGGTGTCTTCTTGTCTGCAAAAATTATTCTTGTCTTGTCTGTCAAAAAGTCTTCTTGTCTGGGGGATGGCCAGACGGAGGCCCTTGGAGTACCGGCGGAAAGTGGACGCAGCGACGTGCTGCTCCGGTGCATGCTCCCATACCTGACCTGACCTGAACGGGGTTAGTGAACAAGGTAGATACAAACTTGAACACACCAAAAGAAGAAAGGGATAAGCGAATGGGGATGAAACAGAAATGGAACAAAAAAAACTAAAAGTGGGTGAGGGAGGAGAACACAATATTCTGGAGGGGAAGAGGGGGCAGAAAAGATCATGAGTATGGAGTAGAGGTAATCAATGGGCCTGGATTTTGAGACTTTCACCAGAAGTTTATTGATGTACGTTTCCTTATTTATTATTTGTTTGATGTATGTCAGATTAGCTGGCAGGATGGCCTGGACCTCGAGGTACGCACACTCGCCTCTAAGCTGTCTAGCCTGGGTTGGAATCCCGACCCAGCTATAAACTGTCATCCTGGTGTTTCACAGGCTGGATGATTCATCAATGTGTGTGCCGTTTCTCAGATGGACGTTTAATTGGGCATATCATCTGCTGTGTCCTTCGCGAGCTATCGCCGGCACCCTGGCTAAATTACAAATCCATGCCCTAACCTGCAGCAGGGTATTGCATCAGAGATACAGCTGCGTTCCCAGCAAGGATGCAACCAGCAGCCACAGGCTGCACATGAAACGAGATGACGAAAGTATGAAATTAAAATATAATGGAGAGACTTGAACAAATTCCAGTGCCAAGTACGACGATACGCAAATCGATACTGAAATGGTTCAGACATATTGAAAGAATGGACGAGGAAAGACCAGTGAAAAGAAGATACCAAGCAGGATGAACAGTCGAAGGCCGGAGGGTAGACCAATAACCATGTGGAAGGAAACAGTGGAGAAGGATCTAATGGAAGCTGGAATTACTATGTAAGAAGCACAACATGTAGCCCTACATAGGGAAGTCCTGCAGTTCGGTACTTATTCCGCAGAGCAGAGGGAAGACAAAGACGTCACGTGTTTCAACCAATCGCAGACTAGCAATGCACTAGGAGGTTTATCATTGCCTTCCAGCAGAATTCCAAAATCAAACATTTGGAATTTCGCAAACGTACTGGTGGTATTGGTACTATTCGACACGTTTTCTCCGATCGGATTTATGGCTCGGATGGATATACGGTTTACAGTGATTTTGATTTATCAGGAAAGATAGAATATGGTTCATCTTACTTACATTCTGCTGTTTAAGGCATTTAATTACAAGTGCATTTCCATCACCAAGACAATGAGCAATGCTGAGTAAACGCACCCGCTCCGTACTTCACCGTATTGGTGATATCCACATTAGCCTCGTATAGGGAATGAACTTTCGAAACTTGGTGGACAAGGACGAATTCATTCGATTTTGGTTCAGGTCCAGATCCAGATCCAGTCTATCAGTGGGAAACAAAATGTAAACTGTTCAGCCTTGGCAGAGGTATGCACTCCACCGTCATATAATGTGAGCAATGCAGTTCAGATTACTAACGTGTTTCTTCACCAACTGTTGCACCTTCATGTACACCCTCCAAGAGCAGACGCATGATCCGATCCATAAAAATATGTTAAACAATTCCAGTGACATATCACATCCTCACCTTCCTCCTGTCCATGTTTCAAAGTGCTCCCCAAGTTTTGCCCTCATACTTGCATACCCTTTGGTATAACTTCATCAGTCCTCTTACTTTAATCAACATTCTTTCATGTGCATCTGCATACGTAAGGGTGTATAATGGAGGCAGGGAATGCTAATGATCAGAGATCTATTAATTTATCGTTTTTGAAATTTCCCTTGTGTTTCATATGAAAGAAGATGCACAAATTGTGACTTGGAGTTCCACTCGAATCTGAGCTTCTGACTTGAGTCCTTCTATGGAAATGAGTTGCAATGACTTTATGTATCTGTTTACCTGGTAAATCTAAACAAATGATTATGTATTCAGGTGTTTAGGGAGAATGTTTTCAAAAAATAAAAAAATAAATACCCGGGAAGGGCTGATGAGTAAATGAGAGATTTCCATTGAGCACTCGATGTGCTTCCCACTCTGCGCCCCAGTGGGCACTCGATTCCCGAGCTGTCGCTCTCGGTGACCTCAGCATTACCTTGTCACTTCATCGCTTTAACTAGGCGGCTTGCGTCGATTCCCCATCAGGCATCATCTCATGGAGACTTGTGCATCGATCTGCATCTGCACGCTGTCTAACAAAGCCCTCTGCGGAGTTGGCAGGTGGCACTTCGTTTCACATCACATTTTTCTTGAATAACTCCTTCCTATCTACGATCCCTCGCTTCTTCACCTTTTTCTCCGTCAACAGTTCATTATGCATTGAACTACCAACTTGCTTGTCAAAAACGAGGTCATCAATTGAATGATCACTTTCAGCATTTCATTTGAATCATAACAGACTTAACGTGCATCAGTCATGGGGTTAAAATGTAAGATCTAGGGTCGATCAATAAGTTGGTGGCCTAACATAACAGGTCGATCACTTCATTTTTCTTTTTTTTAACAGTCCCTGACAATAATTTCAACTCTCGACTGACAATCATCCTTATTTATTTTAATTTATTTTTATTGAGTGTGTTTATTAATTATGGTCTCTTTTGAACGTGAGTTGGATCCTGACTATGTCTATTCGTTCCTTATTGTTAGACCTTTTAATTACCTCTATTAATTATGAACTATTGGAACATACCTTTAAGACATCTAGACCTTCAGAGCCCTTCCACCTTTTTGACACCTTCAGACAATTTTTAAACGTTGGACCTTTTAAGACTATTTTTTTTACCCTTTAAACCTTGAAATCCCTTATACCCTGAAGACCTCTAAGACCAATAAAACCCTTTAGACCTCAATGACCCTTTAAGACCCCAAATACCCTTTAAACCCTAAAGACCCTTAAGTCCCTTTATACCCCTAATACCTTATAAGACCCAAAAGATCCTTCAGACTCCTAAGACCTTTTAATATCCTTAAGGCCCTTAATTAACCTAATTGTTCAGCCTGGCGGAAGCTTACAAGAGGGGTTCAAAAACTTATTTTGCCAAACATGTTGGGCCTAGAACTTTTCGAATGCCTCTCGTACATGATTTTGAGTCTTGGTATTGAATTATATTGGCCTGCTCATTACAGTTTTAATTTGGGGATAACATCCATATTTAGCACACAAGGTGAAGAGGGGTAAATTGAGAAAGAGCCACTTACACAAGAGAACGGAGTGGGGTGGAATAGGGGAAAGGAGGTTGGATGAATCGAGGATAAAAGAAAATAGAGGTTGAGAAAAGATGTTCATTATTTGGGGAGAGGAGGGGGAAATGAGGAATCACAATGAAGCCATTTTTTGCAGAGGTAATATGTAGATGCCCCCCTAATTGGACCACAGCTATGTCCCCACTCCAGGGACAACAGAATGGAAAGATATACAGATGGATGGATGGACATGGACAGACTGCAGGTAATTAAATGAAAGTCATGCTGCTAACAATACCCCGAGAGAGAGAGAGAGAGAGAGGAGAGAGAGAGAGAGAGAGAGAGAGAGAGAGAGAGAGAAGAGAGAGAGAGAGAGAGAGAAGAGAGAGAGAGAGAAGATAGAGATAGATCATGAAGGGAGTTTTCAAAGAGTACCTCCAGGCAGAAGATGGGAAAGAGAAGTCTTTCTGCAGAGATTCCTCCCTCCAAGGATATAAACAAGGCTATTAACTGGTACAGGGAATGTTGGTTCATCTCATTGTTCCTGTGGCGATTACAAAGCGAATGGAGTGCAAAGGAACGACTTCACCAAACAAATGTTGTGTTTATATTTTTGTGTCTAAGGCTCCAACAAGTGCTTGCGCATGTACAGTATTACATGCAAGACAATAATGATGACGAGTGCATCCTCTGTCCAAAACCGAAGCGGTCTCACTGGGTCGTTTGCTATTCCCAGCAAGAGTCAGAACAGAAATTTAGAATTTGTCTCAATATATGAGATTTGAACATTCGAGGGAAGGGGGGGGGGGGCAGGTTCACAACCATCACTTTAAAGGAAATACTGGACAGCCAACTTCCTTTTCAACACAACACAGTTGGAAAGAAGCCTTATTCATAAACTTAAGGTGAAACTTTATTTTGAAAAGGTTTTGATTCAAAACAAATGCACTAAACGACATAAGATTACTTGATGGGGGTTTTAAGTTGCATTTCAGATTTAAAATGAGAGTATTCGAAAAATATAACTGCAATGTGATGAGAAAGCAAAAAGTACCAAGAAATCCAAACTCCCCACGGGCAACAGATCAGGAAAACGAGAGGGCCATGTGAGATGGAAGTATAAGCATGTATACGTCCTACTTGTCAGAGATTAAAAGCCACTTGACCTGCCGCTGACATCTTAACCCTGGCGCACGACGCGATTTGACCCCAAGCTAACCCTTTGACCTGAGAAGAGATGGAAAGGGGGAGAGAGAGAGAGAGAGAGAGAGAGAGAGAGAGAGAGAGAGAGAGAGAGAGAGAGAGAGAGAGAGAGAGAGAGATATGGAGTAGTCAAAACGAGAGCATAGTCTCTTATGGACCTGAGCATCCCATCAAGCGTGAACATTGAAACAAGACATCGAGAGTGGACGTAGTGCTCAGAGAGTTAAAAGAAAGGATGACATTGCTCATGGAGGTGTCAGTACCCAGTGAGTTTGGCCTAAATAACGTGGATATTAGAAAAAAATGTCTAAAGTAAGTCTAACAGGACCTGTAAAACGAAGCCAAGAGAACCTGGAAACTGAATTGCGTGTCTCGACATGAGAACCAAGAGTACGTGTCTCTCGACACGAAGAGCCTGCATAATAGTCGGAGCAACTGGAGTGATAAACCTTGCTGAGATTTTAATATGGATATCTGAGAATATTACAACACACTAACTACAACTGGAGTTTGTCTGAGATTCGGTGGGAATCTTTAAAAGAGCCATTGGAAGAACGACGTGAGAACAGAACGAGTTTTGGTGCTAAAACTTCAAATCTCAATTCAGGTCCACGAAACCTGATCCTAATAAAAAAAGGGCTCTGTTCCATCTCTCGACACCTGCTCAAGGAGTTCCCAACCAAAGATAAAGAGCGAGAGGAAATGTTATCTAGCTAATGGATATTGGGCCAATATTCAATTTGATTAATTCGACGTCGGCCACATCATTACGATGCTACCGATTCAGACAGTTTGGGGTGATTTTTTTTTTTCAGTGCTCCCACAGATTAAGGCAGAAATTTGGTATCTGGCTCAGATATCGATACACAATCGCCTTCTCCTTTGTACAACTACCACTTCACCTTTAAAATCTGTAAATGAATGTTAGCAGATGAGAGAGCTGGATTTATGGGCCTCCACATGAAGCAAGATGTACTCCAAGATGCAATGCTCTTTCATTTAATCCGGTGTTCTTCCCGAAGGCAGGTTCATACTCGCTGAAGCAGTTTCATGGAAAGAGTTCAATACCGGGTGGTTTGCCATTGCCTTTCCTGCAGTAGTCAGGGCAGGGGTTGGTAGTTTGTTCAGGGTGTCGGCGATAGCTCGTGTACTCTTTGCAAAGGACACCGTGAGGTCTTCAACGACGACCAACTAATGCCAGGAAATGGGACACCCACTTTGTCTATCCAGGGACGGCACACACATATTGATGAATCACCCTGTCTGTGCTGGAAACTGAGTTGCGTTGTATTTATATTACCCCTATTGCAAATCACCCTAACCCTATTCTTTCTCTCTAAAACAGGTAAAGCTATTCGAATGAAACAGTGACCAGTTACAAACATCAATGTTTGTTCTACAAGCCTGGTGTTGGCTTAACAGTTAAAGTGCCTGGCTTAAGATCTTAGGGTCTTTAGTTGAAGCCCCTGTCATCCTGTTAAATGCATCAGGTGGATTGACTCAGCCTGTCGTCCTTCAGAGGTCAGCAAAATGAGAACCAGTTTACTGGAAACAGGGGGCAACTGCATCAACGGCACAGCTGTGCTCCCAGCAATGATGCAACCAGCAGCCATAGGCTGCATTCAAAATAATATTCAATCTTTATTCTACCAAGTTGCGTATTTATTTCTCAACATAATCACCATTGCGGTCCACACATTTCTGCCAACGTTCAAGCCGTCACGAAAGAATTGTGTGTGCGTCCTCCTGACTTAACCAATGCTTCACAGCGAGCAACCTTGACATCATCGCCGGAAGAAAAATGTTCACCATCGAGATGATCTTTAAGTTTGGAGAAGAGATTAAAATCTGACAGAGCTAAGTCGGGGCTGGTGATCCTCTTTGTGGAGGTATCCCAATGACCATCTCTTACTTTCAGGATCATCATGGTGCTAGCAACTCTCATCTCTCGTCATCTCATCTCCAGTCAGTCATCCCAACCTCCATCACCAGTGCTTCATGCTTCACAGCACTGACAATGTCGTGCTGCCCTATGCCATCTTGACTAACGTAGCACTGAGACAAAGTGTCAGAACCACAAAACGGGAAGAACTAATGTGTGGACTCCCTAACAGGCGATCTGAGACCGCTGGAGAATTATCTCCCAAGATGCCGAGTGAAGGCGAATGTGCATTGTGCATGCATGGATAATCCACCACGAGGCGGTTGTTGTACTAATTTAACTGTGTGTCTGTTTCAGCATGTGTCGTTGGCCGACTTAATGAGGGGAAATATTTGGCAGGAGGGAATCGCAGCTCAAAGTACGTAGCAACTCCATTGAAAGCAAACAGGTTTAATAAATAAATACTGGGATGGTACACAGGGAGTGAAACACAATAAAAAAGGTAAAAAAGAGACATGACCGGATGGTGTGCTTAACTGGCTGTAGGGTTCTCGGATATTCTTAGCGCTAATCTTATCAAAGGCAGACTCAGTTGGGAGCACAAGACAAAAGAGATAGTGTGCGTAGGTGTGTGTCCTGAAGTGCTGAGGGTGTGTTGCAGGCACACTCTTGGGTGCTTATACCGATTGAGTCTCACCCTTGGCTGTCCGTTTCTGTGCCAGTGCACTTGCTCTCTCTGGGGGTGGTGGAGGTGGCAGGGGGGTGGTGTTGCCAATAGCTGGGTTATTTGGGCTGTGCAAGTCCCGGGCTGTGAATCTGATAGGAGAGGAGAGCATCGATGGTCCTGGCTGTGTGTCTCAGTGTGGCGAGGAGAGAAAAGACGAGAGTTCTGTGTTGCTCGCTGGGTGCCCCGGCTCTATCTTTTTGAGGCGTGATCATCCAGCTTTATATAGGTAGCCCTCTCGCTCCCACCCACGCAGCTCTTGTCCATGCGCTCTCGGAATCCCGGCTGTGCGATGTCGCACACGTGATACAGCCATGGTTGTAAAACCTGCATTCGAGGCTCTGTAACAACACACGTGAAGCAGCCAATATAGTGAGTGTGATTTATGGATGAAAGTATAATCAAATTAATTTAAAGATTACACATGAATGGGAGATGGGAGAAAGAGACAGATATGAGGATAAGGCCTAAGGGGTGACAGGGAATCTAACTATACACAAGATGCTGGTTCATGATAATTGGGGTTTGGAAACACTTATTCTCACACTCATTTGGATATATATATACATATATATATATACATATACATATATGTATGTATACACTAGTGGGGTATGCTTACATATTGTGTAAGCATATGAACCATGCTTCCCTATTGTCTTGGGTTGCTCATCTGCATTTTTTTTCATTTATTTATATTTTTATTTGTCAATGTTGTCCGACGATTGTGTGAATTTTTCCGCTGTACTATTTTTTTCGCTATTTTTCCGCTTCGATGGCCATTGGCATGCAAAATTTCAGCTTTCTCCGTCACCTGGAAGGTACCGATCTTTAATATCAGTCAGGGAGTCAGTCAGTCAGTTAGTGGTGAGAAAGAGCTTTATATATTAAATATGTGTGTGTATATATATATATATATATATATATATATATATATATATATATATATATATATATATATATATATATGTTTAAACAAAAGGAGCAGCTTTGACCCTAAATGTGACATGATGCTGATGCCAAGAATCTCTAATGTATATTAGGTATGAGTTCTGCTACACTTTGCACTGCAATTGATGTGTTATTTGAAAGTTTTTATGCTACTTTACATGTGCATATTTTGGCCACTTAATTAAAGTGATGACCGAATCTGTACTGGACATGAGGCAGGTGGCCACATGATACAGGTTTTAACGCACTCGTTTTGGGGGAGGAGAAGCACATTATGTTGACAAAGTGTATGGCGCTGAGAGCTGTCAATGGAGGAAAATAGCAGTGTATTGTAGATCCCATTGTCATCGGAACCATTTATTTAAAATGAACCGAGTAGGAGATTCGAATATTGGTGCACCCTTGGCTGACCCCAGGCATGGCCCAAAACCACCCCCTTCTCCATCTTGGAGGCCTGTCCAACATCAAAGAGGCGAGATCATTGGGCTGGCGGATATGCGACCAGATGGTGGGGGCAGTAAGCATATGGACGACAGAGTGACAATTCCCACTTGTTATGTTACATTTCTTCTTTATGTCTGTTTCTATTTCCTAATGTTGTATTTATTTCAATTTTTGTCAATGATTGCTCACATTTCTCCTTTATGCCAATAGCATACAAGAAGCGAAGGGTGTGCTTCATTCATGGATCAAGTCACAGGTGAAATGATGAATAGGAGAACAATATTTTGTGATCTTTTTATACACAAAATTAAGCCTTCCGAGAAAATGGTGGTGTCCTGATGAGCAAAAACAGCCTTGACTCAAACAATTAAAGATTTATCACGACCTGTTGTCTACCTTGCAAGTCTATACAGTATCCTTGGGACAGATGATTTTGTTATAAAGTGTGCAACAAGCTTTGATGTACAGCTATTCAATATCTTGGAGTACCTCCTCATGCCCTAATCACAGACTGGACATTTCACTCCAACATCTGCTACCAGTTCTGATAGGTTAGAGGTGGGATTATCGGCCATTCCACACATCCTTTATCCCTTTGTTTTTTTTTTCTCCAGATTTGGAAGTCGTCGTTGTTGAGCTCCTAAATGGCATTCCATCACATCCCAGAAACCCTCACATCAGACTTGAACAAAATGTACCGACACTTAATAATAAAATTAGTAATAGGGGTCCACAACCATCCTTGACCATGTTGTGGAAGGTCGGTCGAGGCCCTCACTTTCTCACCTTTATTCGCTTTTAAATTCGTTTTCTCCGCAACTGCTTGAGCGATTGACGCGCCACTATCAACATCGGAGCACCTACCCGTGGAGAATGTTTTAATGAAGGTACATATCGATGATTGGATGGAAAATGTGCCCGGCATTCCAAAAAGCGTTTTCTGTAGGGTGTTGCAGGGTGTTTCACGTATCAGGAATAAACGGCCTCGTCCTTGGTTCACTCATCCTCAGCCGAATAACCGATTGAATAACATTTGCGCTCCTTTTGCAATACTTTCTCCAACAGGATGAGAACAACATCATCTCAAATGGCTCCTTTATTTATTTTGTCAAAGTAAGATGTACAGGAGGTTAAGATGAATGAATAATACAAGTATATGTTCCCTTGCAAGGAACGTCAACACATCGGGAGGCCACTGGACCCATCAAAGCCGAGTATTGCCAACTTATGGTTGTTCGTCTATGCTTTAGCCTTTCAAATGCTGAATGTCATGCAAGGAAGTAGCACGGACCATATTTAAGGTATTTGGGAATGACCCAGCCAGAGTTTGAACCACTGACCTGCCAAAGTAAGAGCGGATGCTCTAATCATTATGCCACCAAGAGATAGGGGAATGTACAACCATCATTCTGACTGATGAAAGACTTGTACAGTATACTGTTGCTCTTGCATAGTATTCAAACTCCCTCTCTATGACAACTCAGTGAAAAGTACTTATGCTTGCCTGACATCCCAATGAGTGGCAGTGTGTTCATTGCTTGCTCGTTTTCCTGGTTCGTTGCCTGCTCATGTTCTTTCTTCATCTTCCTGTTCGTCGCCTGCTCATGTGCATGTTTTGTCGCCTGCTTGTGTTCCTGGTTTGTCACCTGCTTCGTTGTGGGTTCATGGCTGGTTTGAAGATCACTTTGTCGATGACTCTCCAAAGGAGATAAGGCCCCACATGGTTTTCCTTCCTCTCCCCATATGTGCTTGAGTCTGGTGTGTGGCGCCTTAGATTTTTTTATTACCACTGCAAGGAATTATTTGTTCGAAATCCGTATTTCCCTCCCCTGTCTCCCGACCCCTACCCCCTTCCCCACCCTCACCGTTGTAGCCCACCATCGTGTTTTATTCTTCACTGTTATTTGTAGAGAAGTATAAACCCCGTTAAATCAGAACTAAGGATCTGGTGTGCTTCTTGCAGTTCCCGTGCGCCAGTTCAGTCCATTCGTCCAGTGGTCAGTGTTGATCGACAGCTGGACATGACAGTATTAACCCCTATGCTCTTCCAGCCAAAGAAAACTGCATAAAATAATCAAGAAAAGCTACACAAGGTAAGCCCTGAACTGTTTCAAACCCGACCTGGGTTCCTCTACAGCTGTAGACATTCACAAGTAGCACGCCCCCCTCAGCCGCCAGACCGATTTCATCACTTGGTGGTTAGTCATCAGCGACGGCATAGACAGAAACGTGCACCACCGAGGCAACGAAGCATATACTACGTGCAATGCCAATCGAGGTCAACATATAAATAACAAAGGGCTTACCTTGTGTTGCTTTTATTGGTTGCTTTATTGCAGCATTCTTCAGTTGGAAGAGCATGGGGGTTAATTTATTGAAATCCTAGCCACCCGGGATAATTGATTCGGTGAGAGCTGATTTGGTATTCCCACCCAATTATGGGTGAGAGACATGATTGGATCTCATTGCATATGTATATCTTCTTTCTTCTTCTTTCGGCTAGCTCCCGTTAGGGGTCGCCACAGCGGATCAACGTCTCCATTTCGCTCTATCCTCCACATCTTCCATTAACACTCCAACCACCCGCATGTCCGCCCTCACCGTATCCATGAACCTTTCTTTGGCCTTCCTCTTCTCCTCCTGCCTGGCGGCTCCATCTTCAACATCCTTCTCCCGATATACTCCGCTTCCCTCCTGTGCACATGTCCAAACCATCTCAATCTCGCCTCTCTCACTTTGTCTCCAAACCGTCCTACCTGCGCTGTCCTCTATATACTCATTTCTTATCCTATCCATCCTCGTCACTCCCAACGAGAATCGCAGCATCTTTAACTCTGCCACCTCCAGCTCCGCTTCCTGTCTTTTTGTTAGTGCCACCGCCTCCAAACCATACAGCATAGCTGGTCTCACTACCGTCTTATATACTTTCCCCTTCACTCTTGCAGCTACCCTTCTGTCACAGATCACTCCTGCAACTCTTCTCCAACCACTCCATCCTGCCTGCACTCTCTTTTTCACTTCTCTCCCACACTCTCCGTTACTTTGGACAGTTGATCCCAAGTATTTAAACCCATGTTTGCTGTATATATATACATATGAATTGACGAACTCATTGCATATGTATATATATATATATATATTGTTATGGCCACTGGTACCGAGTGTATTATGAGGGGGTTAATCCTTGTTTCTCCTCAGAAGAACTGGACCTGGGGCCACGCCCACATTAACTTTGTGGTATGGTGGGTTGCTTAACAACCACGAACACCAATCAGTTAACCACAAGTTCCAGTGTCCACCATCTAATTTGCCATTTAACTAGAGGTCACATGGCCTCCTGACTGGGGAACGTGCCCTTGGCGATGCACCAATGTCATCTTGATTAGATCTTAAGTAAGGTGGCTGAGCGTTTTCCGCTGGCGCACGCCGACTATGACAGGTTAATTAGTTTGGGAATTACCTCTCAGTCTCTCTAGGCTTGGACAATGCTGGATCAATGGAAAGAAATGACAAGCACGGACAGGTTGAAACATCAACAAGGAATTTATTATTGAGAAAAATAATTAAACTGAAGAACTATTTATTTCCTTGTGGTGTAAATGGATGAATTCAAATCAATCAAAGTAATCTCAAACAAATAAAGAATTCAACAAGCAGTTATAGAAAAATAGACAAAGAGCAGATGTTTATCATTATGCCTTACTTAACAATTAAACACTAGACGTGGGTACCCAGCAGATCATTCAGGAGGAAAAGAAATCTGGTCTCGGCTTACCAAGGCAGAAGTCGTCGTGCGTCTACTAAAATGACCCAAAATGTGGGAACGTGCCTTGGTCTGCTGCCAGCGTCTTGCCTCGCCGTGTACCTACCCGCAAACAGGCTCGAACACCAATCGATGTCACGTCGTCACCCCCAGGAACCAGGCACACCGAGAATCAGGTATGCCAAGAGCCAGGTACCGAGCAGAACCAGCAGGAACAGTCCAACTGTCACAAACCATCAGGAGCTATCAGGAGCTGTTACCAACGGTCACGAGCTGTCAGAAAGTGTCACCAACCGACAGGAGCTATCAGGAGCTGTAACCAACCGTCAGGAGCTATCACCAACCATCAAGAAGGCGGTCCTCCCATCCTTTTTATTGGTGACAGTATGGGCGGAGCCTCAAGCAGACTTCAGCCAAATCCAGCTTGCCTATTGGCGCATCGCTGCACGTGACCTCCAACCATCAACCCCCGTGATCATTCCTTCCCCACCATCGAACAAGATGCAACTCCCAATTAGCACAGGCCTGGCTTACGACGCCATGTTCGGGGTGCTGGATGAATGCCAGGAAGCAGCCATTTGCCGGAACCACCAAGCGAAAATGTTCGACAAGCCGAAACAAAAGAACTGGTAAAAAAAAAGTAAAAAAAAAAGAACCCACTCGTTACCGTCCGTCTGGCCGCACGTTTGCCTTAGGGCCCCCCTGCGGTCGCCTGCGGTCGCCTGCGGGCACCTTGCGTCTGCCTTGAAAATTCTATGGCCGCCACAGGAAACGCCCTAAGGTCACCGTGCGACTCAAATCAAAGACCTACGGCACCCCCACGTTTCGGTCTCCACAATTTATAAATACGCCGTGCGGCTCCCCGAAAAATAAAACATATGTGACTGCTACATTGTGTGACCGTGGAAATACTGCGGCCGCCCTATAATTGCTAGTGGCCGTAGATCTTGTCGACCCCACGGCGCCGTGGCAAATGTGACTCTGGCCTTAGCAATGAAACTCAAACGCGCACACTCCCAGCCCATATGGCACCTGTCGCCAAGTTTCATCGAAATCGTTTTGCTGGTTTGTGCTGTGGAGCCTCACGATGCAGACACACACACACACACACACACACACACACACACACACACACACACACACACACACACACACACACACACCACACACAGATTGCTGGAATTATAGATAGATTATATATATATATATATATATATATAATATATATATATATATATATATATATATATATATGCACACCCATGAGACCCAATTACAAATGAGAGATTATAAATTCCTGCCCGAACCGAAAACACCCGAAACACCACCATTTCTAGGGTTTCAGCTCATGCACACCAAACAATTCTTACATTTTGAAAAGTCATTTTGAAAGTCGCGTCTGAGTCACTTGACTTTCGGAATTGTTCGTAAAGGAATCTGTTCACAAGGCTAGCCGCGGTCTGTGAGAAGACATTCTATATCGGAATATGGGGAAAGCACACAATTAGTCAAGTGACAGTTGTCAAGCACCAAAGCATGGTTCACATGCGATTCCAAATGTATTGGCCATAATGCAGGTAATATACTTCAGTTGTATTTTGTTTAAATTTACTTGCAGAGTACCCTCCCAATGGGCAATTTGTTCCAAGCGTTCAACACGTTCTTTGACACATCCTTTTATTTGGGTGGTGGATCGGCAACAGACTACTACCTCAATCACTCCTGAAAATAAAAAAAGAACCAGGGTTACGTCCAATGAAGCAAAAACATGCATACTGCTTATGTGCATATATAATACATCGTGGTTATATAGCTCGGATAATTCCAATTGCACTGGTCCATAGGCTGACACCAAAGTCCTGAAGCCTGAGGCCTACTTGTACTGTCTCCTTCACAAGGCCAATGATGCCTATCAGCTCCAACCTTTTGATATTTGATGATCCTTTTAACAGTCACTTATGTTGTTTTTACATGGAACGGGAAACTTATGAGGAGGGCATAGCGATTGTGAATATGACACTTCCGGAGATGTGTTAAGCTTATCAAGATGGCGGACATATGATTTTATTTTTCATGTTACAATTGTGGGTGGAGTCAGGCCAGCTGTCCAACCAATGGGTATGAAGTGGACATGCGTACGTAGTACATACAAACACTTGCTCCATTGTGTATAAATTTCTCCATTATATATAGATTGTCTGTCTTCACAAATCGAATCCAAACATTCGTCGATATTGATTGATTTTTTTTTATCAAAAAACGCAGTAACTTGGACAATTGAATTTTTTTGGAAACTTATATACAGGGTGGCCTGAAAGTCGCTTTACTGCTCTCCCCAGTAAAGCATTCATTCTTAAACTCTCTTTATATTGGGTGGTCGCTCGACTACCGTTATTCTCAGGTTTTCCGTCTATCTGTCTGTGTGTATGTATGTATGTAATGGGCA
>CM068968.1:31481153-31503022 GCA_035128595.1 Eptatretus atami
GAGGACCGCTTGCCCTGCCTGGCACCGTCACTATTTACAACCCGCCGTTTTTAAGGGGTTTTTTTTTTTTTTTGAGGGCCAAAAAAGGGAGGTAACCTGTTTTCTTTCATTTCACTATTATTGTAATATCGTCTGTTGACTTGTTTTGTTCAGACAACCAGACATCTTTTTTTTAAGACCGTGACGCTGCCACCAGAGTTAATTTCAAGTTGAAGCTCTTTTGTCTGAAATTGCTGTTTTGTAGAATAGAATCTCGTTCGTCAGTTTCCTTACAGACTAGCCATGATTATTTTATTTCGGCATGACAAAACATCCTCACACTTGGTTCAAGCCTTCCTCTCTGCTCGTCCCTCGAGGGGAAGGTCCTCAAACCCGGTGGTAGTGTGGGGCAAAATGATTGGTTAGAAACCAGATTAAAAACCATGCCTACATACTACTGCCATTGGTTGGACAAGTAAATGGAACAAAGTTCATGATGTATAAGTAATCCCGCCCTCGGTACGCCTTGTCCGAACCGGATCACTCTACCGGATATGATTCGTGATGGACAAAAATAGCTGGAGCCGCACGAACACAAAAAATGTGCCGTGCTCCCTGTATGAAATCGTGTGCAGGGGTATTTACACACGTTTCAGGAATAAAAAACGGCCTAGTGTGAAGGGTCCTATGAATGTGTTGAACACAACGCTCAGTCATTCCACTACATGCCATCATAACTACGAACTGGAGTTAAACAAAAGATTGATATAACATTTTGTAGACCCTTTGCAATACTTTTCTCCAACAGAGATAAAAAGACTAACATCTCTCAAACTGGCTACCTTATTATTTGTCAACAGTAAAGTATACAGAGTTAAGCATAATGAAAATACAAAAGAGGATGATGTTTGGCCAATGCAAGGAACGTTCAAACATCGGGAGCCACATGGACCCATAACAAGAGCAGAGTAAATGCTCTTAACCTTACTTGCTTGGTTCGATAACCCCTAAGCTATGGCGTTCTATGACAGGTTGGATTCAATCAGCAGTGCCTACGAAATGTCGTGCAGAAATGGATAGACGTAGCCTGATAGACTGGCGACACCGAGATGTTAAAGGAAAACTGCGTACTAGTGACGCTGAACAGCCAGAGGTTGACCACTTGCGACCCTAGCTCGCCGAGAGAGTAAAGACGCGGGATGCTCAAGATCATAGTATTGCCAACAAGCGCATGCCGGGTTGAGAGAGAGAGGGGACATTACAACCAATCATTCGACTGATAAAGACGTACAGTATACTGTTTGCTCTTGCATAGTATTCCAATTACTTTCCCTTTTCTTTCGTGAGAAGTGGAAGCCAACCACAAGTGTAACAAAGTAACTTGAGGGCTCGCATGACTCAAGTCAACCAGAATGAGGCCGCAGACAGTGTTTCATCTGCTTCTCGTATTCATCCATAGAGGTAATCGTGTGCGTTCAAGAAACCTCCGCATGTTCTTCTTCCAATCAGGTAACTTCCTAGAAGTTTGTGTGAAAAGAGCGGAAGAGAGTAACCTGTCCCACACGAAGAGTGGCGTCAATGTTAATTCGAGAGACTCGTCCTTTGATATGCGAGGTTAGAGAGCGTGATGCTTCGTTGTGGAAGCTAGAAACAGTTTGAAGAGAGCACAACATCCAATACTGGTCACTATGACTCTTCTCCAAAGGAGTGAGTATGTCCCACCAGGACAAGCACACCATAGGCTTGTTCTGCAATACCATACTCCTTCGTCTCTTCCCTCATTAATTGTGCCTTTACTTCGCGGTGTGTGGCCGCCTCCGTTCTAAGATTTTTTTTAATATTACCTAGAACTGAAGGCATCCGAGCTCGCAATGGTGCCTGGGGAGAAGCGAATTGTCGACGAAACCTGTATGGGCTCGTCTCCGGCTTCCCCACTCTCCTAACCTATCCATATCCTACCAGCCAACGCCACAACCCTACGTAACCCACCCTCACCGTTGGTAGCCCACCATCGGTCTTATTCTTCCTTGTATTGTAGAGAAACGTAAAAAACCCCGTAAATCAGCAAACTAAGGATCTGTGTGGTGCAAATGTGCAGTCTCCGAAGCGCGCAGTTAGTGCCATTCGTCCAGTGGTCAGTGTGATCGACACTGGACATGACAGAATTAACCCTATGCTACTCCAGCCAAAGAAAAACCTGCAATAAGAATAATCAAAAGAAAATCTGACACAGTAAGCCCTGAACTGTTCCAAACCCGACTGTTCTCCTACAGCTTATACATCACAATAGGCAACGCCCCTCAATCCATCCCTGCCTAAACCACCAATCTCACAAGATACAACCCGGTAAAGATTCAACAACTTGCTCGGAAGTGAGCCTCTATAATTCGAGGGGGGACACGGCGAAAGATCATGAGGCCAAAGAGGCTGATGCTGCTCACCTGTAGACGAAGCATCAACGATGAGCGGATATCTACCTTGCAATTCATTTGATCGGAAGGGTAATATCACAGGATGATCACGAGAGGCCTTACTTGGTGTAGTGCTTATATTTACTGGGTTGCTTTTACCTTCGTACCGCATTCTGCACCAGTAATGGGAGAAGTGAGCATAACCTCTCTAAATACTAACGGGGGGTTCAATTTATGAAAATTCTACTAACCACCACAAACGGGACACATGAATCATCGTGTGAGAGCTGATTTGGTAGTACATCCCACCACAATGATGGTTGAGAGACATGATTAGTGCTCATGTGCAATATTAATTGAAATATAATCCTAGATTAACCTAATATTTGTGGCCCAATATATGATCTGAGTTATGTCACTGTATATATGGTGTTCCTATATATACCTATAAAAATGTGGAACCTAAATTATTCCACTAAGATGTTCGTAAACATTGTATGTCGATTTGCACTTGTACTCCTCCTATTGGATATGTAGTTGAATTTAAATTCTAAGTTCCCATTGGTGGAGGTAATGAGGGGGTTTACCATTTCTTCTTGTTTTCTGCTCTTCAGAAGACTGGACCTTGGGCCACCGACTCACTACTGCATTTAATTGGAGTGTGTGAGAGAAATGGCGTGGGGGCACAGCTTATACACCACTAAACAGCCTAAGCTACGACTCAATTCACCCAACTACCACAGCTCTCCCAGTTGTAGCCACATGCTAATTTCATGTAACTAAGCATCGATTTGGTTCTCCTGCTCTGACTGGGAAAACGTGCCATAGTGAGATAGCCTACTAGTAGAGGGGAATGTTTACATATTCCCACATGATTGCAACACACTCTCGACACTCCTACAAGTATCTTGAACTAGATCTTAAGTAACCTTTGGGTTAGTCGTATGGCGAATTTCCGACGGATCTGCGAATCCGCCTACACTCCGTTATCCTTATATGCTCTATTAATAAAGTTGTCGGAAACATCCACTCATACAGATACTCTATAATGTCTGATATATACATATACATATATATGATACAGCAAAGTGGGAAAGAAAATGACGTATTATAAAGTACAGTTTACACGCGCACGAGTCACACTGAATTCCTTCTAACAGGTATACTTACACTCGCACATGTACATATTTATTCATTGACAAAAAAATTTACACGAAAACATTTCCCTATTGGCTTGTATAAATGGATATTAATGTTTATCAAATACAGATCCACAGAGGAATCATTTCAAAATCGATAATTAAATGAATTATCAACACAAGCATATATGAGTAAATTTGGTTCATATAACTATTTAACACACACAAAATATTACTCGCCCCTAACAATCGAATCAGAGACAGACGTGGGTACCACGCATTCATCACTTACAGCTACCGACACACAAGCATGTTGAGAATGGTCTCCCTTTACCAAATCAGCAATAGTCGTCGGGCTGTCCTGGTTCTCAGTTGCCTGAAAATTAATACAGTCTGTTCAATACCAAAAATGTGGGTAGAGCCTTGTCAAAACGTTGAAATGGTGCTCTGCTTAGGTTCTTAAGATGATACCAGCGTCTTGCCTTGGCGCCTAACTTGGATATACTTCCTTAACCCGTTCAACTAGTGTTTTCGTTCTGAGAACACAAGAAAGTTTCGATGTCCACTGAGCTCGACCATGCCGCGAGCGACACTCAAAGGCAACACCGGAGAAGCAGGTATGCTCATAGTGACCTTGTACAGGTTTACCTGAGAACTGAATGAGCAGAATGTTGACCCAAGACCACCGAACCAGTCCAACGGCATCAAACCAACACTGATTAGCACGCTGTTACCCAATAAAATCTCATAAACCTAGGTCAAACATCCAGGACGTGTCATGGTATGTCAGATAAGCATGTGAACCAACCGACAACCCAAGGGTGAGCGACCAGGTTAATCCCATTAGCGCGTCTCAGAAAAGTCTACTACCAAGCTGAATCGGCAATAAAGAGCGGTCCTCATCCTGTTTATTGGTGACGTAGTCATGGAGCGCAGGCCTCACAAGCAAGACTTCAGCCAAAATTCAAGCTGCTCTAGTCTAGGCTGCACATACAGCGAAGTCTTGGCAACTCTTGACCCGAACACCCAGATCGAATTCCTTCTTCCTTATTCAAACCAATCTAACCTACCGTGACCATTTCCTTCCCCGGCCCATCATCAGAACAAGATGCTATACTGACTCACAATCTTATGCCATGTGCCTCGGGCATAACTCGACCCCCCATGCTTCGGGTGCGCGATGAATCCCAGGAAGCACCCATTTTGCCGGAACCCAGACTAAGCGAAAATGTTCCGATCAGCAGCTCCGAAACTTAAAGAACTGGTACAATCATAAACAAGAAAAAAAAAAGAATACCACTCGTTTACCCGCCCGCCTCAACCTTTTACGTTCTGGTTGAGTAAAGCCAACAGTTGGCTTCGCTCAACTATCAGCCCCCTGCGAAGCGCATCTTGCGGTGCACGCCTTCCCGACGGGCACCAGATTGTGTCGTACCCGCTTCGAAAATTCTATGGCACCACAGGACACCGCCCACAGGTCACCGGCGACAAAATCACCAATAAGACCCGTACGGCACCCCCACGTTTCAGTCTCCACAATATGAGAGAGAGAACGTCCCCACCGTGCGGTTTCTGCCGAACAACTATAGATAAACAGTATGTAGACTGCTACATTCTGCTGGACCCGTCGAAATACAGACGACATGCCCCAATTGAGCACTATCAGCCATCTAGCATATTTAATGCGCTGGCTTTTTATTGGATTGTTCTGGCCCGCGCACTACAAGTATTCAGGAATTGTACTATGTAGACTATAACCCACTAAGAGGCCTTCGCCGTCTGGGCTTTTACCTACATGATAATGCGCGAGAATGCTGCACTCGACCCATGGCTCCACTAGCGTATATGTAGAGAACTTTAATTAAGCGCGACAGCACACTACGCTCTTGTGAGAACAAATTCCCAGAAATTTATAGGCCTACTTCTTTCTTAGACAGACGCAGCGCATAACAATGTCCACATAGCTTATACACTCTGAAAAGCCTCATCAGAGTGACAATTCCAAAGGTTCAGTTCGAAAGTACACTTAGCATTCATGTTGCTTGATGCGAATCCCTCAAGCTGAATGGCAATGAGTTTTGAGCGACTCCAACATGTGACAAGAACACCACACACAAGCGAGAGCACAAACAAGCACCTGCGTACGAGCATGGCCACATCAACCGAGTTAAACACAACAGATCACAGTAGACCTACTGATGCACACGAACCGTGCTGATAGATTAGAGATGGGATTTTTATGTATATTACTGTTAACATAACATTAATTATATTTATTTATATAATTATTATACAGGATATAAAGGGGAACTCATCTCCCAATTACCAACATAAATTCATGACCACTGACATTCCTGCTAATGACAGTGGGGCGTCTATTAAAGATCACTTATGGTACTATATTATATGCAGCACCCCGCTCATACGAACACAGTTAAAATGAACGCAGATCTATTGAGAACATACTACTATCATGCTGCGTCAGAATAAACCGAGAGACGAGGGCAATTCAACCTTGGTAGGCACTCATCTCGCGAGAATGGAAATTCTGAACCAAATCCGTCGCTCGGCACTTGAGCAGCTTGCAGAACACGCTTAATCATCTAATCCATAAGGGCTCAATCTGGATGGCTACGATATGCAGGAACGTAAATACTTTAAATTAAAGGAGATGGCCTTGCTTTGTAAGCATATGCCAGCCTTGTAGTCTAACCCCATTTAAAATGCCTTCCTGATCAGGGATACCCAAGCACATATGCTTACATTTTGAAGAGGTTCGATTTGTGAAAAAGTCGCGTTGCCCAATGGTTCTTGAGTCACCTAGAGCAAGTTCGCGAATTTTGTTTTTCTTATAGTGCGCTTAATCACTTGTGTTCGAGAGGATACAATGGCTCACCGACGGGACAAGGTCGCTTGGTAAAGCAACGTACAGAGAATTTCAGGGAATAATCAAGGGGGAAAGCATAGCAAGAATCTAACTACAAAGACTGCACAGTGTCACAACGAGAATAAACACAGATGCCACAACAAAGTGCACCAGCATTGCACACAATGGCAAATTATCTCACAGGAGACACACACAATGATGAGGAGAAGTTATTAAGGACATGATATATTCGAGTGAATAGTAATAATCGAAAGGTAAAAAATAATAGACTATGGTTTGGTATATGGGTTTTTGGATTAGAATCTGAATTGTAGCTGGCAGAGGATGACCTCCCAATCGAGCAACGCTCTGTTACGACCTGGCGAAAAGAGACGAATCAACAATTGAAGAGGACATGGATTATCGTTTAGCTGACACACCTATACCATGTAGTCATGGAAAGAGGTAGAAGAGAAGAGAGCAGAGCACATGAGGGGCTGTAGACCACTACCAGCTCTCTGGATTTAGATAGTTTCACCACCTCAAGACACAGTAGGCACTTGAGAAAGTAAGGAAATTTTATGTGTGGATGCGCTCTGAGGAAGAAAAAATGTGGGGGAGAAAGGGGATGGGGGGGACTAACAGAAAAGAACAGAGGGCAGCAAGTACAGACAATGAGAAGTGTGGTAAGAAGACAAATTAAAATAAAAAAAAAAAACTAAACCAGTACAAGACTTCTGCGATGAGCAACAGAGTTAATAATCTTCAATGTCTCAAACGAAAACTCTTCACAAACTCTAAAGCTTGAGAGGGTAAGCTTCCAATACTATGAACAAGGCAATTGGGTATTAAACTTAACAGTGTTAATGATTAACATAGCAAGACAATTAAAGGCAAAGAGAGTTGTAATTCTGATACTAAAGGTAAACATTCTAAAGAAACAGTGAAGTAGATGGTGAAAATATTAAATTAAAGATAGAAAGAAAAAAAGGATAACTTAACAAGATGACACTTCAACCCACATCATTTAATTCCAAATAATATTATATAACTAAAAATCTTAATTCTGGTACACAAAGTAATAGAAAGAGACTGTGGAGAGAGTTTTCCAAATGCGTTTACTATATAGGAACTGAGGTAACAAGTAATAAAAATAAGGTGCATATGAAAGAACCATAGTATAAAAAGGTTATTATGGGAGACTATGAAAATGCAAAAAATATTGAACAGAAGCAGGGAAAAGCTTATAAATAAGTAGCAGAATTAAGGACTATAGACAAAATATGGAATTTTGGAAATAACTCACAAATGAAGTAGTTGGGAGTGTAATTTAACTTGAGTATATTCTGTGTGGAGCTAAAAATAAAGAATAACATAAATTGCAAAATTAAAAATGGTTCAAAAAATAAACAAACCATAGACATATGTATCTTTACAAATTACAATGGCACTAATATCACACCACTATGAATGGTAAAACACCTACGAGATAGATTTGACTATAACGTTATATTATACAAATCCACTAGAAAGTAAAAAGAAAAGTGCTATTTAAGAGTGCAAATCTGCCATAAGATTAACTAACATATCATAATAAAAAAATAATATCTACACAAACGGTAAATACAAACACATGTGGGACAAAGAAATCATAAGAAAATCTTATAAATATCTACGAGTGGGAAAAACGGAATCTTTGGTGGCAACACACAAACTACGAGTCAAAAATTTGAGAAAAAGGTGACAAATTAAATATGCCAGATATGATCCTTGAAAACCTTGAATGTTATATGTGTTGAAGTTAAAAAACAAATAATCTTTTCCCCGAAGGGATGGAGAACTGGTTGACGAAGCTGAAAATTGTGGCCAGATGTAAACATGGTAAAGGGATTGGGGTCTTGTGGAGGTCCTTAAGAATAGAAAGGAAAAAAATCTGACAGGAGAAACACCGCGTGAAAGATGATGGATAGAACATTTACCAATACTCGAAAAATTCTATAAAACAAGATAGAATCTGATGGAGACCTTGAGAAAAGAGAAATATAGGAAACCAACAAGGAAAAATGTGAAGGTGTGTAGAGCCTGGAAGAGACGAATTGGTGAAAATGGGAAAAGGGGTCATACAGGGAGGGGGGGGGTTTGCAAATATTTTCTTCCCCCCCCATAACTTGTTCAATCGTATAGTGAGAGGAGGAGAGGAGATTGGCACTCTGTGCAGAGCGTTGGTGCTGCTTAGCAGATCTCCTTGGCTATTGGTCACAATTCCTGGAATGGTCGCCACTCCGACACAGGTATACAGAATGCGGCGCTCACTTTGCTGAACTCGGAAAGATCAGGCGAGTTATCCACTGTATAAATTCAACAGTGAGCGGATTTGAACTCGACCCTTGGATCAAGCCGCACCCTTAACCATTTAAGCAACCAAGGCATATAGTGAGTCATCAGGAGAAATAAACTTGGATGGCATAAGTGGTGAGGTCAGGATTGGAGGACAGATATGCTTTCCTATGAGGTAAAAAACCTATAAGGTATCTCAATGCTGATGATACACTCGTTTGTCAGGAAGTGAAGGGATTGATGAACTTACTACAAACAATGAAGACGAAAGTGAAAAGTTTGGGCTTCAATTTGAACAAAAAGACGTGATCTTGTAACGTGAGAGATGATGTGTTATCGGGAGAAAATCATGCTGAAACAGTGAGAAGTTTTATTCCTGGTTCTAAGATTAAGTGAGTGAGAATGTGGAGGGGGAATTCATAAACGTTTAGCTTTGGATTCTGTAAGTACTTGAAAAGCAATGTCAGATTGACAAAGATGTAAAATACAAACCACAGAGGAGCTGGCGAATGCTTGTATTTCCAGTGCAATGTAACTCGATGTGAAGTCATGGACAGTGAAAAAGAAAGAAAGAAAGAGGAAGAAAGGTCGACAATTTTTTAAATATGGTGTTGGAGATTAATGTTTAAAAATCATGGACTGAGGAAAAAAAACAAATCAGTGCTTGAAGAATTGGACCACATGTACATGAGAAGTGCTGAGGCTCAAACAGAAACTGTCATACGTTGGACACTCAATGCATGCAGAAAACGCACTGGAGAAACAACTATGCGGCGATGGTGAGCGTGGAAGAGTGTTGGATAGATGGAAATATATGCTGCAACCAAGCTGTCCTCTGCCAGAGATTTGGAAGCAGTAAGGAATGGATGTTTGAAGAAATCTGAATCATGAATTGTACCAGAAGTCTGGAACGACTTGACGGACGAGTGCAGGAGGAGCAGGCTGTGATATTGATGAAGCAGAAACTAGTTTGTTAGGGTCCTGATATTTTGATTTCGCAATTTAAAATGGATATAATGCAGGCTTGAATATAAATGCATTTTTAATTCAGTAGTTCAACTGCTAAAGGTGACCAATTGCATCCATTATCCAGTTGCAATTTAACTGCTGTCTGGAAAGGTGACACTAGAGCAAATGCACTTCGTGACATTGTTGAAGATACAGCAAAAGTGACTGTCTGATTTATGAGTGGGAGATCATACCTCAATTCCGTACCAAAGGCATTCATGATTACACTAAAACAGTTATGTTAGGCTCATCAATGTAGCCCGGAACTGGCAGCTTCGGTTGAAAATTCCCCCCCCCCCATGTTCTCTACTTTCAAGCAATCTCGCTGAACATCCCCTTCCAGAGTAGAGGAACAAATGAACATGTCTCTCACTTGCAGGGGGGATATAATAACTGATTGCACAGGCGTCCGCCTCACCAGCCCTCGAAAGCCGTTTCGAGATGGATCTAAAAGAATCAAGGTCAACACTGTATTAACAAATTAAAAACAAAGTTCGAGCCCATGCGCCGTCGTCGTGCAATTCACACATAAAAAAAACTGTAATAAATAATATTATGATCATATTATAAAATCACTGATAAATAAATCACTGGAGGAAGTAGGCCTATACCCTGGCACTGCATCTCATCCTAACTAACACTATCTTAAGTCGTTACTTCGAACACAACTGAAGAATAACCCAATACAATACTATAGATGTTGAATAACAAAACGTCTTTAAATGAGATAATGTGGGATATTAGAAGGGAGATGTGAAAAAGCTGGTACTGAGAGTTAAGATGAGGGAGTAGTGAAAAGAAAGGGGGAAGAGATAGAAGGTGGGGGTAGTGGAGGATTAGAGGATGCTTTCATATACAATCATAGATGCAAAAAAAGTGCAAAATTCCACGTGAGTGAAGCCGGAAATTTGAGGAATGTAATAAACATAGCGTTAACTAAGGGGCAACTCTTTAATATAGTAAATTGATTGCTAAGAGACAATGTTGCACATATTCTCCTTGTTCTCATCATAGCTTATAGATTATATTTAGTTATTTAGAAGTACAAACAAGCTAAAACAGTTTAAAACTAACTGTATACTGAGAAAAGGTCTAAAATGAAAGATATTTTACTATATATACAAATATAACTCACACTTTGAGATTGTAACTTAATAGTAGACAGAGTAAAAGCACCTACTTCAGCACTATAGAGCTGAACTAAGAAAGGAATATAACAAAATATAGTATACATAAAATTTACACACAGACAATATTACTATTTATAAAATTATCAGTGAAGCATTATTAAAACCCATTATTCTATTTTATTTCATGCAAAATTGTTAAGGTAAGAAGGGTAAATGTTTTATCAGAATATTAAACTTTTATCTTGTAATTAAATTATAATAAGTTTAGTTAAGATGGTGGAAAAACGGAAAATCTTTCTGATATAAAATTCTCAGGTTATCCATAAGTAGTAGACTGGAATTAAAGCGAGAGGACTGTTTGGTAGCTATGAGATGTCGAGTATGTATCATATTGTGTAAATTAGATATGAATCACAAATAGCATGGATAATGATATGCAATTACAAATAAAGGCAAAATATTTGTACAAGATCTTTGTAGTGTGCTACCTTATTGTTAATATGTTTACCGATCTTGCAATACTTGTTTGTGGCTGATACGTATGGATTGATCACAAATTGGCACCTTTTTAAAAGAGTAGAGCACAGTGCCACATGGTGCATAATGATATATATGTCAGCAAGATGAAGAAAATAGATATTCCCTCTAAGAGTTTGAAGTCTATTTTCACAATAATTAGATATGGAAAAATATTTAGACAAGGGAGCAATACTCATTTTATTAAGTAGAAAGCATTAGTTTCAAGAAGAGTTCACTTGAATAAGCTATGCTTAATATCAAATTTTGTACTTACTTTAAATAATTGTTTACATAAATTTGTGGACTGCTCACGATAGTATGTTGTCACATCGGATCTAATATTTGCGCTGGAAAAGTCGGAGTCAGACATTGTGTGCATAAAACTGCAAATGTGGCACGAACATCTGAAAAGGATCACATAATGAGTATGCATTTACAAATACTTTCAGGTCAAAAAGCAATTAAATGAGCATTAAATAAAATCTACCTAGTAAAATAAAATGAATGAAGAGGTTATATGGATACTTTGGTAAGAATCCAGCCTCGCTAAGAGAACTTATAACATGGATTGAGAATTCTGGTCAAAGCCTTTAGGCTGCAAGTGAGCTCGTGCCAATGTTGATAGCTATGAGAAACTAAAACCAGTGATGCAACAGCGATATTTATTATAAGTATGCGATGTTTTCAACACCTATAATATATAAATAAAAAAATCCACTGGGTAATAAAAGTTAAACGAGAATAAGATTTAGTGTGGTAATGCAATGGAGTAAATGTGATTTGAATAAAACGTTGGTTGCTTTAATTCGTATGTTGTGCTATAGAAAATACATAAGTAATTGCAAAAAGAAAAAACACAAAACGACAACTATCTACTAAGGACGAAAAGCAATCTACAATGGATAAAATAATAAGATAATGAAGAGATAAACATATAATCACATCCTTGTTCAAAATTTTAAGCCCTATTGATGTCCTCCCTTATTAGTTTAATTACTTCGACACATTACATAAATTACACAAAAAATCTGCTCCATCTACCATTACAATAAGTATAACTTGAGTGAGCGTTATTAACTCCCTATATAACTACACTAAACTTTATCTGCTGTTCCTTTTAATAAGTATAATATAAAAATGTATAGTCTGAATGATTCTATGTTTTTAATGCTCTCATGATGCCAATGGAAATTATGAGGAGTCAAAAAAAAAGTTATGTAATTGATTCTGACAAAGTTCTTTTATCGTTTAGACTGGATGTTAGTTTAGGTATAACTCGGTGATGTAACTTGGTTAATAGAGCATCTGCACTGCTAGATTATGGGTGGTTTAGAAATATTTGATACCTAGGACGAAGTCATAACAAATTACTATAAAAAAAATGGTACAATGTTCTATACCTTAGCTTGAATGCATAATAAGAAACAAATTAAAAAGCATTACTGAGCAAACTAAAAAAATCACAACACTATTTGGTTATACACCATGTAAATGGCTTTGATCGGCTGATGGTAACTCTTAACAGCGTTTGAAAAAATTGCTATCTTGAACGTATAGAGAAAAACTCACTTCTAAATAATAAAGTAGGTAGATAACGTAGTAAGAAATACGAAACATGAGATTAAGCGATTAGGGTAAAATTGGACCATTGTAAGGATTTATTGGGAACCCAAAGTACACTATGCAAGATTAACATCATGGCAGTCAACAACCACTTGATGCATGTCGATAATTTAGAAAGAGTCTTACATGAGAATTGATGTTTGTTAAGGTAATCAACCATTAAAAAATAATTACGCATAAAATTAATAACTGCATTCTACAATAATACACAATAATTAATAATAAATCAACATCATATGTAAAAACACATTCTCATTAGTATTAGAATAAAGCACATAGAAGTAGAATATAAAATTGGCCTAAGTCTATCAATGATTGGCTACGCGAACATGTTAAAACTTCAATTAACAAAAGTAAGGGTTGATAATTATGTGAGCTAGGTAGATTTGAAAAAAGATTATCTGCGAGGACTACATTGTATGTGAAAAGAGACCCTAACGTAAAACTATTAGCAATCCAACATAAAAATCTATAAAGATAGTGTTCCGCGGTTTCAGCTTATAAATTAGCTTCATATACAAAGATGTTGATTGTTAATTAGAACGAAAATGGCTGCAATTAAAACAAAAGGAGAGAGAGATTTTTATAGTTGTTGAATTGGAGGAAATCCACGAGACGAATATGTCGAGTGTGACCAAAAATTACGAAAATAAAGATTAATATTAAATTCCTGTCACATAACATACACATATAGATAACATATATATAAATAAAACAGCTTAGAGGCACTTTAAAACTGTTAAGTCATGCTGGGTTAGTAGTATAAATGAGATTGAAAGTCTATGTCTTATAAACAGTAGGATTCAGTATTATAAAGTAAGACAAGGTGAAAAATAAACAGAAAGATAATAATAGTACGTGATATTATGTCACTTGAGATCACACCAATTAATAATATGAGTATGTTAAATAATAAAAGGGACATATGACAAGAAAAAAACTATATAAATAGAGACTAAAAGATAAGAGATATAACTTACAATCGAAATCTGACATGGCTGAGGTGGGTGAACGCAAAGCCACTCGAGTGCTTTATTCAAAAGTCATAAATAAACTAAAAAAACAGTTAAATACCAATAACACAAGACAATAAAATGTAAGTTAGGTATATGGTATACTGTAAGCGTTAACAAAGCATAATATAAAGTTGTAATATGGAATGATTTTAATATACTGCAGCTCTTTTCTGCATGTTCACTGAGTGTTTTACACAATCAAACAATTAGAAATAAGGTTATAAATAAATGTAAACATGTAATGACAAATTTTCTGAAAGTGATTGTTATACTATGATGCTGTCTATGCGCTATATAGCGGTAAAGAGAGCTAGTAAAAAATCTAATCTAATCTATCAGAATAAACAATATAAAAATAGTTTCACATCTTTGTTCTTAATGTTTCTTTCACATTTTTTTTATAAAACAATATTTTTCACAGACCATACTCATTTATAATTACTATTAAAAAAATCTAAACATTGATTTATTTTCTTCTCTTCAATCTCATAAATGTCTATCTTTTTATTAACTACAAAACTCTGCATTTAAATCTCAACGGATAATAGATGAATTTATTTAATACAGATTGAAATTAATTCATAAAAATCAATATACAATTATAGGCCAATCTTATAAATATAAGCGGATGAGAGATGAAGGATAAAGTGCAGTTAGACGGATTGATACTACAAGATCTAAAATCCTAAGGAGCTTCCTATTAAATCAGTAAAAAAGAAATACCAATGCTTTTTTTGAGCTCTTATATATTTTCTTCGGATTCCTTATCGAATTCACTATAAAAATATATTTATTTATTATTCCTATAATTGTAAATTTCACTAATTAATAAATACATAAATAGCATGAAGAGTCTACAACGCGAAATAAGCAAAAAGCCAGTTTAAAAATGTAAGTGTTTATAACAAACAAATGGTATCTATATGTCTTATAACAACAAAAAATTCACAATCACGATACTGATTGTAAATCAATTTTATTGATTAACAATATATAAGAAATAGAAGACCTCGAAGGGAACCGCTGTATCATATTTGATACGAAAAAAACGAAATGTTCATACATGCTTATGGTGATTGAGAAACATAAAAATCCGGAACACACCATAAAAGGAAGACATACATTGGCACTAATTTTATGTCGAGCGCATGAATTAATGGATAATTGGTTAAATCTGCGCATCACAACTAGCAGGCAGACGCAACCACCGAGAGAGGATCACTTGAGAAAGACATTGAGTGTCCTACCATTCTGTCGGTCTAACCCTGTATCTTCTGGCAGCTAAGAAAGCCAAAAATGAACAGAATCTGATTACAAGCATCTTTTCAAAAAGCGCTTATATCTTTACCATGTTTGTTATAAGTGGATTATAATACCTTTTTAACAGTTCACTGGATATTGTTCATGCCATCTATATAGCGCTACAATGAGACTGGAAATAAAGCGTACGCTCTATGAGGAGGGCATAGCGATTGTGAGGAGAACCCATCGACATGTGAGAAGAATGTCAAGCAAGCGTTACATATTTACAATAGCAGGTTGAGTACATATGATTTTTATCTTCATGTTACACGCAAACTATTTACAACCAAAATACAGGTAGCGACCTTGTCCAGTGAACTGCAGTTCCAAACCAAGTAGGTAATCTTGCCAAATGCGCAACATTGCTTAAACCGAGACATAAATCGCTCACATACATCAAAACAACATTAACTCCTCTAATTGTGAGAATAAAACTTTCTCCATTATAGACTACCACTAGATTATCTGTCTTGCGACACATAAAACTCGAATCCAAAGCACTATATCGCGTAGTAGTAGAAAAGGTAAATGAATTTTTATTTAGAGTCAAAAAGAGGGCAAGTATAGAAACATATGGACAGACTGGAACTGATTTTTTTGAAATTTATATACAATCTAAGGTGCCTATATTGGTATTCGTCATTTATTGAACTGACTTCCCGATTGAAGCTCCGCCTCTATAACATGATAGAGATGGCATTCAGCTTACAATTAAACTCTCTTTATATTTCCTCCCTTCGGTGGTCCTATAAACTCGGCCAACACGACTACCGTTATTCTCAGTTTCCGTTCTCAAATGCACATGTTATGTGTTAGTAACTATAGCGTATGTAATAAAAGGACAGCTCTGGAGAGAACAAAGAGGAGTCACCAAAATTTAAGATGAAAAACATATGAACTGATAGGTTCATACAGAGGAATCTAGTTAATAGGTATGCTTTTTGAAACACACGATTGAAATGAGACGAACTACGTTTGCCAAAGCAAAAAAAGGGAACTTTGAAATGATAAAAAAGTTAAAAAACCGAAAAAAATTTTTATATATAAAATGGTTTTCGAAAAATCAAAAAACAATAGGGAAGGGCTGCAGCGCAATTTTAAAATGCGTACTAATAATAATGGGAATTCGACTAGATAAAAAATACGTAATATAGTCAGAAGAATATTCCGAGATCTGTGTGGTGTATCGAATGTAAATAGTGTGTAAGTGGATGAGGTGTGTGTGTGTGTATGAGGAAAATCGAGTAGAGGAGGGTGCCAGCAAAAAAAAACCAAGCAGGAACAAGAAAAGTATTACGAAATGAAAGAAGACGGGGTACGAAACAGAGTCCAATAAGGGATAGGGCATGGAGTAGAATGAAACGTAGGAATAACGAAGGAGTAGTCGATTGCATAAGAAAAGAGAAAAGAAGAAACAATAAGAGAAATAAAAAAAGTCAAAAATGAAAAACATGAAAAAGAAAGCAGCCGAACAAAATAGGAAAGGGGAAAAGCGCATAATGATTCTAAGGGACAACAAGACCAATATAACAGAGAAAGGAGAGGCGGAAGAAAAAAAAAAACACGAACATTATTATACCAGTCACACAAAAAACTAAGAGATACATCCAAAGACAATTAGGGTTTTTTAAATTTATTCGAAGGAGCCAACGGCGGTATTTATTAAAGATAAATGGAGACACAACAGTGGAGAGGGTGCAAAGAAGAGTACAGATAGAGAGATATAAATAGAGGACAAGCAAACAGAATGAAACATAAAAATTACAAAAGGACGATATTCCTTGAGCGAGCCATAAAAAAAATATACAAAGAGGCAAACGCCAAAGAGTAAGACCCAGCAAAGGCCAGAAAGCAAGAAGGGAAGAAGAAGGAAGGAAGACAGCTAAAGAGGAGTCGACAGCCGTGCGGAACAAAGGACAGAGCAGAGGTACAAATGAATGGTATCGGTTTTAGTTAATATAGGTAACACACTTTTTTTCTTACTATAGTGGCTTTCGAAAAATTGTCGAAACTTGAGCTACGCAAAAGAAACGTAGAAATGAAAAAATTAAAAACACAGGTAGGCAAATATAAAAAAAAAGAAGTTAAAAAAAAAAAAAAAGATAAAAAGAAGGACGAAAGCCCTACGGCCCTGTAAATAAAGCACAAAGGAAGAGGGCGTAAGGGACCGCTGAGGGCGCCACAAAGGGCCAAGAACACAGTACTGCGAGAGAAACAAGGAAAGAAGGAGAGGAAAAGGCCAAAAAAAAAAGGAGAAAAAAAAAAAAAAAAAAAAAAGCAAACGATATAATAAAGGGAGGAGGTGATTGTATAAAGACTGCTTTGAATCAAGTCCCTAATAGGCTTCTGGTTCTTTGATAACCAGCCTTTAAAAGTATATTTTTAAATAAAAATTACGAGGATACCTATTCAGTGTGCGATCTCGGGGCTGATTCGTGTGGTACTATGAGATGCAAGCATCCGGCAGTTCAATTGGGGGCTTATGTTGGTTTATAATGCGATAGCTGAAAGAAAACTAATGATCATTGTTTTCATTCTGCTAACTGTCTCCCTGTGTTAGCATATGCTAGACAAGCCGTTTAATATATTGATAAGTGTTAGTGATGTTGGTGGTTCGTTTCTCCACAGTCCAATTATTACCTCTGACACCTTGGCACTATGCAGCGGCCGAAAACACCGGAAAAAGGGTTTGGTAAAGGCAGGACAATTTCATGTAATTTCACTGAAACGCGTGACCTGTCTGATTATCTGTTTTGGTGGGCTGGGTTCGTGAGCCACTGATTCAAGTTTACTCGAATAAAGGATTGTGGGAGAAGTACTTCTGGCACAAAGACAGGACCACTTCAATGGCGTGGATTATTTCCTCACGTTTGTATGTAACAGGACGAATTTTGCAATCCCCGAATTTATATTTCTGGAGAGGACTGGATCGAGGATACAAAAATTTAAGCGGAGTTTCTTTCGACACCATTGAGAGTCAGGGCAAAAAACGATATATTTATGATATATCTCAAAAAAGTTTTTATAGGAATTAAGCGTTCCCGGTGCGCTTACCTTTTGTGTCGCATATAGCAGGTTTTGTCGGCGAGTAAATTTACAGGAAGTGCTCGAAAATTACAGTCTGAATGCCACGTGGCTTTCCACATGCGCCTGTGATGCTTTTTCTTTCAAAGTGCATTGTTTCTCTCTCTCACTTTCGAAATGGTCGGGTGAATTATTTGTTGTGTTTAACATCCAAAGTGGGGCAACTATATAACTAATGCTGATTTAAGTTGATACCCTTATGGTAAATCTCCTCAGCTCAAGTTATCATCTATCTTTGTAAACAATAATTTTCCAGCATTTGTAATGAAAGAATGGCAATTTCAGATGAGAGACATTCAAGCTCGAGATCGAGCTTGGAATGTTCGGAGTCGGGTTTCTTTGTGGATGTACAGGAGATTGGACATCAAGAACTGGAGGTGAGTTTATTTTAAAACTGTACAGAAATATCTGTGGATGAGGATGAAGAGGTGTTAAATCCCAATCATGTTATCTTCTGTTTTAATAAAGTGACACGGCCACAGTGGGTATATTAAAAAAACACACACATCACATCACCCAACACAAACATAAAATTGAATCCGGCGCATTTTTTGGCGGGGAACTCACATTCCAGACATCAACCACACACACACACAGGTCTGCTGCCTCGCAGGCAGCTCCAAAGGTGTCGACGGGCTGAAGAAAGACGCAGTCGAGAGGAATTTTCGCACCATTATAAAGACTATAGAGCAATTGTTTTTCTGTTCGTTCAGAATTTTAAGAATACACCCGAAGATTCTAATAGCTCAGTGGGCTGTCTGTTTAAGTGATGATGTTCTTGGGTTCGAGTTCTGGGTTGGTCAATTTCTGTTTTCTCAGCACTGGTCCAACACAGGAAAGTATTTCATGTTTATTAAGAAGTGAATAAATCATTAAAGAAAATTTGTTAATAGAATTAAAAAGAATTATTCATTTCAGTTTTGGAGGATTGCATGATATTTTGGGATTAAACATGTATTCGGAAACATCACGGGCATCGGCATTCAATCCTCTGAGGCAATATTTGGGATTCGCTAGATATTTCCCTTAAATATTATATTCATCAGGCGAAACGTTAGAACGTAAACGCAAAGCGTCTTGGCATGGTGATAGACATGGTTGGTAAAGAAAACATTTTTGTCCTACACTTTCCTTTTCCCCCCTCCACTCTCCAACTTGAGGGAGTGCCCGCCCAGTTGGCAAAATATATCAATAGGAATAAAATCATCTTGCCATGTAGAGAACAATGGTATTGAACCAATACCTTGGCGATGAACGCCATGCGGTGGATTGTCAGAATCGAAAAGCATCGAATCCCCAGAGCTTCCGATCCTCGCCGATCCTCGTCGCCTACCGCTTTCAACTCTTGCAAAAATTCACCCGATCCGTCAAAACTGTGATGACAGATGCAAATTACATAGCGACACCCAGTCGCCTACCGCTTGTACAGTTTTATTGTACAGTCTTCATATAATCGAATCAGTCATTGTATCATTTTGTGCTCCCAGTCATCCTCTCCTTACAAACCCGAGGACGGCCCTGAAGTCCCTTACACATCGTGAGCATTGTGAAATCACTAGAACGAACAATGCTACTGGGAGGGGTCACACTCGCCTCGAACTGGTCTAGCCCTGGGTTGGACAATCCCAACCCACGTACGTCTCTGTCAATCCCGGCGTTTTTTTTTTTAGTCAATAAAAACACAGACGGGGTGATCATCATGTGTGCTGTCCCCTCACGATTGGACGTTAACTGGCAGCCCAATCTTCGAACCATTTACCTGTGGGATTTAACTATCCCCGTGGTCTTTCCAGATAAAGCTTTGAGGGCAAATAAACACTGAATATGAAGGAAGAACAAGCAATAGGCATACTGTAACATGTTGACGTCTAACGTGTTTAATCTGCTCCCCCAACATGAGTTCATGTCCATTGAATGTATAAGGCCTACCTTGCTCGGCCGACGTAAAGGCATTCTTCACAAACATTGTAAAACATCCAGATGGGTGGTTGCCCAGCTATTACACTGTATTTTGTTATAATAACTCTCATCCTTCTACGGCAAAGTGTCAACGTTCGGATTATTTTGACCCCGATTGTTTGGCCACGACAAGACATAAAGCACCAATAACAATAATTATATCTACTTCACAACGATCGAGGAAGCGACTGTTCCTTGCCCTCTCGCTTGTTCTCCTATATGGCCTTTATTCAGATGACGTCATCCGGTTCACGGTTGACTGCACTTCAAACATTCAAGTATCCCTATCGGCCTTATTCAGATGACGTCACGTCTCTCACGTGACTGACTGCAAACTACGTTCAGGTCCTACTCATGGCCTTATTCAGATGACGTCACCGTCACGTGACTGTGCAGCTCCGCCATATGAGTGCAGAAGTGATTACTAGCGTCATACACACCGAGTAGTCTCCCCTTCAACTACACCTTATTTCCAAGCAAGCGAATTTTTTTTTTTCTGCAAATGGGTAAGAAAAGAAGTTCGTTGTGCCCGGATGTACTTTCAGCATATACTGAAGGGCTCTGGAGAGGCAGTGTCTTACCGCTTTTCCCGCTTTTCCCCCCCGCAAGATAGACCGACGAAATCTTTGAGATATCGTTCTGAAAGAGAAAAATGGCGACCTGGCGAACCTGACTGGTGTGAGGCCTTTCATTTGGGTCATCCGGTTGTAACTATTTTCCCTTGCATACCATATTTCAGTAGTTGGATATAAATAGCTTGGTGGGTTACAAAATATTGTCTGATTGTATTCATTAAACCATCATTAATATCACCTTGTTTATTGACAGAATGAGATAGGCCGAGATTCGCGCGTTCTAACGCTGTTCTAAACGCGCACCAGTTCTGAGTTTTTCACTACAGAAAGTCCACATCGATATGTATAAAACAAAAACCTAGCACTTGGAATATATCCACACACGCGGTGGCATTACACCGTATGTTTGTCCATGGAAAAAAGATCATGTATCTGTTAAGGAAACTGGACGAACGAGATTTTCTACAAAACAGCATTTAGACAAAGAGCTTCACTTGAAATTAACTTGTGGCAGCGTCAGGTTAAAAAAAAGTGCTGGTTGCTGAACAAAACAAGCCAACAGACGATATTACAATAATAGTGAAATGAAAGAAAACAGGCTTACCCCTTTGCCTCACCCTAAACGGTTGTAAATAGTGAAGTGTGCCAGCAGGGAAGCGTCCTCACACTTGGTTCAAGCCTTCCTTCTCTCTGCTCGTCCTCGAGGGGAAGGTCCTCAAACCAGTGGGGTAGTTGTGGGGCAAAATGATTGTTAGAAACCAGATTAAAAACCATGCCTACATACTACTTGCCATTGGGACAGTAAATGGAAACAAGTTCATGATGGTATAATAATCCCGCCCTCGGTACGCCTTGTCGAACCGGATCACTCTACCGGATTGGATTGCGCGCCGAGCGACACTGCCATGGGACGTACCCCGG
>CM068968.1:31507755-31535243 GCA_035128595.1 Eptatretus atami
CGCACGTGGCCAGCGCTCGCCCGATTCTGCTATCGTGTGTGTGGGACAAAACCCGATCAATATAATTAGTCCAGAAATGGGTTGAAAGGAAAGCTCCGCTTGCGCCTTGCACACTCGCATCCCTCGCAACGTGGCGTGGGGTTGCCTTTCTATTATCGGCCTCGGTACGCATTCTGTGCAGCGTGGGTGTCGTGCTGGGTGTGTTTCCTGTGTTGTGGAAAACACCATCGGGTGGAAATTACCACTGCGAGTGTGTTGGGCAGGCTGTGTTTTGTACGGAGGTTTGTGGGTGTAGTGCCTGCTTGGCCTTTGCTCAGGACACATCTCACAGCGCAGGGTGCACGTGGCTCAGATTTACCTCAGGAATAATCAGAAAAGAAGAGTAGGAATGAAGTTAGAAATGAAATGAAGAAGGAATGATGTAAGCAAACCTAGCTATGAGATCATCACAACGCATGCCCCTGTTGTCCCACTAGACAAAAGGGAAGGGACTATCTACAGTCTACACGTATATTCATGGAATAACTGTCTTGGGACCACTATCTGTTGGATGCATGTGGTTCCGAGAACCGCAACAATATATTCCCCATCACGACTGGATCATAATTTTGAAGTTTCACATAGACTGATGAAGCGGTTCAAGAGAGCGAATTTTTAAAAAAATTCCTTCACTCCAATATGGCTGTCAAACCATACGACCCATCGATTATTCATGAACACCCTGGTATCCCTTTCGCTTGGGGAACATCTGTGTGAAGTTTCCCCTCGATCTGTCCAGTCATTCTGGAGAAGAAGCTTTTTAAAGGTTTTAAGGGTGAATCCAATATGGTGGCCAAACCATGTAACCTATAACGTCATAGATGGGGAAATTTTTGTTCCTCATGGATAGGCGGTCATACCTGTAAAGTTTCTCCTTCATCTGTTCAGCTGTTTTGGAGATTTTTGTAGGTTTAAAAAAAAAATGTACATATGGCTGTCGAACCACATGACCGATGTTATCATAAAAAAATAATTTCTGTCACCAAATTTATCCCGAGATGACCCTCTAAAATTTTCATACTGACCAGATGTGGTGTTCTACTTATGCAATTATGACGTCATAATGAAAACACCTATGACAACATAAAAATCACACATATTCCCCATGAGTACTTGCCATGTGCCAAGTTTCAATTATTTTTCCAAGGAGCGGTTTTGGAGATACAGAGGTCCAACGTTTCTTCTTTTTTTCCCAACATATTGCTGACACACCACGTGGCCTATGACGTCATAACTATGATTAAACAATTCTCCATGAGTCGTCGCACCTCTGTTGAAAATTTCGTATCAATTCTACAAGCTGTTCCAGAAAAAAAATGGAACAACAAAATGCAGACACGCACGTATGTACGCACGCACATACGGAATGGATTGCTTAACCCCGCTTTTTCGCACTGGCTAATGAGATATCGATGGGTCAAAGGGAAATAAAAAGTTGTGCAGTGTGGAAGGTTTCATCATTATGTGTTAATGCCTAAAGTGAGCCAACTAATGATGCTCAGAAGAGTGCATCATCTCTATTCTCATCAACAAAGGTCACCAACCCACGATTTGGAACACCTTTGGGAGTACTGGCAGGCTTGAGGCCGTGCACAGCACCAAGATAGGTAACAATGCTGTCAACAACTTCAAATTGGCCAGGTATCAAGCAAGCTGACCTCAGTTATGAATCGCATAGGCCTCTCCTGTATCGACTTATCAATTGTGTTTAAATTGTATTAACAATTCCCCCGGTCCTCCTCCGAAACCCCTGTCTTTTGTGGAACACAAATAATTTCAGAGCAATGAATCAGATGTCATTTTTATTGCCATTGTTGACATAATACATTCCATGCCAATCCAACATGTGTAAACCATCACTGTTATAGGTCTTGCAAAGCACATTTTACCCCCCAAAAAACAAACTGACCTCGTCAATAGCACCCTCTCGTGGGTGAAATAATGAATTTTCATAAAGAATACCGGAAATAATAATGAACAGTAACATGATCAAATAAATAAGCAAGGTTCACCCATTCAATCCGCTGACTATCCAAACAAGTAAAAGTTTCAGAACAAAATGCACGAACAGCTGAGATGGTGCCAGTTTGATGTAGTTGGGTTAAAACAGCATTCCTTCGCAATGTTTTGCTCCATAAGTGCATCTTTATGGATGTGACCTGCAAGTTTCAGCCAATGCAAGCACGATGCCATCTGGAACGTGCAGTCATACAACGTAATCTATACTCGGCGAATTGACTAATTTTGATGACAACTTTGCTGAACTGGATAGAGTATACCTTCTGCACAGCCAAACTCTAATGAGGCTTTCTTCATGTATCTCGGGAAACCTCTGGGTTGCATGAAGCAACCCAAGGGACATTTGTGCGAAGTTTTGTCCCACCACACGAAGAAGTCTGAGATTCGGTGAGGTTTCAGTCTGAACTAGTATGCAGTTGTAAAAAAACACAAAAATCCGACTTAAACTTGGACTGTAATTAGGTTATCCAATTCAATTTTTGAAAATGCCATAAAAATTTTTTACTTTTAACTCTTTGGAATTTCTTGAAGAACTGCAGTCACATCATATCATATCATCTCGTGTGCGGTAACAATAATTACAAACCCTCTCAAGTAACAAGCAAACCCAGCAACTCAAATTCCCTGATTGGCACTGCAATCATAATATGCTCCATTTTATAGAAATACCATATTGTGCGTAATCAAATACCATATAACAACACCAAAATTCGAGATTGAAAATGACCGATATTTTTACGACTACTTTGCCGAACAATTCTTGGGATCCAGCGCATCAGCGGTGATCGTATCGTCCTCCTTGATGTCCAAAATAACTCTCCGCCCCTGCAGGTTGAAGATCTCTTCGGGGGGAAGACCACTGGGCTCGGCAACCTTCACCGCGAGCATGTCCTGGGTTAGTGTCGCTCCTGCCTTGATCGCCACACGAGCCACGACTGATTTTCCCAGCTGAAAAGGATGGTGGAAAAGCTTCGCTAAATATAATGAAGATTTCAGGTAATTATGGACACTGAATTGTAGTTTGTATTAAAAGAACTGTTTGCTTATTTACTATTTACTAGTGCATCTTAAATATCATGTGGGAGGGGAAGGGAGGATTTTGAAAATGGTAGGCTATTGCAACCAAATTAATTCCTGCCTTTGCTACAACTAAAGAGGTGATGAGTACCACCAGGTTTAGATGCCCAAATGAAAGATCGTGATGGCAATGTCATTCATTCATTGGTGTGAGGCACATGGCTGGGGATTTCTATAACTCGAAACACCCACTCCCATCAGGAGCATTGGCAAATCGTCTTCCCAATTTTTTTCCCCCAAATTCCCAAACCGAAAGTGGACTGGACGGAGGTTGTGTTTTCACCCCTGTCTGTAAGCAGAATATCTCAAAAAGTTATGGACCGATTCAAAAGAAACTTGGTGGACAGGTTGGGTGTGTGACAAGGCCGAATCGATTTGATTTCTGTTAAAATCCGGATTCGGATACTAGAATTGTTAAAGTGAGTTTTCACCATTGAGAGATGGGGCTGAAAACAATATACAGTACAGCAGGATATCTCAAAAAGTTGTGGACAGGTTTTGACAAAACTTGGTGGATGAGGTGGTAAGATAACAAGAAGAAGCTGATTTGATTTTGGTTCAGATCCAGATCCAGATCTGGCCTATCAGTTGGATACAAAAGGTAAACTGTTCAGCCTGGTGGAGGTATGTGCTCTACCGAGTGCCATTATAGTTTGTAATGGAATGGTGTTGATAGTTGTTTTTCAATAACCTTCTAGAAGACACCAGGATGCCAACCACATATCGGGAGTGTTATATCGCCGATAATTTACTATGGATAGCTCGTGACTCCAACGCATGATGCCGCTGAAACAGTGCTCTACCAGGGCAGGAATTGAGAATTTGGCCAAGATACCTGCACAATGGTCTACACTTCTCAAAAGGCAGTGGGATCTTTGACGTCTACAAGAAAATACTCGCAGATAGGACAGCCAGTTTCGAGTCTCAATCATAGGATGGCTCACTCGATGCAATGGCCCTGCTGTGAAGCATCGGGGAGGCAGTTTATAATCATCGGGTCAGGTATTGAACCCAAACTAGACAGCTCAAAGGTGAGTACACTAGCACTAAGCTTTCCTGTGCTTGCAAGGAATATTTTTTTCCAGGTTCATTTCCTTACAGTAGGTTTATCTTCAGAACAAAAGTTTTGCTTCATATTTGCATTTTAGCCTACTCCATAACAGAATATAAAATAAGGTATTTCAACTATGGAGCCTGGTTGAACAGATTAAGGTATGCACACAGCCTCGATGATGTCTAGCCTGGGTTTGAATCCCGTCCCAGATATAAACTGTCATCCCGGTGTTTCACAGGTAGAGTGATTCATCAGTGTGTGTGTGCCGTCCCTCAAATGGACATCCCAATCTGCCAGCATTAGTTCGTGGACCTTAAAGATCCAACAGTGTCTTTCGCAAAGAAGTAGGTGAGCTACCGCCAGCTCCATGGAACAAGTTACCAATTCCTACCTTGACTACCACTGGGAAGGCAAAGGCAAACCACTCGGTCTAATCCTTACTGTGGGACTGCTTTTGTCACACTGAACCTCCCTTCTGACAGAGCATCACAGATGGTTTAACTATAGTTTATTACCGTTTCACAACAATATCTTGCCGTGCTGTTTATGCTACTGTTTATTAATTGTTTTTAATATTAATATTAACAATTAATATTGTTTATTAATATTTTATTAATCAGTTTTGGAATGTGAACAGCAATACTTGTTTTTTCTTTTACGCAGCATTTTCATGCGCGCCCTTCCCAGGTTTCTCCGAGGGCATTTTATAGAGTGAACCACAAAATGTTGAACGGCGCCACCTGTATGTCAGATCAGGTAAAACAACGAAATTACCATGCTTTGTAAAGATCATTCATGAGCCAGCTAGGTTTTTTTTTATTGACGAACCAATAACGTTTCATTCTTTCGAGCAAACTTGGCTTCAAAATGCTTTAGATTCCGGATGCAATTGCCTTCGGTTGGATTTGAAGCCACAACCTCAGCAATGCCAATCCCGTGTCATTGAACCACTCAGAGGGTACATCTTTTTACTGACCTTTGCGGCGCAGGATTGCTCACAGGGAAGTCTATATTTCTCAGGGGAGCCGAAAGCGAGCTCCACGCAGCGCACGGAGCGCACCAGCTCGGCCAATTCATTTGGTTCCAATGAGGCGGCGTGGTCGCTCCCTTTCAATGTCTTGTCCAGAGTCACGTGACGCTCCAGCACCTGCGATGGTGCACAGGTGTCAAAGAGCAAGTTGCAATTTTCCCCCCACGATTATCAGCACGTTTGCTCGCTACATTGGGGAGGCACTGCAGCATGTTTCTTGCTATAAATTATGCCTAAACAAGTATGAATGACTCACTTACAAATCGGGTATCGTTTTGTCAAAAACATTGCATTATGCATCAATTCAATGAAATCATGGAGATAATTTATATTTAATCATGCAATTTCAGTGCAATTATTACACATTGAAATAGTTCGCAGGTAATGCTCAATAATTACGAATTACAAATCATGTCATGTGTGTCCAAAGTGCTTTAATCATGCTGCACTTTCATCATGATCGTGTTGCATCGTCATGGTGTGCTTTCGCCGACACACTGGATAAATTCCAAATGCCTTCCTTCATGTGCAGGAGCACTGCATCAGTGGCACGGTTGAGCCTTAGTAATGATGCAACCAGTGGGAGGATTTTTTTTAAATTGAATCCTGATCCGAGATGTAATCGTTAGTGATGACCATTGGACCACCATATGATGCCATTCTCTCCTACATCTTGTGTATATGGTGCAAAAAGTGTATATGATCTATTCAGGGACATGCAGAAATTAAATTAATGAGTCGATTTTTATTTTATTGCCAAATTAGTTTTTAATATGATAAATGAAGATTTAGTGTATCATGACTTGCATAAACAGGAAAATAGTTGTGAACGAGAAGGGCACTCGGTGGAGCGCATACCTCCGCCAGGCTGATTAGTTCACGTTTTGTATCTCACTGATAGGCGGATCTGGATTCGGACCTGAACTAAAATGGAATCAGCTTGTTCTTGTCACATACCCAAGCTCTCCAGCAAATTTCATCCGAAACTTTTAAAGATATCATTCCATCCATTGGGACCATACTCTGTGCAGAGCGTTGGTGCTGCCTTAGCAATCTCCTTGGCTATTGGGCACATTCCTGGATGGGTCGCCACTCCGACACAGGATACCAGCATGCTGCCACTCATTTTGCCGACCTCGGAAGGATGACAGGCAGAGTCAACCCCACCTGGTATTAATTCAACAGCTGAGTGGGATTTGAACTCAGGATCCTCGGATCCCAAGCCCACACTAACCATTAAGCCAACAGCAGGCTTTAAAGATATCCTGTTGACAGAGACAGACAGACACAGACAGACAGACAGACAGACATGCAAACGTAACCTCCATCCACATTTGGTGGCAGAGGTACAAATAACCTATAACTTGGATAAACAATCCCAATTCGAACCTTGGCCCCCATGGCGACGGCTGCAATGCTGATGGCTATCCCAGCCTCGTGGCCTGAATATCCAACAGGAATGTCCGTGAATTCTTTTCGGAAGGTCTGGAGAAGATAAAGTTTTCCCAGTTCAATCAAACAGTTGCAAAATAACTCCAATACATCCAGAGAAGCAGACAATACATATCAAATGCTATCATAGGTCAGCGTTTACACCAAGAGGTTTAGGTCTAGTAAACATCAACAGAGGAATAATCTGGACTATGTCACATGCTTTATGATATCTGAATCCCCTGTTCTTATTCTATGTGTCCATGTTATACTTTAATTGCGAGTTGGGGCGTTCTCACGTGATTTTGTGGAGGTCATCAGGGCATCTTAACCTTTACAAACATCTACATTGCCGGTGTCGCGTTGATGAAAAAATGTTGAAGTTGTGCATGATACCATTTACAAAACGATCTGACATGAAATGGCAGTGTATATGCCAATGTCTCTTAATTGCGTACTGTTTGAATGTCATTTGCACCCTGACTACGTCTACTAAGTATGTACTATTGGAACGTACCTTTTAAACCTCGAGACTCTTTCGACTGCTGAGACCCGTTAAACCTTTGAAGACCCTCGAAACACCGTTAGACATTTGATTTACATTCTTTAGACCCCTTAGACCCCTCTAGACCTATGGACCCCTTGATACCCTGAACACCCCTTACAACCCTGAACAAGCAGACCAGGCTCCAAAAGGTCCAAGACAATTGAGACCTCCACGACGCTTAAGAACCCATGACCCCCAATACCTTAACGACACTGAAGCCCCCTTAATACCCTTCAGTATCCTTCAGACATCCCATGACATCCAAGACCCTTAAGACCTTGAATACTATGAAGACCCTTAAGACCTCCGAAGACCCTTAATACCCTTAAGATCCCGAAGAACCTTAAGACCCCCAAAACCCCCATGACCTTTAAGACCCCCCCCAAGATGGTGAAGCACCCCTATAACTATCAAGAACCCCTCAAGACCCCTGAGACCCTTTTGACCCCAAAGATCCTCAAGTCCCTCAAGATCCTGCAGAAGACCCCCAAGACCCTTAAGACCTAAGTTTTTGCATTTACAAGGTTAGAAATAAAGAACCACGTTTTTACAACAACAACAACAACAACAACAACAACAACAACAACAATAACCGGCAGGCTAAACCCCACCTCCCAGGAATCGTAACCGGCAGGCCATGCCCCCGAGGCTTATGATTGGTCAGGGTGACATCAGAGGGAGCAGGAGAGAGAGGAGGATCGAGGGAAGCGATTGGAACAGAATGGGGGTTCTCTGTTGCTTCTTCCTCGGCAGGGACAAAAAGCCGTGCGATTCTCGTTGTTCGTGCTGGTGCGAATTTGCTCGCTTGCTGGAACAAGTGGCTAGCCATTGTGTGTTCGGATGAGTCACGAAGTTTGTGTGCTTTGGGAGGAGAGGAAGAGAAGGAGAAGAGCGCATTTCTCAGGTCGGACATGGCAGTATCCCTTGTAAGATCGAAGAGGGAAGCCGCGCCATTTGCTGTGAGCGGACCTGGTACTGAGAGGGAGCGGTGTTGGAAATTTCAATGGTGAGAAGGAACTGTAGCAGTGCTTGTGAGCTCTTGGCGTTGAGGACCACCCATCCGAATTGTCTTACGTATGTAGCCACGGAGAGTGTCTTCGTGCCATCAGGTGCATTTCCCGCGCAGAGAGTGACTTCGCGCCATTTTGTGTGTTTCCCGCACGGTGACTTCAAGGCTCAATGACTACCAGGCTCGAAAAGGTCGTCTCTGGACACAAAGCCGAGTGCCGGCATAAAGGGAGGATTTTCTTTTATTTTTACCTTTCCCCTTGTCTGTTTTTGTGATTGAGTGGAGACGTCTCAAATTAGGATTTAGTTTTACCTCACCTTTCATTACCTCACTCTATGATATATTTTCATTCTCACCCTTTAATTTATGTTCATTAAATCAATATTTTTAAATTTCCATGTGTTCGACTATTCATTGTGGTTTCAAGAATAAAACAGTGTGCTCCGTTTCTTGGTACGCGCCCTTGCTGTTTTCCTTCCCGCGTGCGTTATAATCGCCAGAATCTCGGCTGTTCGCCTCCGAGTTAAAACCATTCGGCTATCTGTCCAGGCTGGTGTTAATCGCATGGACACGATTATATATATATATATATATATATATATATATATTGTTACGGTTCTGGAAATTGCAAACCATAAGGTCCCGTAGGTGAGATATTTTCTTAAGTACATGTGTAGTTAGCCCAAACCCATTGTATAGAGGGAATTAATGTGATTCATTCGGGCTGCGCTCTTTGAGTTAGGCGTTTTTCTGTTCTACCTTTGTTTTGACGCACCCACGCCAACACAACAACAACGCCAGCAGCAAAAACCGACCTTCACACTCGCTACCGCAAACTCACATCACCGCCATTTCCAAACAGCACCATGGCCATCGAACACCGCCGAAAACCCTCACCACCTTCTCCTACGGCCATTTCCGCACACCTGTGGGCGCCGAGCGTCGAGCTGTCTTCAGCGAGACACGCGAGACGTGAGTGCAGATGGCGGGGTTTTCTGAGGAGAATTCGGATCAGGAATGATGCACGCCCACATCTGATCACCCAATCAGGAAGGCGGGGCGGCTAGGCCGCCTCCAGAGCGCGCCTGACGAAAATCGGCATATGCAATTTGAGGATCAGGAATGATACGCCCCTTTTCTCCGTCCAATCGGAGCGAGCGTGGCTCCGCCCCTGAGGTCGTTTGGATCCGATATTTGCTGGTGGGTTCCCGAAAGCGATAAAAAGGCGAGCTCAGTGAGGAGCTCCAGAGTATCGTGGAGAGATCAGAGAGTAGCGGGAGTGTCGTGGAGCAGCCAGTTGAGCAGTATCGTGGGCTGTCGGTGGAGCAGGAGATCGTGAGGCGAGATCGGTGGGCAGACGGCTGCGGAGGCGACGGCTGAGGTGGACCTGGAGGCTCGCGTCGCGGGATTCGAGCGAGCCAGCCATACTCCCTCCCCAGAGCATCAACAATTCCCCTTTTTCCCCGCCTGAGAGAGTGCGACAAGGGGCCCCGTTCCCACTTACACCAGCAGGTGCCCACGGAACCGCGTGCAGCGACATTCTGCGGCTCGCCACGAGGGCGCGGGTAGGACCCTTCGGCTCGTGGGCCTGGCCGCTCATCCAGGTCCCACGCGCATTAGGCCCACGGGCCCAGTCTGACTCCTTGCCTTTGAGGGGTCTTTTCTTTGCTTCGGTGTGATGCGTGTTGTGGCGCCGTGTCTTGTAAGGTAGTAACTGTTATAAGTGGTCCGTGTGTCGTGTAGTCGGTTTTTACTTCTCTTATATGTGCATTTCTTTTGTTCAATGTGTATATTGTGCGATCGCTTATTGTGATGTAATACATGCTGTTTGCTTTACTGTGCTATAGGTGTTTCCGTGTGCCGGAAATAAATGTGCATTGTGTGAACTGTTTTCCCGTTTCGCTTCGTCTTTTCTTAATTGAACCTCCATCCTGCTTCACGTAAGGGTTCGTAGTGGGTGCAAAACGCCCGGTAAATAACTTGAACCGTCGAGGTCGACGATAACCTCGGTGTTCCCGATAGTACGGAACGGCCCGCCCAGCGGCCGTGTCCGGAGTCGACCTGCGGGGAGGTACGATCGCCCGGTTTACCCCGCGTGGGTACTTAGGTAGGTCGAATTTGGCGAACAACCCTATCCTACGCGGGTGGCGATTGGCACGATTTGTGTGAGGTCGAAAGGCCCACCCTGACTGGATCCGGCGTAGCCGGGAGGGTCACGACTGAATTGTCCGTCCGGTGGGCGCGGTCGCGGTTCGAGTCGCGTGGCCGATCGCCCGCCGACGGGCGCGAATTCGCAACACTGGTTACAGGAGTGTGATTCAAATCCCTCCCGTCTCCAAGCTAAATTCATAGGGAATCGGTTCAGGAGGAGCGACCCCGATTCCCTCAAATTACGAGCGATTAAATTCACCTTACGTGGAATAAGATGGCGTCTCAGGCGAGCGGGAGCCGGGGGTAATAGATGTTTATGTGTAGTGATGTAGAATCCATGGTCCAGGATGTAGACCCCGAGCAGGACATTGGTGTGCGGAACAGTTTCCCCCCCAAACGAATCCAGGGCCCGAATGGGTGCGCGCGGCGGCAGAGGCGCGTGTATACACCTCCCCTCCCCTCTCCACCAAAACCCCCGATCCTGGCCGCATCGGCTCAGCTGAGTGCACCCGACATGGCCCGGCTATTCGCCATGCTGGCAGAAATGAACGAAAAAATGGATGGAAACGCACGCGAAATAAAAGGAGTGACACAGCAGATGGAAACAAACACAAACGAAATGAAACGAATAAAAGGATGAACAAGCAGATGGAAACAACACACGAACATGAACGGCAAAATGGATGGAATGAACGAAAATGGATGGGAACGCACTCAAATGGAAACAAACAAAACGAAATGAACGGCAAAATGGATGGAAACGCACTCAAAATGGAAACAAACAAAAACGAATGAAGGAAGAAATAAAAGAATGCGGTGAAACGCAGCAAATAGGCACTGCCTGCAGGCGGGCATGAAACAAACAGCGAAGTGCGTAATGGCGACGCCACGGTGTGGAGCGACGAGCTGGGAGGGGGTGCAACGGTTGTCAGGCCCGCGGTGAAGGCGGGTGAGGAAAAAATAATTCGGGAGACGTGTTGGGCGAGAGCGTGGAGGTGACGGAAAAAGTGACGGTAACCGAGAGGAAAAATTAATTGGGGTGACGGAGACGTGCACGAAGGAATAAATAGTGGAGTGTGAGAAAGACTTCAAGACATGACGAAGAGAGATTGATAAGCGGGGACGGGAGGTAAAAACGGAGACAGAGGAACTGGGAAGACTGATAGACAAACAAAGGGCAAGATGGAAGAACAGTTAGAAGCCAAAGCAAGCGGAGTGTGCGGAGATGAGAAAGAGATTGGAGAAGAAACTGAGTTACAGAAACACCAGAACGAAGAGACGGAATTACGAAACGAGTTGAGGATGTTGAGAGAGGAAGAACGAGAACGGAGAATGAGACGTTAAGGAACCACGCTGTACAGATCGAACAGCTGGAAGCACAAGCCAGATTGGGGAATGAGATGCAAGAAAGAGTATATGGAGAACGAATGAGACAAGAAGGAAATCGATCAATGGAAGGAAACCACGAGTGCAGAATGAGGAACAAGAAAGAGTCCTGAAGAACAAGGATTACGACAGGAGAACGAAGTCAGTCAGTTGAAAGAATAACGAGATTTTCGAGGAACAAGAAAGACAGTGGAATAGGAAATAAAGAACAAGGAATGAGACAGGAGAAAGAAATCTGTCAGTTGAAAGAAATACGAGATTACAGAATGAGGAACAAGAAAGACAGTGGAATAGGAAATACAAAGAACAAGGAATGAGACAGGAGAAAGAAATCTGTCAGTTGAAAGAAATAATGAGATTGCAGAACGAGGCAAAGAAAGACAGTGGAATAAAAACTGAAAGAGTATGAATTTGAAATTGAACGACAACAAACATGTTGGAATACGGAGAAGTTGAAGGAGCAAGGAATGAAGCAGGAGAGAAATCAGGAGATTGAAGACACAACGAGATTGAGAGGGAAGACGAGAGAACAATGGGATAGAAAACAAAGAACATGAAGCCGAGGTTGACCAATTGAAAGAAAGGCAAGGGTGGAGTGCGAAGAGGTAGACAAAGAACAGCGAATGAACACAAAAGGAATTAACCACATGAAGAAAACCATGAAACTGCAGAAGGAACAGGAGAAGAAACAAGGAAGAGTAATGAGCACAGCAAATGAAACACAAGAAAGGATTAACCAAATGAAGCAAACCATGAAAAAAGGAGAAGGAAGGACAGGAGAGGAAGCAAGGAGGGGTAATGAGAGAGCAGCGAATGAAACACAGGAAGGAAATGAGCCAATTGAGAAACGATGAGATTGGAAAGAGAGAGCATGAGGAGAGTGGGAGAGAAACAAAAACTATACGAGTTTGAAATTAATGACTGAAGGAGAATAAAATTGAAATCCAGAGAATGGAAAAACTCCAGAAAGAACAGAAACTAATAGATGTATAGAGACCAGGGAGGTAGAGAAAATAGAGGAGAGACTGACTGATAATGACGGGGTTAAGGAACAGAACAACACACACAGAGTGTGAGGATAATGGGGGTGAGCTCGCGGATGGGTAGGGACCCGGTGAGCAGCTGGATGGCTGCCTCCAGGAACGAGGGGAGGAAGTATGCCCCTTGAGGCGAATCACGACCAGGTTGGTTCGGTCGTGCCAAGCGGAGTTGAAGGACGAGTGCTGTGGATAGGTGCACGTGTAGCTTGGGGGTATAGAGGCCCGGGAACCCTTTTTGGGGACACGATCCCCAGTGTGGTGGTGCAGGGGTGTGCGTTTGCGGGTGTGCGGACATGCTGCTTTGCGGCACGCAGCGGTGAGTGTGTCCCCGTGTGTGGAAGCGACCCCGTGTGTGTGAGTGGTGTGGTGGCATGTGTGCCGGGGCTGTGCTTCCACGCGTGCCGTGTGTGAAAAGGGCCCGCAGGTGATGAGGCACCGTGTTGTGGAGGGAGCACGGCTGCGGGTGAAAGACACGGGGTAGCGTGGTGGAGCGGGTGTGCGCCAGAACGGCACGGTCGTTGCGAGCACGGGGTGTGAGAATGCGGTATGTGAGGGGGACCGTGTGTGTGAGGTCTCTGTATGTGAGGGAGATGTCGGTCGGCATGCGTGAGCATGCAGCCGCGTCTCCCGGTGTGAATGTGAGTGTGTTGGAGTGGAGTCTGTGCGTCGTGACACGCAGGTGGTGCGTGGGTGACGGAGACGACGGCGACAGAGGGACAAAAGCCGGATAGCGGCTGTAAGCTGTATTGGGACCGCGCCGGGTTCACCAGCAGCGGCGCGCGAGGTCCGTTGCTGTGAGCGCACGAGACCCACGTGCTCGCTTGCGGGAGTGAAGCCGGTCCCGAACGCCAGGTGGATTTGCCGATCCGCGGACGGACAAAGTGTAGGCAGGATTTCGAATTGGACCGGACGGTTCTCCACGCAGAGCGTGTGTTAAGCTCCAACGGGCAGAGCACATGTGTTCGCTGTGGGAGCCCTCGGAGTGCGAGGGTTGTTTGGGGGTGCGCAGGGGTGACGTCATGGCTGCACGTAGGGTTGGAATCCGGCAGGAGGGTGATCCCTGCCGGATGGTACCGTCCAAGAGGGACGAGGTACATGTGCAGCTGCATGACGTACGGGCAAGGTGCAAGTGCGCGAGCTGTGAGTTGCCCGCTGGTGCTGCGCAGAATTTGGAAAAAAAAAACAAAAAATTACATATGCAAGCCTCGCTTCGGGTGAACAGGATTCCGGTAAGGGTGGAAGACCCCTTACCTGGGCACAGGATGGAACTAGCTAGGGGGAGGGTTAGTTTAGCTAGACCGGCTCCATGGGCAGGGTAAGTCTCATGGGGCCGTGGATGGATTAGTTGAGGGATGTAGTGAGCTTTAGGTGGGAAAATGATTTTGATGATTGGAGACAGTGCAGACTGTGGATGTGTGTGGGACGTAGCTTAGCTACGTAGTGTTAAAAGGAAGTGCTGTAGTTAAAGGGCGACGTGGAGCACGAGTTAGTAGGGGAGGTAGTTAGAAGGATGGCAGAATTCAGCGGTGTGTGTTGAAGAGTTGGAAAGTTGTGAGGTGAGTACATGATGAGTGAGTGAGGCCAGCGGTCTGTGTGAGTGGAGCGAATGTGGAATGCATGGTGCGTGAGTGATTGGGGGGGAGTGACTCCCGCCAGGGACCCCGGGTCAGGATTAGAGTGAGTTAGCTGGGTTAGACAAATTGAAAAATGGAGGTCGTTTTGCTGTTGGTTGGAGTGTAGGCTCGAAACCCGTTTGGAGGGTGCAGGAGCCCTGTTGACGGGCTGGAGCGTGGCTGCGAACGGTGAGTAATCGCTGAGGTAGGTCCCGGGCACCGGGCTAGTGGCGTGGTAGGCAAGGGCCCATGGGGGCCGGCTTAGGAGTGGGACCGGGTGCGCCGCTGTGCGGGGGCCCGGAGCGCCGTTGGCCGCTGTGGCAGTGTCGTGGGCCGGGTGACCCTCGGAAAGGGGCCCGGGGCGCCAGCCTGCCACGTGTGCGTTTCAGGGGAGTTGCCATGGGGGCACTCCCGGTGTTTAGGGAGCTGGTAGGCTCGGAGCGTGTAGTGCCCGGGGTGCCATCGTTAGGGATTCGGCAGAGGGTCGTGCTGCCAAAGGGAGCCACGCGTCCAGCCATGAGACCGTGTGAGGGCACGGGAGGAAAATTAGAGGGCGAGGCCCGAAATTTGAGTGGACACCAAACACAGGCGACGGGATCTGGGTTTTAGAACAATAGATTAAGCGGGAGGCGCTTGTTGAAGCCCCGGGTAGTTTAACAGTTAAATGGTTAGGTAGATTAGGAAGTGTACCCTCCGCACCATCCATCCCTTCGCCTCGTCTTGTGGGCCGCTGGACCCACTTGGGTTAGAGATCGCTGAGATCTGGGGAGGCCATCTGAGGCTCGAGTTGGGCCTCGGCACAGGACGCTAGCTCTCCCTTATTCCCCTCCGGGAGGAACGTAGGGTTGGAGTAGGCTAGGGGACGATAGGTTAGCCGAACAAGGACGATAAAGGGGGTTAGGGACGATTTGTAGTGGGGTAGGGAAGTGAAAATAAAAACACAAAAAAAATTAGTTGGGGTAAATTGGGTTTTGACAATTAAGGAGTGGTATGTACAGTGAACAAGCAAGCGATAGGTGGGAGGGAGGTATGGCAGGTCCGAGCCCGCCTTCTGTGTGGCCAGCACCACCGCACTCCCTCCACCAACCTGCACTGCACCGGCAAGAGGCCGACCAAGTTCATCGGCAGCTGTTGTTTTGCTGCAAGGCCTGTGCCGGCCAACTTCATCGGCTGGTTGTTTCTGCAAGGCCTGTGCCGGCGGATCGTCGTGTGTTTGCTGCAAGGCCTGTGCGCCGGCATCGTCCGACGGCTGTTTTTACTGCAAGGCCTGTGCGGCAGTTCGTCTGCCGGCTGTGTTTGCCTGCAACGCCTTTTCTGCAGGCTATTTTGCCTTTACCTTTGCCATGTCATGCCCACTGCCCTGTTAACCAGCCCCGTTCAATTTTGCTTTGCCCCCCTTGTTCATTTCATGCGCGCCAGGATCCGCAAGCAACAGTTTTGCAAGCTGCAGGAACTGTCCTGTTGGCAGCTGCAACACGGCCTGCAGTGGCGGCCCGTGCACCGGTTCTTCTTTGACTCTCACCTTTTTTCCTGCAGGTCCATTGATCCTGGCCATGGTTTTGTGTAAAATTTGTAAGTTAAGGTGTTAAGTTGTATTGTAAATATGAGTGCGCCCCGGCATGTATGTGTTTAGCGCCGGCAATTTTATTTAAGTCGTCCGTGTGAGTGAGTTTGTTTAGTTAGTTACTCGCACCTCAGGTTATTTATTTTGGGACACGAATACCATGAATGTCGCACTCAGGGATCGTAGGTTAAAACGTACTAGGGGAGAACTACACATGATGGCACACGATAATTTGACGACTCGGGACGAGTCTGTAAAAAGGGGAGGTAGTGTTACGGTTCTGGAATTCGCAAAACCATAAAGGTCCCGTAGGTGAGATATATTTTAAGTACATGTGTAGTTAGCCCAAACCATTGTATAGAGGGAATTAATGTGATTCATTCGGGCTGCGATCCTTTGAGTAGGCGTTTTTTTGTTCTACCTTTGTTTTTGAGCCACCCACGCAACAACAACAACAACGCCAGCAGCAAAAACCTACCTTCACCACTCGCTACCGCAAACCTCACATCACCGCCATTCCAACAGCACCATGGCCATCGAACACGCCGAAAACCTCCACCACCTTCTCCTACGGCCATTCCCGCACACCTGTGGGCGAGCGTCGAAGCTGTCTTCAGCGAGACACGCGGACGCGAGTGCAGATGGCGGGTTTTCTGAGGGTTCGGATCAGGAATGATGCACGCCACATCTGATCCACCCAATCAGGAAGCGCGGGGCGGCTAGGCCCCGCCTCCAGACGCGCCTGACGAAAATCCGCATATGCAAATTTGGATCAGGAATGATACACGCCCTTTTTCTCGTCCAATCGGCGAGGCGTGCTCCGCCCCTGAGGTCGTTTGGATCCGTAATTGCATTATGGTGGTTCCCGAAGCCGATAAAAAGGCGAGCTCAGTGAGGAGCTCCAGAGTATCGTAGAGAGATCGAAGGAGTATCGAGGCGTGTCGGTGGAGCAGCCAGTTGAGCAGTATCGTGGCGTGTCGGTGGGCAGGAGATCGGTGAGGCGAATCGGTGGGGCAGACGGCTGCGGAGACGAACGGCTGAGGTGGACCTGGGGCTCGCGTCGCGGATTCGAGCGAGCACCATACTCCCCCCAGGCATCAACAATTCCCCCTTTTTCCCCCGCGCTGAGAGAGTGCGACAAGGGGCCCGTTCCCACTTACACAGCAGGTGCCCACGGAACCGCGCTGCAGCGACATTCTGCGGCTCGCCCGAGGGCGCGGTAGGACCCTTCGGTCTCTGCGGCCTGGCAGCTCTCAGGTCCCACGCGCATTAGGCCACGGGCCCGGTCTGACTCCTCTGCTTTGAGGGCGGTCTTTTCTTTGCTTCGGTGTAATGCGTTGTTGTGGCGCCGTGTCTTGTAAGGTAGTAACTGTATAAGTTGGTCCGTGTGTGTGTAGCGGTTTTAACTTCTCTTATATGTGCATTTTTTTGTTCAATGTGAATATATTGCGATCGCTTATTGTGATGTAAATACATGCTGTTTGCTTTACGTGTGCTATAGGTGTGCTCCGTGTGCCGGAAATAAATGTGCATTTGATGTGAACTGTTTTCCCGTTTCGCTTCGTCTTTTCTTAATTGAACCTCCATCCTGCTTCACGTAAAGGTTCGTAGTAGTGTGCAAACGCCCGTAAATAATCTGAAACGTCAGAGGTCGACGATAACACCGCTCGGTTATCCCGATAGTACGGAACGGCCCGCCCAGCGCCCGTTTGTCGGAGTCGACCTGCGGCGAGTACGATCGCCCGGTTTACCATCCGCGTGGGTACTTAGGTTAGGTCGAATTTGTGCGAACAACCCTATCCTACGCGGGCCCGATTGGCACGATTGTGGTGAGGTCGAAAGGCCCACCCGTGACTGCGATCCCGGCGTTAGCCGGAGAGGTCACGACTCGATTGTCCGTCCGGTGGGCGAGGACGGTTCGGTTGGCTCGCGCGTGGTGCCGATCGCACGCGACCGGGCGCGACATTCGCACATATATATATATATATATTATATATATATATATATTATATATATATATAGCCTGGTGTGGCGCGCAGGTGGTTAGGCAGCGGCTTGGGATCCAAAAGGTCCTGAGTTCAACCCCGTTGGGCCACTGAATTAATACACCAGGGGGTTGACCTCAGCCTGTCATCCTTCGAGGTCGGTGAAATGAGTACCAGTATACTGGGCCGGTGTATACCCCAGTTAAAATAGGTGTTACCATATCCCTGTGTCGTAAGACGACCAGGGTTGCGTCAGGAAGGGCATCCGGCGTAAAACATGTGCCAATCACTATGCGGATCATCGATGATCCGCTGTGGCGCGACCCTAACGGAGCAGCCGAAGAAGAAGAAGAAGAAGAAGATATATATATATATATTAGTTACGGTTCGGGTGGTGGCGTGGTATCCTAAGGTCCTGGGTTCAAGCCCCTTTTCCCGCTATATTAACACCAGGGGTTGACTCAGCCTGTCATCCTTCCGAGGTCGGTGATATGAGTACCAATGTAGCAGCAAAAAGGCTGCACATGAAGGGAAGGGGTTTGATGTGATTTGAGGCGCCACGAGCAGAGGTGATGCAAGGGACACATCGGCCATTTTGGAGTTAATGCCCTAAGCACTATTTTACCCTTACCCTATCATCGAGGCCTATCATCATCATATCATAAAAAAATGTCGCTTACATCACTCCTCCTCGCGGGGCCTCATTTATTAAATGTGGTATTGGTGTGGTGCAGGCATGATGGGCCGAATGGCCTCCTCATGTGCTTATTCTTTAATTATCTTGTATATTATATATATATATATTGTTTGCGGTTTTTCAAACCACATGCCTCTAGGGCGTTTCAACTTTTTACCCTTGTGAAACCTTGAAATAGTTTTCATGTCTCAGGGAACCCTGCATGAAATTTATATATACTACAATTAATATCTAGCTTTTTTATATTTTATCGTAGTTCACTGTGGTAATATAAATATATTTTTTTCGGATACCTGGTTTAAGGAAAATGACCCCTCTTTTGTCAAATTATATGAATGAGACAGACACGTCATACATACAGGGTGTGCCGTGTTCAATGACGAGTTTTATCCGGGCGTCCACGGCTTCGTGGTTGTTATGGTTGTTATAATATAACATTCTCTATGGTTGTTATATATTGTAATAATATAAAAGGTTGAAGCTCTATTATATAACAAGGGTTTCCACAAATAGCGCGTACGTGTTAAGTAAAATTTCGAATATTAAATCAAACAAAAACTACTTAAAAATACATTAGCCTATTTATTACTGTTTCTCGCGGAACCCCGGTTGAGAAACACTGCTCTAAGGTAATGATACCCAACATACAGTGATGCCCAGGCAGTTATTTCATTAGTATTCATGTAGTTAGTCCTTCCCTCATGTCTAGTGGGTAAACAGGACGACTTGTGCTGCGTGAGACTCATAGTTAGGTCTAATAAATATCTCTTTGATCCGTACTCTGACCTCCACTCTAACCCTTTCCTGTTAGCCATTAAACACTACAAGCATGCAAGCACACATGCCATTCAATGGACAATTTTTAATTGGCATGCCACGATGCCTCCCGTGGCTCAGATCGTCTTTCTCGTGCACAAGGCAACCTTCCTCGGGAATTTGCGCGCCATTTTCCATTCAAATCTGCATGCCAATTCCCAACCGGCACCTCACCTTAATCCTCACCTCACCTCACAAACCTCACCATCTTGAACGCAGATGCCTTCCGCACCTGGGGAAAATACTCTTGCACCCCCTCATACCTCAGCCTCGCGACAATTCGTCACTCTATTTTGAGCACTACGCGGCGTCAGCCATTGTTCTTGGTGCCACACGACGCTCGACCATGCTACAGACACTATATTCTCCACCGCATCTCACCAGGAACATCCCGGGTGAGCGTCCAGAATTATCACAGCCCTCATCCAGTCATCAGACCACGGCAAGACCATAAGCAACGAGGCAGGGTCGTGGGAATGGCAATCTCGGGATTTGGTTTGGGTCCCGAATGTGCATTGTGGCTCGTGAAGGAGTCCATGGGTAACGGAGAAAGTCTGCTACCATTCTACGCACAAACTACGCTCAGTGCACGTTCGGGGCTGCAGTGCCAGCTTGAGGAGCATGCTCGCCATGTTAAGCAGGGAGCTCCAAACCGTGCCGAGGCTGGAGGGTAAACGGTATTAGACGGAGGACCCCAAGTTACGTGGTCGAGTTATTGGCGTTCACTGTCGATTAGCGACCCGCCACGTGGCGAAGTTATTTATGTGCAAGGGCCTGCGATTTCTGTGAGTCCGGTAGGAACCCGAGGTAGTTCACCCCTCATGGTCTTCGCCCAACCCCGAGTCCGCAACAATATACATATATATATATATATATATATATATATATATATATATATTTATATATATATGAAGACCACAAGGGGAAAACCAGAGATGTCACTTTTTATAATTTCAGGGTTATTGCACCTGCCAATAGTTGGCAACATAAGGTTTCCTCTCACAATATTACTTTAACAAATAACCAGGGTGTCACATAATTTATATGTATAAAGTTTAGCCGTGCAATGAAAAACAAGTGTTGTCAAAGCTGAACAGGTGGAAACCAGAGTTGTCAGTACTTTACTCCTGGTTATCTCCCTTTCATTCATGTTAACTGTTTCCACCATAATATTCAGAGTTGAGAAACTAAAAAATGAAAGGTTGTAAAACTTTCACAGCATAAACTCTGAGCACTACAATAGCCTATTGGTTATATCATGGGCTCCGTAGTTGGTGCATATCGTGGTTCAAGCCTGGTCAAACCTTTATTGTGACTTTTATGGGGACCCACGCCGTGGCTTAATGGTTAGCGTGTCTGAGTACCCATCCTCATTCGATGTACCCACCCCCAATCAACCTGCTTAGGTATATGAGGGAGTCACATGAGGTGACTTCGGCTATCTCGGGGGTTTATCCTTGGTTTCCTCCCGGTTTTCCATCATATTAAGTAGTACGGAGTAAGAAATGGAGAATCCGTCGTCATATAAGCGAAATACCCTTGAGTATGGCGTTGAACACCAATCAAACAAAAAAACAATGACCGTTTAATGTTGAAAAAAATAATCTGTGATCACCAAAGTCATGTAATGTATGCTAATAACCAACAAGCATGAATTTGCTACACATCCTGGGTAAATTGCATGGCAATTATTAAACAAGGAATAACCAGTGATGTCAGTTTGCAACATTGATCGTTATTTGCTCTTAAATAAATAACACAGAAGCTTGGCAAATGCTTACTATGCTTAATTTGATCGGCCAATGATCACCTCTTCCTTTACTGGAAAAGAATCTATATGACAGTTATTAAACAGTCACCAAAGTCTTGAAACTTTGTTTTTCAGTTTCTTCAAAATGACTTATCCTGACATCTCTGGTTTTCCCCTTGTGGTATATATATATATTAATATATATATTATATATATATATATATATATATATATATATATATATATATATACAGTAATATATATATATATATATATATATTATATATATATATATATATATATATATATATATATATATATCGAAACATGTGGAGTGTGACGAGCACTCCCCCGATCCCCATTGGACATAGTCCTACACCAATGGAGATCGTGGAGTGCTCTTCACACTCTATGTTTCGATTACCCGCCGATCGCATCACTGCCTTCTGGTTGAATGGTTTGCATTAGCGGGAACAATCGTCTGGTGGCAGACGGTCGGTTTATTTTTGCGGATTATGCGTTTACTGTGTGAGACATAATGTGCGGTGATGCTCACCATTACAGTCAGGCTCACCATACGTTGTCTGATGTTTTCATATACACCCGACGCATGCAAATCCTGTCGGACCTCGACATTCGCGGTTCTGCTATTCGCGGACCACACGTATTCCCTGTTCATAAAATGTGACCTGCTTCTACATTCTTGGTCCTGTCCTTCACGTATTAACATTTTTTTCGTGGTTTTTCACGTGATTTTTTGATTTTCCCTTGCAAATCATGAACTCATTTTTCCCAACGAAACAATGCTCTCACCTATAAATTCCTGCTCTAACCTGCAGGGGGCACTGCATCAGCAGAACGGCCACACCCTCATCCAAATGATGGCAAACTGCAGTCATGTGCTGCACATGAAAGAAGAGGAAATCCTCACATCTCCTTTCTTGTACTCCTTACGTGAGAGAACAAGGGCCACGTATGGAGTAAAGTAGAAAAGGAGATTAAAAAAAAAATTCAGCCATGTCATAAATACAGAGTATGGAACAGATGAACCCAACCATAATACAGTATTACCCTGAGCCTAAAAACTCTAAATGTTAACATTGTGTACTGTTTGGTATTGGCTTATTTACAAAGAAAATATTGACAAAGTAAAATAGAGCGAAGTTGATGTCGTGCCATCACAAATCCCCACGCTTACCACCTTAATCAAAGTCGGAAATGGCAAAAAGGTTCCACGAGGAATGAACCAATATCAAAGGTTTGACCCCTTTGACCCCAAGTCCCCACCCCTTGCAGCATGAACTGAGGATCAAATCCCCCAAAATCGTTATATATTTCATGCGTTCCCCAATGTTGAATGCATATGCAAAGTTTCATTTTAAAATGTTTCAAAAAATGTGCCCATAATTGCATTTTTGGTATTTGACCTTTTGACCTTGCCCCAGGGGGTGGGGCCAAAAATAATTCTGCTCTTCCACCTTTGTGCCATGTGGTGATCATAACTTCCACGTTTGGTCAATTTCTGCACAACCGTTTAGGAGGAGATAGTGTGACGAACGGACGAGTAGACGGACGGAAGGACGGACGGACAGAGCCAATTGCAATATGCCCCGCTTTTAAAAAAAGTGTGGGGATCATAAAATAGAGAATACTTAGTATACAAATGTTGTATTTGGAATTTGCAAGTAATGAAATCTGCTCTCCTCTGATGAAGGATGGTATTTAAAGGCAAGATTATTTTTTGTGATTGAAAGAGCAGTTGAAAACAAAGCTCTGCCTGCGAAACACCAATCCGACAGTTTATAGTCGGGCCAACAATCAAACTCTGGCTGGATAGCTCAATGGTACATACCTCTACACAATCTTGTCATGACGGACGATCCACCAGTATTACAGAACATCAAAACTTAGTTTTGGGTCTTCATTACTTTCATACATCATGACCTGAATGGGTCCTACCTGAATGACTCTGAGGTTTACGTTGTTCAGGTCTAGTGGGTAGGTGCTGGTACACTGCAGGAAGCAGAAATTGGGGTTGAGGGGTTTCACCAAGTCATACACCCGACGCATCGTGTCCATATTCTGCATGCCGCTTGAGATCACCATGGGACAACCTGCCAGCATTGAAATACAGAAAAGGCATTCAAATTTTCGTGAACTAGAGCAGGAGGCCAAAAGAGGAACTTTTTAACAACTCAGCACCACGACTGAAACAAGTGGTTAACTTCAGCCCAACAAGATATGCCAAATTGTATCATAATTACAAATTTAGTTAATGATAGTAAGTGAGTCATGTGAAGTATGCAGGTTTGAGTGGCCTACATGATTATTGAGCATAACTCATCTGATCTCATGTATATAAAAAAACAATTTGATAATTCTTCACTTCATAATTTCCTCATGATGAATATGCATTCGGTGACAATGCGACACTTGCGGAATCGAAAGAGGTGTTTGAATCGTGTTAATACTTTCAAGGAGGATCATTCTGCTCGCTCATTAACTTCTCCAAAGAGTTTTTGGCTCATCTTGAGCAAACTCGCCATGCATACTCAGCCCCCACCCCCACAACCCCTTATGGTGGGGGTATTCAGGGGACATGGTTGCTGACATCCTGAGGTCGCGGTGTTCATGACAAACGATAGAATTATTCAATTCCACAACTTCCACATTCTCTTCAATTTCATTCTTCCCTCCAGGTATTCAATACAGCTGTTCACCACCATCTCAGATCATCCCTCATCCAAAACCATGATCTCCCATGCTGAGTCAACCCCCTGGTGTTAATTCAGCGTGGAAAAGGGGCTTGAACCCAGGACCTTAGGACCATGATCTCACATGAACAACATGTGGTTAACTGCCACCACAACCACCCCCAAATTTCCAGTTCTTCCTTCCTTAGAGCTTGCTTTTGGATCCATCTTGTCCACTCCCTGCATCCCATCTTCACCCGCTTCCCTTGTTGTCCATCTTCGTCTATTTTGCCCCTCGGCCCTGCTGCTAACACAATCAATTCCTTTGGGGAAGTTCTCACAAGAGGATCGAATAAAAGTGAAAACGACTGCCTGGACAGCATTTGCTCGAGTACCATGACAGAATTGTTTCCATGGGAACCGCCATGTTGTTAAGCTGTGTCGAGCACTCCATTCCGTTCGCGTGCTTGTTTGAGCGTTTTGAATCAAACAAGGTGCTTGGCAAGTGGTAAGCAAGCCACTTGCTAACGGAACACACCCAGTAGCATGCTATCCCTCATCCTCATATTCTCCGACCTCATTCCTACAGGCACATTTGCTCTCGGAGAAATTTTAGTGTGTGATCCATGCTTGAGTTTTAGCTTATCTGGACAACCCATGAGGAAGAAAATAAATAAATAAATCCATGAACAACATTATGACATCTGGTGTACCAGGATGTGTCAATAAAAGGTTAACCACTTCAAAACTTTATAAACCAAAACATTGAGTAATAAAACAAAAAATTAACTCGGAAAATGAAAACCAAATCATGGAGAAATTAAACTCACTGTGTGTTAATGTACTTATAGTTTAGGTGTTCAATGTGATTTCACTTATAGTTGTAGAGCCCATAGTTGTGCCGAGTTTGATTGATCTTCAGTGGTAACAACAAACGATAACAACGGATGCATGCACACACAGACCACCCAAAAACACAATGCCTCTGGTCTTGGGAGGCATCACGAGCTTTCGAGACACCTGAAACGGATCCGTTTTTTAAAGAACCTGTTCCGACAAAAAATGGTTTCTTCTTCTTTTTCTTATTTTTCTTCACTGGTAAGACCATCCTGGCAGTTGTACAGTAAACATTTGTCGACAATATTCCTCTACTTCATGCACTATAGGCTTCAGTGACGTTCCTTCAACCTGAAACAGGATTGCATGGTTTGTGGGTGGGGGGGGGGGGGAATTGTTCACAGAACTTGACAAGAACCTCATCTGCGTTGCCACCTATGAATTATTTAATACTGTACTCTCAAGAGTTGGGCAGAAAAAAAACAACATGAAGCAATGAAAGTTGGTGTTGGGGACTTGTCCAAATTCATCACTTTCGAAGCAACATGTAAAGCACGCCGCAGTAGATGCATTGACTTCCCAAAATGTGAATCGTAGGATATCAATCCTCACAATATTGCCTTCAATGAACTCACAGATACTAACATTCTAGAAGGAATCTGTTCAAGCATTACACCTGAACATTCTCGCAAGATACCAGGGTTTGTGGTTGCCGTTGGGTAAGGTAGGACTCGATGATTGACGCCTCCTAAATATACACCCTCTTCAGTCTGTTTCTTCAGTGCACTGAACATTTAAATTTGAAATTGCCTGTTACACTTTCTGAAATAGAGCCATTCGGTGTGGACGATGACGAGACTGACCATACAACCAGGGCTAAGGAGATAAGTGGGGTGGGGATGGAGGGGGGTAGTACCATCCAAAAGGCAAAGCACATGATGAGATTTCTGCACAGCTCAGGATGAAGAGCAATCAGTGGTCAAAACGATAGATCTTAGCCTTGTGTACTGAGTAGTTATACTAGTTGGTGGTACCTTCAGTTTTGAATATCGATGCTCACAACTACAACTAGTGTTTTGCAAACTTGAATCAAACCTATAAATGTGTGAAGAGGCCATTTTCAAACCTTCAAAAGTTGCACTGATTACCACTTTCCAAAGGAAGGCAATTTGTAGAAGCAGCACCAACAGTTTGAACATATACATCCTACCTGGTGTTTACCTGTAGGTGTGTGGCTACCAGAGGGTAGAAATGAAAATACTCTCACCCACAATGTGTGCTAATTCCAAAATCTGGACCACATTGAGATATTCTTCCTGTGCAGCTTGTGGCTGCTGGTTGCATCATTGGTTGAGGACACAGCTATGCCACTGATGCAATGCTCCGATTAACATTAAACTGGTAACCATTTCACCAACCTCAGAAGGATGACAGGCTGAGTCAACCCCACCTGGTGTTATTTCAATGGTCGACAAGGGCTCAAACTCAGGGCCCTAATATCAAAAGCCAACCACCCTAACCACAAAGACAACACCAGGCTTACTTTGAGACAGAGAAATACAAGGCAAGTTGAGCACCAACTGGTAAAAAGTGCATATCAACTTACATCCTGAAAATACTAACAAAGGAAGTACATTTCAAGGTTTAAATAATTATTTGTTTTCCAGTTGATACCTTTCTTTGCCGTGAACTCCAGCTGTCTCAGGTTATTGGCATCCGCAGAAGCGACTTTGATGAATGGAACACCCAGTCCGTGCAGAAAGTCCACTGATGCCTGCGAACAAATTTCGGGAAAAACAGAAAATATTAACAAAGAAGAAAAGATGGCCTATACCTTTCTGTCTTGTTAATCTGCTCATGGTCATTTCCCTCATGCATTGTGTTTTGCTCAACTGTTCATACAACTGTGTCCTTCTTCACGGAAGAAGAATACAGGTCTGGAGATGGAGGAACTGTACCTAGCAATGCTTGATCGAGAGGACTGGAAGCTGAGGATCAATGTCATCCGAGTTTGGCCTAAGAGCCGACTTTAGAAGAAATTCATACGACAGCCCATAACTCAGTTACCTCGTCCCATGCAGAGGCCGTGAAGAATATTCCAACTTCTGCGGCGTAGCGCTGCAGCTCCCTGTACTGGTCGTGGCTGAACTCCAAGTGCTTCTTGTGCTCACCGTATGTCGGACCCCATGAGTTTGGTGAGGTGTACGGCCGGACCAATGCAGCTCGATTGAACCTCAGTGGGATCTCGCTCTTCTGGAACTTGGCACAATCAGCGCCGCAGTCCTGCGAGGAACAATCAAAGATTTAAATCCTGCAGTTGTAAAGTGCGACTGCTTGCTGGCATTCTTTGGTGGAAGTTAAAGATCCCATGGTGTCATTCGTGACTAGAAGGTGATAAATCACCACCACCATAGCCAAATAAATTCCAAAATATTCCTGCTCTAACCTGGCGTTCCCCCTTTTCCAAGGGAAAGAAGTGCAAAAGGGTCAACCCCCCAAGGGGAGCCGCTATGCCCCTAAGCTGGCATACAGATTCGCAGTAGCAGCAGTTTCAGTGGTGCTATCGCCATTACGTGGCCTTCCTACAGTGGTGAGATGGAGCTACCGCTATAATCCTTTGATGTCCTTCCAGCATTGCCTGACTACCACTCAAAGCCAAATGCTTATCGGCGTGGACCCCCAGGCAATAAAAGCCCCGGTTTTGTCTTCTGTTTTGTATAGTCAGGTTCCTTGTGTCCATAATTTGACGT
>CM068968.1:31574467-31587989 GCA_035128595.1 Eptatretus atami
CTCGGTCTCTCGGGGCATTGGTGGTGGTGGTGGATGACAGCATCGATAGCAAGTACCACCACAATTGCATCGAGCAGTCCAGAGCAAGCCCTTGCTGAAGCAGGAACATTTATTTACCAGTGGAGCTGATCACACAATCACACCGAACAAGCTCATTTAAAGCCTTGGCAGCTCGACATAGTGTCCATGGACTTGAGGAGCAGTGAACTTGTTCATCTTGATGACAGTCATGCATGTTACTGTAATAAAGTGGTAGTTGAGCAAGCTGTGATCGCGACCTGCTACCTTCACGATAAGACTGTGCGCTCCTCTTGGTGCCAGGGTTCATGGCAATTGCTAGCTGGGTGAGAACTATAGCAGATGCAACAGCACTTCCTTTGCATCATGGCTGGTGTGGTTTATGTTAATGTTATCTGCACTGCCGATAGTGGTTCTACCCTTTCGCAACTTTGGATCGCAGGGTGCACTCTCGTCCTCATACATTGCAACGACTGAGTTTGCCAGTTCATCTGATACTGTATTTGTGTTTTTCGTTGATACGAGATACAGATATCTAACTTGCTCAACTGATTGATCACATCCTCACTTTGTGTTTTGCGATGCGCTTTCAGAGCGATGTACGGGAGTCTCTCTCGCCGTGCTATGGTGAATATGAGTGTTTGTTGTTTTTGACCTTTTCTTCACAGCACTGAATATAAGCAGTTGGGAGATTGACAGGGATACAGCATTCCTTTCATCTTGCTGAAAATGCAGCATTCCTTTCATTTTGCTGAAATTGCTCATCAGCATCACCAGCCTGGGTTACCAGTGAAGGTTCATGGGCAATCATATCAACTAGGGCAGATACAGTTGGAGGAACAGATGCAGAACAGAGCATCATCCCAAACTCCCCCTAAAAAAATTGTGGCCTATTGAAGAGATGCTCTCGGACTAGTTTAGCAGCTTGTGACAGAATTATCCCATCATTATCAGGGTTACGATTGAGCTCACACTCAGCCGCCTTGCCTTCGGCATCTTCGTTGGCCAGATATAGTGCACCACCTTTCCCAGAACGGCGTGTCAACCATGGTACTTGTGCCATAATGTGGTTCTAGAATCGAGTGCTATGAATACAATCTGGAGTTATTCCACCATGCCTGGTGTTGTCATAATAGTTAGGGTGGTGGCTTTAGATCCTATGGTCCTGAGTTCAAATCCCGCTCAGCTGTTGAATTAATACCACTATACCAGGTGGGGTTAACGTGGCCTGTCATCCTTCCGAGGTCGGCAAAATGAGTGCCAGCTTGCTGGTATACTGTGTCGGAGTGATGACCTGTCCAGGATTGTGCCCAATAGCCAAGGAGACTGCTTAAGCAGCACCAACGCTCTGCACAGAGGATGGTCCCAATGTCCTCCGATTCCACCGAGATTACCGAGGTGAGACTTGTGCAATCTAGCAAGGTCAGCAACTCAAAATTGACCCTCTGATTCGTTCTCAGTGATGTGTATGCCACTACTTCTGCTAATGCAATGCCCTCAAGTTCCACCTGAGAGACCATCCCCTCACGCGACTGTCTATGTAGTACGGCATTGTTTAAGCGCCTGTCACACCTTGACGATTTAGCCAGCGTATGCCGACGTATGAAAAATTTGTCTAAAACGCTGGCACACGTCGAATACGTTATGGGTAAGTTTTGATAACATTAAGAGCACGCTGAAAAACACTGCCATACGTCGTAGTACGCTGGCTTTCATCGTTGTACTTTGCGGTTGTCCTCAAATTTTAGCATGCTTGAAATTTTACGACATATGCCGGCGTATGACTCGCACATTCCGCTACGCTGGCCATAAGTTGTAGGCAAGTTATGCAATCGTTGACACACGTCGACACACGTTTTTTGTAAGTTACTCATAAGTCGAAACACGGCGAGGTAATGATTAGCGTACCCGAAACTTATTTATAACCTATGAGTAACGTGTTGTAGGCACGTTACACGATCGTTGACACACGTCGAGGCACGTTATGCGATCGTTGACACACGTCGACACACTTACTTGTAAGTTATCATAAGTCGAAACACGTCGAGGTAATGATTAGCGTACCAAACTTATTTATAACCTATGAGTACGTGCTTTGAACCTATGTGTAACGTACCTCCAACGCATATTGACGTATGTAGACGTATTTGATTGACGTTTCCGGACGACCACAGAACTTACTGAACGTGTTTCTAATTTACAGCTACCGTATAATGGCGTATTGGCAGCGTTTTAAAAAAAACAACAACAATAACTTCCGATATTTCGTCACGTGCCGTTACGTCACGTCCGATTGCCTCTTCAGTTTGCTCATGTCTTATTCTTAGTTCCTCCTCTGTGAATATTTTCTGTTTGAGGATATTGTCACGTCGACGTCGAAACTTAAAAGCAAATGTCCGAATATATTTTAAATTCGTGATAGACTAAAATAATAATAATAATTAAAACAACAAACAACAACAACAACAACTTCAGATATTTCGTCACGTGCCTTCACGGAGCCAAGGAGAAAAAAGAAAATGTGCCTTGACGGAGAAATAAGTTTCGGGTATGCTAAACATTACCTCGACGTGTTTCGACTTATGAGTAACTTACAAGGAACTTGTGTCGACGTGTGTCAACGATCGCATATCGTGCCTACAACTTATTCCCAGCGTAGCGGAACGTGTGAGCCATACGGCGAGTACGTCGCAAAATTTTCAGCATGCTTGAAATTTCACGACGTACTAGACGTACTACGACGTATGAGCATACTTCATCGTTTTTCAGCGTGCTCTTCAATAAGCCAAACTTACCCATAATGTATTCGACGTGTGCCAGCATTTTAGACACATTTTTCAGAGGTCGGCATATGCTGGCTAAATCGTCAAGGTGTGACTGCGATCTTGACACTTCCAATTCTCAGGCGGTTATGATTTGAATCGGCGAGCGGCAGCTTTTTAATAGGCTACGCCACGTGATCGTCGGCGATACGTGCAGCGCGCTATGCCTAAGTTAGACTATCGTTGGGCATAGGTTGTGAACGCCGACAACACGCTAATCATTCGTTGGTATAAGTTATCTATAAGACAACGAAACGTTATGTGCCCGTTACTAATATGTTATGCATACGACCAACTCGTTATGAATACGCCAAAAACTTAATTTAAAAAAACATCAAAATTTCATCGTACGCCAACGTTTTACATACATTTTTACACGTTGCCATTGCTGGCTAAATCGTCAAGGTGTGACAGCGCCTTTACGAGTCTCGACAGTGCATACAAAAAAAAATACTTTGGTGGACACTTTGGGTGTGTGACGAGGAAGAATTGATTCAATTTTGCTTTGGATCCGAATCAGATTCGATAATTACCTTCACCACTGAAGGGTGAAGGAGGTTATGTTTTCACCCCTTTCTGTTGGGTCGCCGAAATAGGTGACCTTTATTGTCAGTAATTCTGTCTGTTTGTTTGGATGTTTTTTCGTTTGTCATCAGCATAATTGGTAGTAAACGTGGGCGGATTTTGACCAAACTCGGGTGGTAGGTACATCTTATGACCTAGTGCTTTCGAAATTGTGATGGTTGCTCGGGACGCTTTGGTTCCCGAGCAACAACCAAAAAACTTCAAAATCGCTACCGTTCACGTGAAATCAATTCCGAAAGCCATTATCCCACGTAGGGTTATGAAATTTGGCACGAATGATCTACAGGTGATGCTCTATCAAATATATCCGGTTTTTGTGATATATGGAATACTTTACCCGCAGCGCCCCCTACAATTAGGGTATGCGCGAAATTGGCGAAAATTGAAGGCCCCCTAGCGACCAGGTGAGAGCATCAATACGAATGAAACTTTGCAGGTTCATGGTACTTAATGAGTACTACAACTTTGCCTCAGGACATATTGACCGATTTCGCTTAGATCAGGGGTCAAAGGTCAATTAGTGCAAAAATCGATAATATGCGAGAGCTGGAGGTGCCTTCGCGCCAAATGCTACTCCTCCTAGGGTTATGGTCGGATGGTCATGAAAATTCACACTAATCGTCTGGAATACATTGTGCACAAACGATCAAGCCGGATTTTCGATTTAGATCTTTGTTCACCCACAGCACCCCCTCGAACTTTGGGGATTTCCGATTTCAAACCGCATTTTCGGTACTTTTCATTCAAATGGATACCGAGTAGTTTTCAGTAGATGGAACTGGATGAGATTTGATATGCATAATCTTAAGGTGATTCCCTATCCGCTATATGACATCCATTTTGCTCTATATCTATTAGTTTCCATGCTCGGCGACCCATCGCCGCCTACCGACTTTGGGTAGTCGATCTAGTCGAAAAAAAAAAATTCAAACATTTTTTTTTTTTGAGATTTGTTCTCCCCTTATTATCAGTATTTAAAATGGCGATTTCAGTTAATACAATGGCGATTTCGATGAAACTTGGTTGGTAGGTTCATACCATGACCTAGTTGTGTGCAAATGAGAACCGTTGCTATGGACACCACCGTTGCCTAGCAACGGGACTTTGAAATTTTTGAAAAATCATAAAAAAATTATTTTTTCTAAAATCAAAAATCGGGCCACGAGCGACTGTGGCAGTAATTCACCATATTGTCAAAAATTTCCAGCCGGATCCTCTGAAAACTGTCGGAGAAGATAGACTTTGAATGAACCCTGGTCGAAAACAATAAAAAAAACGAAGTTCGTTATATCTCAGAGACTATGACTCAGATATACATGAAACTGGTATGGTAGGTTCATGGTATGTCCTAGTTATGTGTGAGAAAGAACGTTTGCTATGGACCCCTCAGTTGCCTAGCAACGGCCGAAAAACTCTAAATGTGGGGGTATTTTAACGAAAAAACAATCTGCAGCATTAACCCTTGAACCTAGAATCATGAATTTTCTTGTGCTTAATCCTCAGGTCATTCCCCATCGAACGGGCCATCGCGTCAGGTTCTATTGGGTAGTCGACTACCCATGTCCGCCTACCGGCTTGTTTGTTTGTCTGTTTGTCTGTGTACATGATATATCAAAAAGTTGTGGACGGATCCGGATTAAATTTGATGGACACGTTGGGTGTGTGGCAAGGACGAACTAATTAGATTTTGGTGAAGATCTGGATCCGGATCCGGATCCGACTACTAGAATTTTAAAAAGTGATTCTTCACCATTGAGAGACAGGGCTAAACGAATATATAGCACGATATCTCAAAAACCTGTGGGCGGATTCAGACGACACTTGGTGCACAGGTTGTGTGTGTGACAAGGACGAATTGATTATATTTTGTTGAAGATAGGGATCCAGATCCAGATATGAGAATTTTAAATTTTAAATTCAAAAATGTCTTGGGCCTGACATGTTCTTGTGACTCAGGCATTGCATGGCAAAGGTATTCACTCCACCGAGCGCCCTTCTCGTTTAAACTGTGCCTCTGTCATTGTTGAACGGATTCATAAAGCGAAAGCAATCTCAATGTAAAACGGCGTCGCGCAAATGTGGTCTACCTTCCTCCTACTCCTCCACCCGTGACGCTCCTGGAGGACCATGATTAGCATGCAGAAAAATGGCGGGAAATAGTTATACTGTTACAGTTTGATTTTATCATCCCCCTCTGTAACTGAGTCCTCTCAGTCGATCGTGGCAATTATGATTACTCTTGTTTATGGTAATACCCTAATACCTCACGTTTTGGTGTTTGGTTTAGTCCTTTCATGCTGTTATGATTGTGACCTACTTCTCTTCTGAATCACCCAAATAACAGGATTGGAACAATGTGTATACCATTGCTTAAAAACGCAAAGAGGTCACGAGTTGGCAATCCTATCCTGTGAACTTAACCGCCCCCCCCCTCCCCTCAACCAAAAGCCTTTTAAAATAATTGAAAAATTAACAATGTTTTGTTATTTACTGAAAAACAAATTCATTTCTAACTTGCGATAGGTATTCTACGTATAAATCAGAAATACGATAATTTAACATAAAGTGAACAGTTTTAAAAATGTCATTGTAACGGTGCTATCTTATGTAATGTACGCGCTCTGTGTTGTGTGTGTTGTTGTGTCTGTCTGTCTGTCTTTGTTTGTCTGCCGACCTCGCCGTGTACCCTTTTGTTATGCTGGTATACATTAAACCCACAAACGCGGATTAAAATATTACCGTCGGTCTAGTGAGTGATATTTCCTTGTTAGAATTATGGTGTCTTCCCTGTGTGTGGAGTCCCGCAGATGCTGCGCTGTTTACATCATTAATTTATGGCCGTGTTTTGATGAGTAATCCAATAATCTGGCATTGCCCACATCTTAGCAGATAGACGAGCGGTTCCCCAGAGGTGTGTTTTGTCTGCCCACTTTACTTTTTGCTCTCTTCTCTCCTCCACCTCCTTTGCTTTCAGCGATAATCAGTGATTTATATATATCTTCTCATCTCTCTTGTGCCAAGCTGACTCTCTCTAGTGCTCTGTCTCCTCACTCCTCTCATGCTCCATTTTCCTCTCCGTCTCTACATTACTGTCATCATCTACTCTCTCTCTACTCATTACTCTCTCTACTCTCATACTCCATTTCTACTATAAATCATTTACAACAACCATTCTTTCATGGCACATCCCAAATCAATTGGTGCACTAATTACAACTATACTCATCCAGAACAATAAACTAAAGCCCGCATATAAGCTTAGAATTATCAACAACGCACACCGATTAACGGTGATAACAAAGTCACTCTCCAAACCTCACTGTTTCCAACATACACTTGACTCCAGAGCGAACGAACCACGCTTATCATTTAAATATATTCTCAAGAGTTGCGTGTTCTTGATAACAATTCCTAAATACAAGACACTATCAAGAGGATTGCTTTCTATGAACGAATTCTATGAAATATGAACATATTTCATCAAAAGGTATGTCAAATACTTCTATCGGAAGGTCCTTGGAAATTTTGACCCTCCTAGAGAAACTGTGTATTCTTTGTGTCTCGAGCACAGACAGCGTGTGTGCTTTCCGTTTTTGGTATACCGTACTGGTTGGTCCCTGATTGCTCGTGATGGAGGTAGCTATTTTACACAATACGTCACAGCCAAAGGCAGTCGGGGCAGTGAGACAAGGGCGACGGCATGCGACGAAGGGCGGGCTTCCTCCGAGACAAGTGTAGGCACGGCATGCGATGTGTAAATCTGAGTCGGAGGAAGACAACGATATAGAGGAAGGACATCCACGCACAAGGGGGGCATGAGAACAAGGGGGCGTGCATGAGACTAAATGAGCAGAGTCGCACTGAGAACAAGTGGAGCGGTCATCCGAGACAAAGTGTAGTGGGCGGCACTGAGACTAAAGAGGTTATGCATGAGACCTAGTGGTTTTAGTGGTGTACATGATAGACAAGTGAGTGGTGCATTGAGTACATTAGTGGGGGCATGAGACATAGAGAGGGCGCCATGAAGTATCGAAGCGGGGGTCATGAGACAAGAGGATCTGGATTGAGCAAGCCTTGCCGCCCGTGTGCGGAAGGAAGCAAAATTACTATGAGGCGGACCAGAGGACTGTACCCTAGCGGTTATGTGGTAATGGTGGCACTGGATTGCCGAAGGGTTTGACTCTGATGAAGATCGGAAGCACCAAAGTATGGAGCAATTTTACCCAGAGAACGTTTCTAGACGAGAGGCAGCATGGAGTAATATTTGAAGTGTAGGGTGGGCTTGGGTCGGACCTCACTTAATCTGGGAGCAAGACTAACGCAAGAGGTTGCGAGGATTTGGATATGAGCAGTCGAACTTGGGTGAATGGAGTGTGGTCGAAATTAATTGTTGTAAACAGCTGATTTTGATAGACCTCTGTGATGAAGGTCATAATAGTATATATGGGTATTTTGATGAATAGAGTGAGGGCCGGAGTTTATTACTTGCGAAATGTCACGGGTTAGGCACAAAAGAGGGCAGAATGATACTAGAAGAGAGGTAATTGTGGACAAGCAGTTGATTCTGTGTATTTTGGTAGTCTCTACCAGAAAGCGGAGGGGTTTTGTTAGTTTGCTGGCGGGACCTTGAGTGCGGCCCTGCGGGCAAGATCTGGGACTGGCCTTGTGTGTGTGAGGGACAAATCGCAGGGAGATGCATTTTGGGGATATTAACGGGCTGGGCTGGGGCTGAGTGGAGAGAAAGACGGTTAGAAGACAGACAGAGGAGACCAGCCCGAGTCCAGAGTTTCCCCTGTCGAGTAGCTTATGGGCCATTTATTCTGTCGACCACTATTCTGCCGAGAGGACCGACGAGGCCCAGAAGACTCAGCATTCAGGTTGCGCGGAGATGCCGAATGATCGAAATCGGCGTGTAGGTTTTCCACATCGTGAAGCCGAGAGAAACGGTGCGGATGGCAGGAGCACACCAGCCAGAGGTTGATGAGCAGTACTCCATACAGGCTGCGGACGAAAGCTTTGTAAGCGGGTCGGCAGGAGCTTCAGGGTGGGTGAAGAGCCCGGGAGAAGGACTTTGCACCGACGGAGGATTCCCATGCGCGACTGCTTTGCGAGGCTGAGAGGTGTTTTGAAATGTAGGCTTTCCCAGAAGCGGTCATGGCAGATAGGACGTGACATCCAGAGCTCTTGAAAGAAAGAGTATCTTTCCAAGGAGTTATGTGTTGATAAAGTGGAGGGCTGGGGGCAAGAGGAGGGGGAGAGAGAGGCGTGGGTGGAGTTGGGGACGAGCAGAAGAGGGCGACGAGAGCGGGACGGGAGTGGGGGTGTTGAGATGGGCCGTTGTAGAGTGCGGGGTGGGATTGGAGGGGGGCGGAGAGGAGAGGAAAAGGGTCGAGAGAAGCGATGGGGGGGATTTTCTAAACTGTCCTTTCGGAGAGACATAGTGCAGGTTCATTGTGGCTGGCATTTCCTGTTGTTCATGATGTTGTCAGGCAACTAGCTGTTTAATTGTCAGCGGTTGCTTCCTTGGACCCACTGAGCCCTCATGGGTCTGGGAGTAACTTTTAAGGTATTGTGTGTCGAAGTGATCGAGAAGAGAGCGCGAGATATATAAAAGTAATAGGTAGGATAAGTAATAGAGGGTGATATTGATGTAGATAATTGATTAGCGAGTATGAGATGTGATGTGTAGATTGGTTGAGGTCCAAACGAGGTATGTTTTCGAATTTCATTCTATTTATTAATTTTAACGTGTTTTGCATTATTTTGAGTATCTTATCTCTTTACCTTTTTTAAACATCCCACGAGGATAAATAGTAAGCTACAAACCCTCCTCAAATCCCGTTCATGAAACAACTTCACCCTATTACGTAAATAATGGTGTGTAGGAATTCTGGATGTTGAGAAATCAAAATCAAGTTCTCGATCATCTTCAGTTAGTTTTGTTTTGTGAAAAAATAAGAAGCAACACACAACGTAGAGCATACTTTTATTTATTAATTTTTCCATACAGACTTGTCTGCTGAAGGATATAAAGAGTGCTTGGTGAGACGGATGGCATTAGAACGTCTCGAAGGATCAAAAGGTAATTTCAAGTAAATGCTGAACACATATTGAAGCATTTACTACATTTCTGATCAAACCCTCTTGCATATTCTTTTGTAGACCATGTCATCCAACTGGATAACCTGAAACAACAAACATGGAAGTACGTGGTTAACTCCAAAAAACGAGCAAAATTGCTGTTATATTTTAGAATCTGCGCTTTCTTACTTTACCGGCCACAATTATTCAACGTTATGTGGGGGTGTGCCGGGGGTAGTTTATGGCTCAAGTCTTTCACGAACCGGCTGGCCAGGCTGGACAAACAAGATATACAAAGCTATTGTTGAGGGAGCGTCGGGCTCTTGTTGAGATGGAGGTTAACTGTCGGCGCTTTTCAATTGGCCCACAACCTCCATCACCGATGACATACCATAAGTTCGTCACAACATTTTTAAAATCGGGTCTAAGAGGGTGTACATGGGGGGCCCCCCCCCCAAATATGTATTTGCTTTTTCTCCGAAAGGTACCACACCAATTTTGAGGAAACTTGACCACAACCTACAAACCCATGATCTACCAAAGTTTGTTCATGATATTAAACAAAAATGGTGGTCTCAGGGGTGTGGCAGGTGGTGCCCCCCCCCCCCAATTTTTAACTTCCGCCCATCGAAGATCGGAGGTTACTGTTTTCACCCCTTTCTGTTTGTTTGTTTGTGAACAGTATACGAAAAACTCCTCGACGGATTTCGACGAAACTTGGTGGGGGTTAGGTATGGTCCAAGGATCATGCCATTAGATTTTGGACTTGCCCCCCCCCCCCCAAAAAAAAATTGTCGAGAAAAAATATTTTTTTTTTTTGGATTTCTACATGTTTTAAGTGATTTCCAACCCCTCCCCCTAAAAAAAAAATTGAGAAATTTTTATTTTTTTTTTGCATTTCTACATGTTTTTAAGTGAATTTCCAACCCCCCCCCCCAAAAAAAAAATTGTTAGAGAAAAAAAAATTTTGCAACTTTTTTCAACAAAATTTCGATTTCTTTTTTTGCATTTCTACATGTTTTAAGCTGATTTCCAACCCCCCCCCCCCCCAAAAAAAAAAATGGAGAAAAGAACTATAACTGTCAGCACTGTTGACATATTTAATGAATAAGATATAAGGTTCACATTGAAGTGACCCAGCAGTATTGGCGGCGGAGGTTTTGCACTCTCCCGAGTGCTCCCCCTCTAGTTTTTTTTAATGTATTTGCTTTCTTCTCCAAAACTACACACACAATTTAATACCACACGTAAACTTTCACATTTGAATACGTAACGGATTGACCTGGGTCCAGGTGCACAGAAAAGTGTCACCTGCCGATTCCTAGTCATCCCAGCGAGCCAGTGCAGTGTAAATGACCTGTCTGAGTCCGGCACAGACCGAGTATCTCGATGACATTACCAAAGCGGCCGTCATGTAACTTGAACAAAACTCACCTCGTGCAGTTTCTCATTGATGATTTCTAATGTCATGTGAACACCATCCATCTTGCACACCACCTTATCTCCTTGTTTAGTGACAGTGACCTGAAAGAATGCAGACATATTGTACGTGTCTTTGGCTATTCACATGACGAGATACTCATTGGCAAATCCAGAAATAAATTGTCATTATCATCTAAACATTTCATCTTCTTACTCCTCTTTCACATGCAGCACAAAGCTGCGGGACAGCATCATTGGCTGAAGGCGTGACTGTGCCGCTGATGTAGTGCCCCCCTGTAGGTTATAACAGGAATTTGGAATTTGTTACATGGTCCCGGCGATAGCTCGCCTATTCTTTGCGAAGGAAACAATGGGATGTTTAACGTCCACCAACAAATACCCAGTTTAACGTCCATCCTAGGGATGGCGCACGAATTTATGAATCACCCCACCTGTGAAATTCCAGGGCAAGACTTTGTAGTTGGGTCAAATTTCGAACTCAGGTGGGATAGCTCAGAGGCGAGTAAGACAACAGAATAGCAGGGGCTGTGAAAGGGTCAACGGATGGAAAATTGGACAAAGTAGGATCAAAATGCATGGATGCATCACAACACAAGACAATGAATAGCAAGTGACGGCTTGGAACAGGTTCTCAGCAGGTGCAGATAAACTCAGAGGTAGAAATGGGTGAGCCAAAGGAATGTCGGCTGGCCTGTCAGAAGACGACATCAAAAGGGAAAATCGCAAGATAACAGACTCGGTTAGTTCCACACGCGTCAAGTTTAGACTTGAGGCTCAGGAAAGTACTTTTCAGGGTGAAATGCCGTGAAACTTACAATGCCCTTTTTCCCCGTTGGGAGGTCAATCTCGCAGGGTTTATCCAAAGTGATGGTGTTTGTGCTGATCCTTTGGGGGTATTGCGTCGTTAGGGTAAATGTTGTCCCATCTTGCTTGATTTCATTTATCGTTTTAGCATCCTTCGACTTCTCGATGAGCTCTTCTGAAATACCTGCAGAAATACGGTCATTAATACAATCGATGATGAGTTTATCCTTATTCTTGAGTCCCCCATCTAGCTTTCATGAAAAAAAAGCAAGCCTTTAGGATAGTATCAGGGTAAAATAATTCCCAGCCTGCATCTGGCTAACGAGTGGATGGAGACGCTGCACCGGTGACTTTCACTGCACTCCACGACAATCCATTCACATTCTGTACCTTCACCACTAAAAGATGGAGTCATCTTAGACACTGATCAGGAAAACGCCGAATATATATATTTAACAACGAGCAAATACCACCCGTCGCTTCGCTGACAGTAATACTAAAGGGGGGAGGGAAAAAAAGAGGGGGGAAGAGGGAGAGGGTGAGGGAGAGAGAGAGAGAGAGTGGGGAGAGTGAAGAGGTGGAGGGGAAAGAGTGGAGAGAGTGATGGCTTCAGACCCCAGCGAGGTTACCTAGAATACGCCTTAAGACCCAGAGAGCGAGGTGGCCGAGGATTTCCAGATGAAGGATATAATTAAATAATTCCGTTAATTATCTTCAAAAGGGGTGTTTTAAATCACTCAAAAAAACCCCCCCCAAAAAAAAACCCAAAAGGGGTTCCTTGGAGTTTTCTTCGTACTCATGCAAAGTTTCAGGCTGCTAGGCTTTATGGTTTTGGAGTTATGGAGGAAGACACACTGACACACACACACACAACACACACACACACACACACAGCCTTTTATTAGTGTAGATGTCTATAAGTCTGAAAAAGCAAGGGCCCCAATTCCTTCCTACTGTCTGCATAACGTGGATCTTTCTCCCACTCAGGTTGACAAGTTATGACTCGAACTTTAAACCTTCTCTGCAACCGATTCTGATGGAGTTGGTGCTGTAATCATCAAGAACTGTTCTTAAACCCTATCCTCTCTTATTTCCCTGCTCATGACCATGACCGGTCTTTCCTCAAAATGTTCCACTGTTACAAAAGATCTCAGAGATATTACGAGAGATCAGCAGTTCATGGAAATGCTGCTTCTTTTAACCCAACAATGGATGGATGCACTAAATCGCGAATGGAAGATCAGGGCCAGTTCTATTGATGTCCCTCAACAGAATTATTGGTCAACGTCCATGACCTTCTTCCCTGCTTTATCATCTACAATTTTGCAGATGCCTCCACCCTATGCAGAACAATATTCCACAATTCTGAGAGGCAGGCTGCTATCTCAGCCATGTCTGCAGATCTTCAAAATAATATATAGTCAGCTAGATGACTGTATGGATAAGCTGTTGAACTCACAGTGTTGAACAGTCTAGTTGTCTGGCTAATCTCTGCAAGAAGTGCAGTCGCTGGAGCTCATAGGCCACACGAGCTGTCACAACCCATCTTGAGTGGACCACATCGCCGAAGTGGCTTTAAATGCAGGCAGATGTGTTGGTATTCTCCGCAGAGCTAAATCCATTCTGGGTTACTTAGAGCTTATTACAGTGTAATAGCAATAATAATAAAAAATATTATCCCATGTTGCAAACAATGGTTATGCTCAGTACAAGTACAAAATATGTGGAAGACATTATAGTAGAGACATCAGGTAACCCTCATATTCACAG
>CM068968.1:31587999-31605032 GCA_035128595.1 Eptatretus atami
CTAATCAGAGGCATTCCAATCTGGCAGGAATTTGCTCAGATAAGTCCTAGTGTGTACTTAACCATGACATAACTGCTGCTCATTGTCAATTCCGCACTATGTCAACACCTGCTGGACGGGTTGATTACAATACCCCGATCAGATCAAATAATATGTCCAGCGAGTCACACTCTCTATACTCACAACACTTGCCCCGGCGGTTTGAGCTTTGCACACTGGAGAACTCTTCATTGATGATCTACGTTGGCCAGTGTGTCATGGAAGCCACTCTGGGCAGATTTGGGTGTGTGTGTCAATCTCCCACTGAAGATTGACGCCACACTCTCACATTGACGAGATAGACACTTAGTTGTTACAGTGTAACTGGCCTTCATCCAAACTATTATAGTGAATCTGTCCCCACTCTGGCCCAATGCAGCTGCTTCTCACTTTGCTCCTCTGGAAGCATTTGAATCTGTGATCCAGCCTATTTCAGTCCACTTTAGGATGAAAGCCTCTCTCAACTCATGTTGAAAGGTGTTTGTAATGCTTCTTAAGTTTGTCAAGTCAAGTGCAGGTTAGTGAGAGTGAGGCATTGGAATTGAATGCACACCAGTGGAGAAAGACACAAGTCTTTGACCACTTGACCAAACAGCCAGCCATATCTCAAATATTAGTGATGATTTGTCAATTGTCTGCTAATGTTTGCTCCGCATCATCTTACTCCGTGAGCCTTATCCATTTGTGGTCATACTTTTTCAGAGCCGCCAGCAAAAACAGAGCAGAGGATAGGCTTTGTGGTTTGCCATTGCTCACCCCAGCTACGGTCAGAGCAGGAATTCGAATTTGGCCAGTACACCAGCAGCCAATGACCTACTCCTTTTAAAAGGGACTGCAGGATTTGAAAATGTTCTCAATTGACGTGCAAATTGAGGTCCAGTTGAAGTTAGAGCATTAGGCCTTTCGTTAGAGCAAAAGTATGGCTCCACCAAAGGGTAATGCTCTAAATGTCAGTCTCACAATATTTCCCCATGCTGGTCAAGATAACCAAACTCTTCTCAGGTTTCATTTTATAAAATATATTGCTCAACCTGCCCGCTGATGGAGACCGATACGTACCTTCATGAAGAATAGCATTCCATCCTATGCCTTACATACTTGAGTAAGAAAAATATAGAAGCTCATTCAAGGAGTTATCCCACCACCCTCTTTCTGCTCTTGCACCCTCTACTCTTTCTGTGCTTTATCCCCCCACACGTTTCTGCAGGGCACACATGGTCCACCATCAAGGTAGAGAGCTGTTATGTTATGCCTGAGCAATTTCATCAGTAAGTCAATTATCAATTCAAACAACACTAAACAAATTATGATTAGATGCCATCCTAATGACAAGCCATGGATGACCAATAGTATTCGTAGACTATGGGGGGCGGCGTGATATGGCATTCAGACGAGGGTCTGACGCCGACACCTACAGACGTCTATGAAATGAGATTCAAAGTGAAATTTAACTGGCAAAGGTAAATTACTTTTTTTAATCGAAGCATTGGCCATTTGAGGCAATCAGGACCAGGAAAGTTTCATCGACAAATTTGATACATAACTGGACTGCGTAAGCGAACTCGATGCTTTCCCAACACCGATAAGTCAATGACTGAAGTGCAATTGAACTTAATTCCTCTTTGGTGCAAATTTGTTCCACTCTTCCTGTCTTAAACTTGTTTTTATTGAAACCCTACCTGCGCCCCATCACCCCCCCCCCCCGGGTTATCGAGGCATTTTCAAGTTTATGAACGTCTACTCCATTTGAAGGTGTCTAAAGCTGTGGATTATTCTGATTTCCACACCCGTGATTGCTGTGGATGCTTCCCTGACACCTGGGAAAATGTGTTTGGTCATCTGGTTCCTAAAACCACCCCCAGTCACGAAATATGATCAGCATCGACCAATATGTGTTACACCTGTGTTCGCTCGCTCATGTATTTGAGGGCTTGTTAACTGAATGAGTGATGGAGGATATTGCAGACGTGATTGATCCCCAACAATTTGGCAATTCTTAAAGGATGTTCCATTAATCACTGTTCAATAAGTATGTTGGATTGTATACACAAGGGCCTCGATAAACCGAGCTACAAGACACATTAAACTTGTCACACACTTTGCCAAGTCTGTGCTCGTTTCCAATAGTCATCGCCACCTGTTTCCTCAAACCTGATATAGTATCGAGACACAACCGAAAGGACTCAAAACGAATTGATACACCGCAAACACGAGCGCAACGACACAAACAACCCCCCATTCCATTCCTTGTCCATTTGTTGAATATTGATAGTTGAGTTATTTTAATTTTTCTTTCGTTATATCATGCTAGTCGTTCATTTTTAATTCTGCATGTTGCTTGTATGTTCTCTGTGTATGTCCATCCCCCTTCTGGTGAAACTCCCAAAATCCAGGATCACTGCTCACCTCCACTCATTGTTACCCTTTTTCCCACCTGTGGAACCAACTCCAACATTCTCTTCAATCCCATTCTTCCAAGTCTTAAAGACAGCTGTTGACCACCATACCACCATCTCTCAGATCCCCCCCCCCCCATCCAAAACCATGATCTTTTCTACCCTAGTTAACACCTTCTCTCAACCCAACCCTTCCAAATTTCCAGTTTTTCCTTCCTGAGGGTTTGCTTCTGGAACCATCTTTTCCACCCTGTGTGTTCTCCCCTACTCTCTCTCTCCTCATCTCCTCCTCTCTCTGCTTTTGTTCTGTTGTGTCCTGATCGTTCAGTGCTCCAGCTTTTCATGACCATTGACCTTTAAACAAACAAAAGCACTGAATGATTAATCTTACACACCTGAGACAACAACGCTTAATGCCATACCAGACGGTTTCACATTTTCAATTAATGGATGGATTAACTTACCGATTTTCCGTGCGAATGCCGGATAGTTCTCGTGCGATTCCAGTTGCCACTTGCCAGCAAATGCCATTTCAATAATCCGTCAAAATATGCAGAAGGTTTTGCCGAAGTGAACAAAATGGAAATTGGTTTTTAGTGTCGAATTTTAACGACGAGTTGCAAGATTGACTCCCAAGTAGAGCGAGGACGAATAGACTGGGACGTGAGCTTTTTTTATAGGATCTCTACCATGAGCACTTGAACTCGGCGACGTGTTTCGGTCCAATCGACCTTCAGAACGACAAGCACATACTATGAAATGTGCAAACAAGACCAGGGCGTGATACTAATAAAACACTAAAAAACAAATTGCAGTTCAATGTTCACCTTGTTAACTGATAAAAGGATTTGATTTAAGCTTACTTGCAGTTTCAAGGGGCTGTATTGGTGGTGAGTGGTTGAAGTCCACTTGGATTGTTCTCAGTCTTGTGGGTTTGATCCTGATGGGCTGCTCAGAGTGGGGGATTTCGATTATGCCTCTCCATTTCGGTGTGAACGTGCAAACGTCGAGAACACGGTTGTAACGTAAGGATGAGCAAACAGAGACCACAAATCCACCTTGTCCACACTGTAAGGGGGTTTTGGTATTCACTTTTGAAATAAATCACCAAACTTGGCCCAGACGACCTTCCAGAAGTCCTCTTCATCGTCTGATATCAGGCACGAACCTTTGACCTCATTAATACCCCCTAATTAGTATAAATCCAACATGGCCACCACTGCACAGGGGCGTAACAGGAATGGTGTACATCTCAGCAACTACAGCTTCTATTTTGACATATTTGGTATGTAGGTTGATAGTTTAGATGATGAGAAATCAAATGGAACAGGTTACATGACATCACGAGGTCAAGGTCATAAGAAAAGGTCAAGCTGGTCATAGACATTTTTGGCCCAAAAATTGTGATCAAGTGCTTATCTCCCCAGCTGAAGCTCTAAACTACACTTATTACCTCCGCCACCGAAGGTGGAAGGTGCTGTTTTCACCCCTGTCTGTCTGTTTGTTTGTTATGACGAAAATTGAAAATTTTCGCTATATGTCGGTCTGTCTCGTTTGTTTTGGCGTGGCACGGCTCGGCTCGGCGTTGACTGTGAGTGTAATGACTCGCAAATTCTCTCAGCTATCTTCGTAAAACTTTACCAGAGGATTCTGAAGGACAAAAGTGAGGCTGTCAATGCTTTTTGACTATAAATGTCAAAGTTCAAGGTGACAATGACATCATTTGCATGATTTTTGTCGTACCTGTCTGGCTACCATCTGACACCTTCATGTTATTTGCAAAATCAAAGATTTTTCAAGTGTATTGGTCAGTCGATTTTGTTATTCTGTCTGTCTGTTTGTTTGTCAATAACCTACAGGTCACGTTTCTAAATTGATCGTCATGAAGCTTTAACAAATTGTAGAGTTAGTCTCAACTGAGAAGCGTATTGATTTTGAGGTCAAAGGTCAAAGGTCATCTTGAGGTCAAATTTCTAAAATCGTCATTTTTCATCCGATTGACTTGAAAATTAAACAGCAATTGCATATTTCTTTACTGAATTGGGAAACCAACTATTTTTGAGATCAAAAGGTGAAAGGTCAACTAAAGGTCAAACTTCTAAAATCATCAAATTTCATCTGAAAAATCGTCAATTTTCATCCGATTAACGTGAAAATTATGCAGCAATTGCATAGTGAATCACTGAATTTGGAAACCAACTATTTTTGAGGTCAAAAGGTCAAAAGTCAACTCAAGGTCAAACTTCTGAAATCATCCATTTCAATCTGAAAAAAATCAAATTTAATCCGATTGACCTCAGCTTTGATTAAGATTGTCAATTTTAATTTTGATGAAATGGACAATTTGATGTATCCATGGCAACCTTCGGTTGCATGACTTTTTTTTGTTTGTTACTTACGAAATCTTAAAAGGTTTCGTAAAGTATATTGATGACTTCCGTCATCTGTTTGTGTGTTTGTTTGTGTGTGTGTTTGTTTGTTTGTAGGCACGATAACTCGAGAACGGAAGAAGCTACCAATGTCAAATTACACCACGTGATTCAGGAGTGTGATGTCTAGTGCTGATTAATTTTTGGTCAAAATCGGTCAAAGGTCAAGTCTACAGTGAGGTCAAATATTCGATTTTTGATGGTTTGATACAGAATCATCTTAGAAACTTCTGGTTTGCGTCGCTACCTTCTCTCGAGAAAAGCTTTTATAGACAAGGTCAGAGGTCAAGTTGACGATTTCGTAAGTACCAGTCTATGACTGCTTGTTTGTTGTGTTTGTTACTTACGAAATCTGACTTCCGTTTCTGTTTGTTGTGTGTTTGTTACTTACGAAATCTAAAGATTTCGTAAGTATATTGAGACTACCGTTTCTGTTGTTACTTACGAAATCTAAAGATTTTGAGATTCACATTGTAAAGATCACAGAGGAGGAACTAAGAATAAGACATGAGCAAACTGAAGAGGCAATCGGACGTGACGTAACGGCACGTGACGAAATATCGGAAGTTATTGTTGTTGTTGTTTTTTTTTTAAACGCTGCCAATACGCCATTATACGGTAAGCTGTAAATTAGAAACACGTTCAGTAAGTTCTGTGGTCATCCGGAAGACGTCAATCAAATACGTCTACATACGTCAATATGCGTTGGAGGTACGTTACACTAGGTTCAAAGCACGTTACTCATAGGTTAGAAATAAGTTTGGGGTACGCTAATCATTACCTCGACGTGTTTCGACTTATGAGTAACTTACAAGTAATGTGTGTCGACGTGTGTCAACGATCGCATAACGTGCCTACAACTATGGCCAGCGTAGCGGAACTTGTGAGTCATACGCGGCATACGTCGTAAAATTTCAAGCATGCTAAAATTTGAGGACAACCGCAAAGTACAACGATGAAAGCCAGCATACTACGACTATGGCAGTGTTTTTCAGCGTGCTCTTAATGTTATCAAAACTTACCCATAACGTATTCGACGTGTGCCAGGTTTTAGACAAATTTTTCATACGTCGGCATCGCTGGCTAAATCGTCAAGGTGTGACAGCGCCTTTAAGAGAGCTAACACAAGAACGTACAACAAGGGGAACAGGAGACAAGAGAGGTGGGAGAGGGAAGCACAAAACAATGGGGAACAGAGACATTAGGGGATCTGTGGAAGGGAGAGGGGTGGCATGGGGTACACAGGGTAAACAAGATGGACATAACAGGGACTTTCAAGTCCTTACACGACAGGGACTTTCAGGAAGGAAAGCAGGGAATTTGAAGGAGGTGGATTTGAGGAGGATTAGCGGTTTTTGGAAAGATCGTAGTTATGGATAGGGGAAGAAAATATATGGTGGTGAACAGCTGTTTTGAAACCTGAGGGAAGAGTGGGATTGAAGAGAGAGTGGGAGTTTGTTCCAAAGATGGGAAAAGAGAGGAATGAAAGAGTGAAGGTCAGCAGTGATTCTTGGTTTTGGGAGTTTTACCAGAAGGGGGTTGCAAGTGACCTTGAGCACCTGTTGGAAATATGGGTTGGGGGGGGGGTGAGATCGGAGAGGGAGAACAGTAATAAGACAGAACGACCATCGACCTGCCTGCGGTGAGAGAGTGAGAGACCCAAAGATTTAGGGAAGAGCATTCGTCTATCAAGCTGTGGAGGAAAGCTTTGTTTGTGGTCTGGAGCTCAGGTGTGCCAAGTTTCGTTCGAATCAGTCCGAAACTTTTTGAGAAATTGTGTTTTGTATCGTTTTTTGCCCGACCTCTCAATGGTGAAGAATCACTATAAAAATTCCAGTGGCCGGATCCGGATCCGGATCTTCACCAAAGTCTAATCAGTTCGGCCTTGTCACACACCCAACCTCTCAACCAAATTTCATCTGAATCTATCCAAAACTTTTTGAGATATCCTGCACACAAACAGACACACAAACAAGAAGGCGTCATGCAGAGCACGACACTTGCAAAATCCATAAAACAAATTTGACCTCAAAAATAATTGGTGGTTGAATTAAGTGACCAAATATAAAACTCCTCTTCAAATTTCAAGTCAATCGGATGAAAATTGCCAATTTTAGAAATTTGGCCAATGTTGGCCTTTTGGTCGATGTTGACCTCAAAAATAATTGGTGGATGAATTCAGTGACCTTAAATGCAAATATCCCTGGTGTTGTCTTCATGGTTTGGGTGGGCTTGGGATCCTGGGATCCTGAGTTCAAATCCCACCAGCCATTGAATTAATACCAGGTGGGGTTGACTCTGCCTGTCATCCTTCCGAGGTCGGCAAAATGAGTACCAGCTTGCTGGTATCCTGTGTGGGAGTGGCGACCTGTCCAGGATTCTGTCCAATAGCAAGGATACTGCTTAGGCAGCACCAACACTCTGCAGAGTCTGGTCCAAATGGGTGGATGGATGATATGTAAATCCTCTTCAAATTTCAATTCAATAAGATGAAAATTGAGGATTTTAAAATACCACCTTAGTTGGTGACCTTGGGCCTATGTTAACCTTTTGGCCTATGTGGACCTCAAAAATAATTGGTGGTTGAATTCAGTGACCTGATATGAAAACCTTCAAATTTCAAGTCAATGGGATGAAAATTAAGGATTTTAGAAATACCACCTTAGTTGGTGACCTTGGGCCTATGTTAACCTTTTGGCCTATGTGGACCTCAAAAATAATTGGTGGTTGAATTCAGTGACCTGATATGAAAACCTTCAAATTTCAATTCAATGGGATGAAAATTGAGGATTTTAGAAATCTCACCTAAGTTGTTGACCTTTGGCCTCGGTTGACCTTTTGACTTCAAAACAATAGGCTTCTTCCTTATGACAAACTCTACCATGTGGTGAAGTTTCGTGAAGATTCAGTTAATTGTGCATGTGGGCGACAGAACGACACAGACAACGACAGAATAACGAAATCGACTACATACATTGAAAAATCTTCGATTTTGCAAGTAACAAGAAAAAGATATCGTGCAGAGCACAATACTTGCAAGATCCACCCCGTCCCCTCCCCCTCTCCAAAGGTTGCCATGGATACATCAAATTGGCCATTTCATTCAGATTAAAATTGACAATCCTAATCAAAGCTCAGGTCAATCGGATGAGAATTGATTATTTTTTAGATTGAAATTGATGATTTTAGAAGTTTTACCTTGAGTTGACCTTTGCCCTTTTGACATAAAAAAAAAGTTGGTTTCACACATTCAGTGATGCACTATGTAATTGCTGCCTAATTCTCAGGTTAATCAGATGAAAATAGACTATTTTTCAGTTGAAAATTGATGATTTTACATGTTTGTTGAGTTGACCTTTGACATTGATCACAAAAAGTTGGTTTCCCAATTCGGTAATGCAACATGCAATTGCTGTTTAATTTTCAAGTCAATCGGATGAAAAATGACGATTTTAGATATCGACCTTAAGATGATCTTTGGCCTTTGACCACAAAATCAATAGGCTTCTCAGTTGACACTACGTCTACGACTTGGTGAAGTTTCGTGAAGATCGGTTTTAAATTGTGACCTGTAGGTGATTGACAGACAAACAGACAGAAAAACAAAATCGACTGACCCAATATACTTGAAAAATCTTCCATTTTGCAAGTAACAAACAAAGAGACAGAAAGGGGTGAAAACACAACCTCCTTCACCTTCGGTGGTGGAGGTAAATAACGATTCAAGGCTACAAGAGGGCATTTCCAAATAAAAAAAGAAGGAAGCTCCATTGGAAGTTTTTTAATTGGATTTTGAAACGTTATCCAATGGAGAATTTTTTAGATCCTCGTTGGAGGATCTCTCAGTCTTACTCACGTTGTTGTTTCTTCATCTCTTCTTGTGGACTTTTTTGTTTCACAGCCTACAGTTTTCATCGAAACTTCCTGAAACTTGGCATATACATGTAAAATCCCTGCGCAGACAGTAACCATCTCCGATTTTGAAAATTCCTCCTAGAAAAAAAGTTATGACGTCAAAATAGCTCCGCTAATGGAAATCGCCGCAAAAATTATCTCAAACTAGGCAAGCTTTTTGAATTCTGTTTGCGGGAATCGAACAGGGCATTAGCAGAGATGAATTACCGCACATATGATACATCGCTATGACGTCATATCAATTTTTATGACGTCATTCCTATTTTTTGACTTTTTGTTTCACAACCAGAGTTTTCATCGGATCTTCGTGAAACTTGCCATGTATAAGCAGAAAGCCCACGCGCAGGCAGAATAATCTCCGATTTTGGAAATGCTTCCTAGAAAAAAAGTTGACGTCATAATATCGCCGCTAATGGAATCGCTATAACATTATCTCCGAAACTAGGCAAGCTGTTTGAATTTTGTTTGCGGGAATCGAACAGGGCATTAGCAAGATGAATTACCGCACATATGATACATCGCTATGACTATCAATTTTTATGACGTCATTCCTATTTTTTGACATTTTTTTGTTCACAACCCAGAGTTTTCATCGGATCTTCGTGAAACTTGCCATGTATATGCAGAAAGCCCACGCGCAGGCAGTAACCATCTCTGATTCTGGAAATTCTTCCTAGAAAAAAAGTTGACGTCATAATATCGCCGCTAATGGAAATCGCCTCTACCATTATCTTCGAAACTAGGCAAGCTGTTTGAATTTTGTTTGCGGGAATCAAGCCGGGCATTAGCACAGATCATTTATCGCAAACCTGATACATCACAATGACGTCATATTCGTTTTTACGACGTCATCGTTAAGAGGACGAGGATCTTAGCTCATTTGAGCTTGTTTTTCGAACAATTTACTGCATGAGACTGTTTCCTGTATTCCGACACCACATCTTTGGTTCTACACAACTCAGAGAAAAAACACAAGGGAGCTTGGTAGATGTCAGGGGGAGGGGAGGGAGTGTCTCGGTCAGTGGACTCAGTGCCCTAGAATGCTTGAGTTTGCCGAACTCGGTTTCAGCGGAAACGATTGTGATTGGAGGACACGTGATCACATGACCGCAAGGCGCCATCTTGTTACCCATCTTCACCGAGTGAAATGCCAAATTGTTCCATCCTGGGTGTGCTCTGGCTTTCAAAAGGAATTAGCCACTGTGGCTAATCCAGGTTTAGAATGTTAGCCACAGGAGAAAGGAAATAGCCAATATTTTATTCAAAAGTTTTTTTTTAGCAATATGAAATAATAAGTTAATTTTAAGGCGGATGTGTGGAGTTTTGATGGGTGAGGTTGGTTGGATGAGTGAGTTGGATTGTTCAGATTGGTTGGATGAGTGAGTTTGACGTGTGAGATTGGTTGAATGAACGACCATCAGGGGAGTGGTGGTGGTGGTGGTGATGGTTTGTGTGTGTGTGTGTGTGTGTGTGGGGGGGGGGGTATGGTCATTGTGCCTTTAGTAGGTGGTCGTGGGGATGGGGGTGGTTGTGGAGATGGTGTGTGTGTGTGTGGGGGGGGTATGGTCGTTTTGCCTTTAGTAGGTGGTAGTGGGGGATGGGGGTGGTTGTGGACAGGATTGGACCAACCTCATGCCAGTCAAACTCACTCATCTAACCAATCTCACCCAACAACTTCACTCATCCAACCAATCTCACCCATCAAACTCACTCATCCAAACAAACTCGTCCTACTACAGGTACTACTACTGATTGTGTAAAAACTCACCTGGCAACTACTGACCCAACGAAGCATGTAACGCCGAATCATTCCGGGGAAAAAAAAAACATTTCAAAAAAATTAAAATAAAAATTGAGACGAGAATCATGGAATCATGGAATCATGGGAATCATGGAATCATGGGAATCATGCGAATTCGGTCGATTTTTTTTTACTATAAACTAGTTTAAAACTACTAAAGTTAGTTATATAAGCTTGTACGAAATCGTGTGATTCCCGTAATCAAAACATACAAAATGGCGGCCGTTCGGCCGTCTCAACGAAGGTTGAATTCTGTGCTAAAATCACCCAAAATTCGTCTAAAACTGGTAAAAAACCACTAAAACATGGATTAGCCACAGTGGCGAATGGGTGGTTTAAAATAATTTAGCCACAGGTAAGGGGGATTCGCCCTGTGGCGACGTGGCGAGCGGCAGCGCACACCCAGCCATCTGCATCAACTCCAAATCATATTTACATCTCCTCACGTCGTTATAATGATTGTAACATCGTTATATAAGTAGAATCTGAACAAATAAGTAGTAAATAACTTAAACGCTAATTGATCCGCCGTGAGAGAAAGGGAATCTGAAACTTATCTTGTCGCCCGACGACGCAGTAAGCTAATTTTGTGCAGAATTCGCGATTACATTCCAAAAGAACCACCAGGAGTTACATCACGGGACATCCTATGTTATGATAATACATTATTAACATCCTATGTTATGATAATACATTATCGATACTGTCTGCCAATGGGCAATCTCTTCTGCGGTGAACCTGAACACACGACTTGTGAAGCACGAGCAGGCAGATGCTCTCGCAAAGGATGTCGTTCTTTCGACACGTCATATGGCGTGAAGACTTCAATGTTGGCAAAACCTCAACGGTGTGCGCCCTCTCATCTGTGGGAAAAAAAAGGAACAGAAACCAGCTCAGACTTTCCTCAATAATTCAACTCAAAAATAGCTTCTGACACCGAGTTTCCTCAAAAGATTGACCTCAGGGGCTGAAATACGAAGTGAAAGAATGGCCGTGCGTGCTGGGGTGGGGGAACTACAATGAGAATTACGTGAGGAGAACAGGAACAATCATGTTAAATGGAAACTCACCTGTGGCGAATTCGATGCACGTGTTACCTGTTGGTACGACTCAGAGCACATAGTGTGTGCAAGCTTTTGCAAAGGTGGATGGAGGTTGTTTTTCACCCGTCTGTTTGACTGTGAGCAGGGTATCTCGAAAAAATTATGGACGCATTCGGATGAAACTTGGTGGACAAGGTGAAGTGTGCGACAAGGAAGAATCGATTCGATTTTTGGTGAAGATCCGAATAGGGATCTGGATGTGATAATTAGCCCGTGCATGCGAAGCGAAAAGCGGGGTCAAGCAATCGAGCGCATACGTACGTACATACATGTCTGAATTTTGCTACGGCCGCACATTGAAAACCTGTTCACGAGAGGAATTGAAACTTTACCACATATTACATAAGCATCTTTGATATTGCGCACATTGAGGGTAATCGAAAACCTTTAACGGAGAAATTGACATTTAACACCACATATTACAATGACCTTGATATAGCGTACATTGAGGGTACATTCGAAAACCGCAAAGGAGGAAATTGAAACTTTACCACATATTACTGACCATTTGATATTGCGCACATTGAGGGTACTTGAAAACCGTTCAACGGAGGAAATTGAAACTTTACACATGTTACATGACCATTCTATAGCGCATATTGAGGTACATTGAAAACCATTCAACGGAGGAAATTGAAACTTTATCACATATTACATGACCATTTGATATTGCGCACATTGAGGGTACATGAAAACCGTTCAACGGAGGAAATTGAAACTTTACACATGTTACATGACACTTATATAGCGTCCATTGAGGGTAACATGAAAACCTTCAAGGAGGAAATTGAAACTTTACCACATATTACTGACCATTTGATATTGCGCATATTGAGGGTCACTTGAAAACCGTTCAACGGAGGAAATTGAAACTTTACCAATATTACATGACCATTTGATATAGCATATTGAGGGTACATTGAAACCCTTCAACGGGGGAAATTGAAACTTTACCACATATTACATGACCATTTGATATAGCGCACATTGAGCGTACATCGAAAACCGTTCAACGGAGGAAATTGAAACTTTACCACATATTACATGACATTTGATATTGCGCATATTGAGGGTACATTGAAAACCGTTCAACGGAGGAAATTGAAACTTTATCGCATGTTACATGACCACTTCATATAGCGCATATTGAGGGTACATTGAAAACCATTCAACGGAGGAAATTGAAACTTTACCACATATTACATGACCACTTATATAGCGCAATTGAGGGTACATGAAACCATTCAACGGAGGAAATTGAAACTTTACCAATATACTATGACCACTTCATATCGCGCATATTGAGGGTACATTGAAAACCATTCAACGGAGGAAATTGAAACTTTACCACATATTACATGACCATTTGATATAGCGCACATTGAGCGTACATAGAAAACCGTTCAACGGAGGAAATTGAAACTTTACCACATATTACATGACCATTTGATATAGTGCACATTGAGCGTACATAGAAAACCGTTCAACGGAGGAAATTGAAACTTTACCACATATTACATGACCATTTGATATAGCGCAACATTGAGCGTACATAGAAACCGTTCAACGGAGGAAATTGAAACTTTACCACATATTACATGACCATTTGATATGCGCATATGGAGGGTACATCGAAAACCGTTCAACGGAGGAAATTGAAACTTAATCACATTTACATGACCATTGATATAGCGTACATTGAGGTACATCGAAAACCGTTCAACAGAGGAAATTGAAACTTTACCACATATTACATGACCATTTGATATTGCGCATATTGAGGGTACATCGAAAACCGTTCACGGAGGAAATTGAAACTTTATAACATGTTACATGACCACTTGATATAGCGCACATTGAGGTACATCGAAAACCTTCAACGGAGGAAATTGAAACTTTATCACATGTTACATGACCACTTGATATAGTGCACATTGAGGGTACATCGAAAACCTTCAAGGAGGAAATTGAAACTTTATCACATGTTACATGACCACTTGATATAGCGTACATTGAGGGTACATCGAAAACCGTTCAACAGAGGAAATTGAAACTTTATCACATGTTACATGACCACTTGATAAGCGCACATTGAGGGTACATCGAAAACCGTTCACAGAGGAAATTGAAACTTTATCACATGTTACATGACCATTTGATATAGCGCAATTGAGGGTACATCGAAAACCATTCAACAGAGGAAATTGAAACTTTATCACATGTTACATGACCACTTGATATAGCGCACATTGAGGGTACATCGAAAACCGTTGACAAAGGAAATTGAAACTTTATCACATGTTACATGACCACTTGATATAGCCGCATATTGAGGGTACATCGAAAACCGTTTCGACAGAGGAAATTGAAACTTTATCACATGTACATGACCACTTGATATAGCGCACATTGAGGGTACATCGAAAACCGTTCACAAGGAAATTGAAACTTTATCACATGTTACATGACACTTGATATAGCGCATTTGAGGGTACATCGAAAACCGTTCACAGAGGAAATTGAAACTTTATCACATGTTACATGACCACTGATATAGCGCATATTGAGGTACATCGAAAACACCGTTCGACAGAGGAAATTGAAACTTTATCACATGTTACTGACCATTTGATATAGCGCAATTGAGCGTACATCGGAAACCGTTCAACAGAGGAAATTGAAACTTTACCACTGTTACATGACCATTTTGATATAGCGCATATTGAGCGTACATCGAAAACCGTTCAACAGAGGAAATTGAAACTTTATACATGTTACATGACCTTTTGATATAGCGCATATTGAGCGTACATCGAAACGCGTTCAACAGAGGAAATTGAAACTTTATCACATGTTACATGACCATTTGATATAGCGCATATTGAGCGTACATCGGAAACCGTTCAACAGAGGAAATTGAAACTTTATCACATGTTACATGACCATTTGATAGTGGACAGTTTGGTGGACAGTTTGGTGTCTGCCAAGTATGAATTGATTAGATTTTGGTGAAGATCTGGATCCGGATCTGATAAATTTTTAATGTTTTAAGTGATTCTTCACCATTGAGAGAGAGGGCCAACAACGATATAAAGCACAATATTTGAAGTTGTGGACTCTGTTTATGACAAAACTATGGGGATGAGTTGGGTTGGTCACAAGAACAAGCTTATTACATTTTGGTGTGTGACAAGGACGAATGGTCTGGATGCAGATCCGGCTGATCAGAGGGATACAAAACGTAAACTGTTCAGCCTAGCAGAGGGTTGCTCTCTATCGAATGTCGTTCTTGTTTTACATGAAATTACTTTTACTTGTTGAGGGTCTTAACAGTCTTGAGGGTCCAAAGTGTCTTCAAAGTCTTGCGAGTCTAATGGGGGTAATGAGGGTCTAAAGGGGTCTAATGGGGTCTTAATGGTCTAAAATTAAAGCTCTATGGGTCTAAGAAGTCTGGGGTCTAAATGGTCTGAGGGTCTAAAGTCAAAGGTCTGTCACAGTTTAAAGGGTCTATAAAGTCAATGGTTTGTGAAGGTCTAAGGGTTTAAAAGGTCTAAAGGTCTCAAAGGTTGGTTCCAACAGTAAGTAATTAACACTGCATCACATGCACACAGTTGGGTAACAACTTGGCACCTATTGTTAAGTTTGCCAAACACGTCTTGTATATTTTAGGGCACTGCATGGCGCCGGTTGCCCCTGCTTCACCCACTAATTGTTGTTGTAAATTGTATCTTATTTGTATCTTACATTAACCAGTGTAGCAAATTTGCGACAAAAATTGGGCATTCAGTGGGTATTTGCCAAGTCCAGTTGGAAATTGTTTCGCTAATATTGTCCGCATTCACTTGTTCAAGGGATTGTTACTTTCTTTGTTGGCGGAATCCGATACCAAGAACATATAAAGCAACGCTTCTCGTTTCGTTATTTTAGTTCCATTACTCGAATTAAATCAAATGCAGCTTGGAAGTTGTAACAGTAATACAAAACCTTTTTGACAGGCGAATTGCAGGCTTTGTCAATCTTCATTCATCTGCGATCCGTTGATGGGAATAAAAGCCCGCAAAACACTCCAGGAATTCTGTATTTTATCCAATAATTTAACTCCTGGAACCTGCAATGTTCTTGCTCGAACTACACAAAGAGAAAATTGAATCGGGTGCCACAGAATAAGATGTAAAAGTTTAGGGTGCCATCAGTGAAAAAGGTTGAGAACCACTGCTTTACTTCATCTTTGGTGGCAGAAAGGACCACCACCACCCATGTGTGCCCCGGGGCCTCCGACACCATAAATCTGGCGCTGCAGTTGACAATATCGGCACAAGTACAGACTGAGAATGAAAATAGGCATCTGCAGAATTCTGCTCTGCCTGATGATAACAGTGATGTGGATATATAGAACCAGACAACATTAGAACATGAACCACCTGGGTATTAATCTGTAGACTCACCATAGCCGAATGTTCTTCAGATACCCATGTCTTCTTCTTGCTGCGTATGGCAGCTTGGCTGCAGGGTAGCTATCATTTTTTGGGGCGCAGCTGTGCTACTGATGCTGTGCCCCGTACCAGTACACTGGTACTCATTTTCCCAACCTCAGAAGGATGACAGGCTGAGTAAACCCCATCTGCTGTTAATTCACTGGCAAACGGGGCTCTAACTCAGGACCATTCATCGATCAATCCGGACCGTACTCTGTTAAGTGTCAGTGCTGCCAAAGCAGTCTCCTGGCCTATTGGGCACAATCCTTGACGAGTCACCAATCCGACGCAACAAACTCGAATGGTTCAATCATCACAGCAAGCTGGTAGTTGATACTCATTTTGCCGACCTCAGAAGGATGACAGGCTGAGTCAACCCCACCTGGTATTAATTAAATGGTGAGGCGTGATTTGAACTCAGGACCATAAGATCCCAAGCCAGCTACCCGAGCCACGAAGCTAAGATCCCAAGCCAGCTACCCTAACCGCTAAGCCAGGTGAGATACTCATGTTAATGTAGCCTACTATTGTTCATTATACACTCACATTAATGAAATAAATTGAATATTTGACCTTTAAAATATTTGACCTCCTCCCTCATCCTAATCCCTCCCATACCCTCCCCTACACCCAAAGTCTCCTCCCCTCCCTCTTCCTTAACGGTGTGGACCTCAAACATCCGGGGCCTTCGCTCAAACCTGACAGATCTTTCCATACAGGTTGCCACTGACAAACCAGACATAATCTGCCTAACAGAAACTTTCCTCCTTCAAGACGTCTCTGACTCCCAAGTTTCTCTCCCTGATTACTCCCTCCTCCGGTTTGACAGACCTGAGCCTCGTACTGGTGGAGGAGTTGCTCTCTTCATCAAAGAC
>CM068968.1:31606463-31613963 GCA_035128595.1 Eptatretus atami
CATCCCCTCTTCTTTTCCAGGCTGGAGTTCCTCAAGGCAGCGTTCTGGGCCCTGTACTTTTTATGGTTTTCATCAATGATCTCAATGACTCGCTGGAAAATCTTCCTTATCTCTTGGCTGATGACTCCACCCTCTGCCTTTCCATCTGTTACCCCCCAGACAGGCAAGCAGCAGCTTCTTCGCTCTCTGAATATCTGGATAAAATCACAAACTGGTCCAACACGTGGAACATGTCTTTCAATCGTGAAAAATCTCACACTCTCACTTTGTCTCTCCAAAAGGACCATTTGGAAAAAAACCCCAACTACTTTCTCAACAATCCTCTGGAAAAAGTCATTTCATTCAAGCTTCTGGGTCTCACCATGCGCCATGATCTTTCCTGGGAAAGCCACATTTCCAACCTGGCCCCCAAAGTCAGTCGCTGACTGGGCATCCTCTGTCGTGCAAGGTCCTCCTCGGCCCACCTGAGCTTCTGACCACATACAAAGCTTTCGTCTGCAGCCTGATGGAGTACTGCTCTCCACCCTGGGCTGGTGCTCCTGCCTCTCACCTTTCTCAGCTTCACGCTGTGGAAACCAAAGCATTAGGAACATTGGTATCTCCCAGTGAGGCTGAGTCTTTGGGCCTCTCACTCTCTCACCGCAGGCAGGTCAGTGGTCTTTATGTCTTCTACCGTCTCCTCTCCAGTCTCGCCCCCCCCCCTTGTTCTGTTTGGATATGTCCCCCCCACCTCCCATATTTCCGCAGGGAGCTCAAAGTCCGCAGAGCAACCTCCTTCTGGTAAAACTACAAAATCACGAATCACTGCTCACCTTCACTCTTTCATTCCTCTCTTTTCCCGCCTTTGGAATAAATTCCCACACTCTCTTCAATCCCATTCTTCCCTCCAGGTCTTCAGAACAGCTGTTCACTTCCACCTCTTATGTTCCCCCATCCAAAACCTCGATCTTTTCTACCCCCGTTAATCCACCCCACATTAAATTGGGACCCTGTTGTGCTGGGGCATCGGCTCAACAGTCTGGCTAAGTTCATCGTAATCGATGAATGCTGTAAAATTCCGACAAAAGTTATGCGCATGATCCTGGATTACTTCACCCGCAGGACCTGCCAGGTGATTTGCGCTGGTGACCTGTCACAGTTGCCACCATTGGGTGACAAGGTAGGACCCCACCACATGCTTATAGAATGGGCAGCACATACTGTATGTGGGTTGGTTTCAGACAGACTACCATTGCCTGTCCCACTGCACCACTCTCGCAACTTCCTAACACAAAACAGCGCATGTGGTGTCTGCCCAACACCGTGCACCTAGACGTCTTTTGCAATGCATGGGAGGGCATTGCATTTGACCAGGCTATCCAGCAAACTTCACCAAATTACCTGTGGGTTTGCTCCACAAATCAGCTGGGGACTAAGGTACAACCCCACTTTCTGGAATGCCACAGGGAAAAACTATCCGACAGCCGCTGTCCAGGTCCGCTTTGACCCTGATGATAGTATCACCCACTGGTATCGCACACAGGGTCAGGAAGTTACAGACTGGCATCACGTAACAGTGTCCAGGCTTACAAAGGCAACGCTGTACAGGTGCCATTGAAGCTGGTTGAGAGGCGGTTGCCCCTAGAGTGGAAGTATGTTGGTTGGGGTACTGTATGCCAAGTTCAGGGGAAAACAATATAGCCACCCACCCACCTGCTCATTATCGACCAAATGCTTGAGGTCAGGCTGGAAAATGTGATTTACACAGCCATCAGCCCTGCCAGATTTGCCAATCAGATCATGCGTGTCCTCCCCCCTGACAATATCAGAAGTGTGGTGGTTCCAACACTGCTTCAATCCACACTCGATGAGGTCCTCATCGATGCACGGATCAAGTGACGTATCGTGGAAGATAAGAGGAAAGGGAGGATTCCCATGAAGATGCCGCCAGATGCGGAAAGGCTCACGGTTGGCTACATCCTAGGCCTATGTGCTGCCGCAAAACATAAGTGCACCGTGTGCTCATTACTGCTCCTGATGCAGTGCCATACACAATGCCACAGCCAAATGTTCAGTATCGACCAACTTGATAGTCAGGGCCATATCCCTGGAAACATTCAGCAAACTTGCCTGTCGTGTAATTTCAGGCATAAGCACTAAGGGTTCGTCACTGGGCATAGGTCCTGATTGAGTCGTTCAGGCGCTCGACACCTGGATGGGTAAATCCCTCTGATTTGTCAAGGATGAACGTGGTCCATGCATGTTCGGCCTCGGAAACTTTTGCGATGTATTCCACATGCATGATTCTGTTGGTTGGTTTTGCGGCAGCGAATGTCATGGTCCTGGGATTGTATTTACCGCTACTTAAAGGGCGATACCCAGCCAGACCGAGCATACTGCAAACCCAGTGGATGTACACTTTCCCCGGCCCCTGATTTACCTCAGGGCGCCGCCAATTGGTGTTCGGGGAAACTCCAAACTCACTGCGGATGGATACATAGGCTCTGTGGTCATATGGGTTGTCAAATGCACTCCAGGCTGGGTCTTGAGGGAGCGGTGCCGTGATCTCCACAAGTTTCCTCCGGACTTGGTAATGGACGTGGAAATTAAATAGAGTTTGAAAGTGGATGCTCCGAACCCACAAGGTGGTCATTGGCTGAAACACCGCACTCTGTGGTGGCACACCAGACTGCGAAATTGAGTTGGTTCTGCCAGAACTGCATCGGGTGTGAGTTCCATGCTTAAATAAGCTCCTCGCTGCTAACATGTGGCAGTTTATACTTGGCAAAGATGTCTGGGAACTTTACCTTGAACTTTTCTTGTGCTGAGTCTGTCACCTGGATATCAGGCCTGAGTAGGCTTTCTCCAGCTGAAACAGCTCCTGCTAGCTTGAACACTCCACCCTCTCTGTATTTGGCATCTCTAATGAAAGCAAATGCTTTCTTATCAATATTTCTTTGGAGCAAACAACAGCAGTTGTTCGGAACAACACTATGGCCATGTTTTATACACTTTCAAATGTACAAAGCAGAGAGGTAGACCCCCTCAAGCAGTGCAATGACAGCCAAAATGGCAGCTTGCATGTCGCCCTGTGCTTGATTACTAGAGTGTGTCGGGGTGGTGCTGAGGTGTCATCGAACAGACGGCGGTCTCCTCGGGTTAACCTGAGGCGGGTCCCTTCAGGTGTGTGCCTGGAATGTCCTATCCCTAAGATCACCCGTCTCTGCTATCATCGGAGCTTCAGCGTTTTGACTTCGGTATTGCAGCCCTCTCTGAGGTTCAGACACCGGAGAGTGGTGAGATAATGACGGGTGGTTACACCGACTCCTGGTCTGGTCTCCGTGATGGTTACCATACTCAAGGGGTTGCTGTAAACGTGTTCAATAAGTTGACTCCCATGATAATTGAATTAACACCAGTCAACGAGCGTATGATGAGACTGAGGAGTCGTCAATCCCTGGGTGCCATTTCCCTGGTCTATGTATATGCTCCGACTGAGGCGAGTGATCTCACTGTGAAGGAGACATTCTATGCCGCCCTCGAGTCTGTGGTTGATCGGTTCCCCAGGCAAGATACTCTTCTAGTCGTGGGAGATTTCAATGCATCGACTGGCACTGAAACCAATGGTTATGAGACGTGTGTTGCTCCCCATGGGTCTAGAACTGTGATTCAGAATAGCACTAAGTTTCTTGACTTTGCAAGAGCTCATGGACTTAAGGTGGCTGGTTCATAGTTTCAGCACCCACAGGGTCATCGCTGGACTTGGTATTCCAACGCTGGTGGTGTGGCAAAGGAGATTGACCATGTGGTCATTGATGGTGGCTGGAGGATGATTCAGAACTGCAGGGTCCCCCGGAGTGCTCAGTTCCTCAATACCGACCATAGGCTTGTTGTAGCAACTCGGAGGTCAAGCGTCAGTATGGGATCATGTGCCAGAATAGCGCGTCGCTGCGTCCACTTTCGCCGCCGTACTCCAGGGCCTCCGTCTGGCCATCCCCAGGCAGATGCCAGGCCCATCCCCATCTCCTTGAGATGAATGGTCAACCTGCTGCCAACCACGAGGCACGTGTCGGCCACTGGCCTCCTCCACTTCACGAGACTCCCCGCTGAGAGAATCTGTGGGCAGGATCAGCGTCAGGAAAACGAGCCACAATGTCCATACAGCCGCACTGACGCTCACGGACTATGCAGTAACAAATCTCATCCGAGTCTCTCTCAGCAACCGCTCATTGGACACAAAATCCGACCAGCGATAGCCAAGGATTCTCCGAAGAGACCTGGTACCAAAGAATTAAGTCTCCATCTCAGATCCTTGGTCAGAGTCCAAGTCTCGCATCCATAGAGCAAGACTGGAAGTACCAAGGACCTGAAGACTCGGACTTTCGTCCTCCCGCACAGGTACCGCGGCAGCGCCACACCCCATGATCCAGTGAATCCATGGACTCCCCAGGCCCGACCCAGACGTCTATGACCTCTGACTCACAGCCAGCAGAGACATGAATATCACTGCCAAGGTAAGGAATCTCTCCACGACCTCTACATTCCTCACCACAAACAGACACAGACAGGACAGCAGCATCCAAGATGTCACCGAAGCCTGGATCTTAGTTTTGACCCAAGAAACCCGTAATCCCAGCGGCTCCGACTCCTCATTCAGCACCTCGAAGGGCCCCAAAAGGATATCTAAAGTCTCCGCAAAGATGACTGCATCATCTGCAAAATCAAGGTCCGAGATCTTGACATTCCAAACGATGCACCGCAGCTTGATCTCTCCGACATCTCCCTAAAATCCAGTCTATACAAAGTGCTGAAAAGTGTGGGGGCCAGTACACACCCCTGACGAACTCCAGTAACAACTGGAAATAAGTCAGAGATGGTACCACCACACTTCACAGCACTCTCAGTACCAGAGTAGAGTTCAAGAATCAGATGATCAGTTTTGGTGGCACCCCACGAAGACCAAGATAATCCTCCAGAGGGCATCCCGATTCACTGAATTCGAACGCTTTACAGAGATCAACATAGGCTGCAAGCAGCCCCTGCCGAAACTCTCGTCTGCAGTTCGGTGAGGACACGAAGAGCAAGGATACGGTCAATCGTTAACCTCTTTGGTGTAAAGCCTGACTGCTCTGGACGCTGGTGCTCAAGCAGATGGTGGCGAACCCTATCAAGAATTATCCGAGCAAAGACCTTGCCGGCTACTGAGAGCAGCGTCACCCCTCGGTAGTTGTTGCAGTCTTGGCGATCACCCTTCCCTTTCCAGAGAGGAACAACAAGGCCCCTTTCCAATCAGTTGGATGATGCCTGTGTTCCAGCAGAGCACCAAAACTGCATGCAACGACACGAGTCAGCATTTCCACCAGCCTTGAGAAGTTCAAGCATGGATGCCACAGATCCCTGGAGCTTTGCCCCGTTTCAACCGTTCACCGCAGCCGCGTGTTTCCACAAGCGAAGGTGGACCACAGTTGATTTGAGGGTCAGCAACAGGGATTAATACCCCTTGACGTCCAACTCGACAGCTGGGGGGCATCAGCCTGGTACAACCGCTCAAAGTAACCGGCCAGTCGGGCCTTCACTTCAGACTCCTCTGTCAAGAGCCTACCCCTCTCTGCTAACTGCAGTGCTCCGAGGATGGTCTTGGATGAAGCAATGCGCGAATTCCCCTGTAAGCGCGACAGAATCACCTGCTCCACAGGTGATGCTCTACCCCCTCACAGATTCCTCAGCACATAGGCCTCCCTTGTCCACCCTCAGTGCACGTACAGTTTTACGCCTCAGCTCCCTGAACAGCTCAGCTTTGCCATTCAGCCTGGCCTGCGACTCTGGTCAATGGTATCCAGTGTCCCTTTGAGAGACAAAATTCTTCTTCCCTGGGTGAGTTCCAAGACATCCACCGGCAACATCAAGGATGGTGGTCTTGAAGCACTCCACAACTCTTCAGGACCCCCCAAACACCCAGACCCCCCAAGTGTCCACTCAGCCTGTTCGCAAACTCCTCAGCTACTCTCTCATCCTGAGCTTGCCAACATCCAGCCTAGGCTGGGATGGTACCATTCTCCTGGATTTAAGTGCAACTCTAGAGTTGCTACAACAAGCCTATGGTCGTATTGAGGAACTGAGCACTCCGGGACCCTGCAGTTCTGGATCATCCTCCAGCACTCAATGACGGACATGGTCAATCTCCTTTGCCCACCGCCAGCGTGGAATACCAAGTCCAGCGATGAGCTTGTGGGCGCTGAAACCATGAACCAGCCACCCTAAGTCCATGACTCTTGCAAAGTCAAGGAACTTAGTGCTATTCTGGTTCACAGTTCCGACCCATGGGGACAACACACTCTCAAACCAATTTCAGTTCCAGTCGATGCATTGAATCTCCCCAGACTAGAAGAGTATCTCCTGGGGCACGATCAACCACAGACTCGAGGGCGCGTAGAATGTTCCTTCACAGTGAGATCACTCGCCTCAGTCGGAGCATATAACAGACCAGGGAAATGACACCAGGAGTGACGACTCCTTAGTCTCATATACGCTCGTTGACCGGTGTTATCAATTATCATGGAGTCACTTATTGAACACGTTTACAGCAAACCCTTGGGTATGGAACCATCAGAGGACCAGACCAGGATAGTGGTGTAACCACCCCCATTATCTCCCCATCTCGGTCTTCGAACCTCAGAGAGAGCTGCAATTCCGAGTCCAAACGTGAAGCTCGATGACAACAGAGACAGTGACTCTTAGGGATAGGACATTCCAGGCACCCACCTGAAGGACCCGCCTCAGGTTAACCCAGGAGACCGCCGTCTGGTCGAGACACCTCAGCACTCTGCAACTCTGAGTTGCAGGCTTAAATCCAGGAGAAATCGGTAAGCCATCCTAGCCTCGGCTGGATGTTGGCCAAGCTCATGGATGACAGGATAGCTGAGAGTTTGCGAACAGCCGAGTGGGGATTTGGGGGGTCTGGGTGTTTGGGAATCCCATGCCAGAGTTGTGGCAGTGCCTTCAAAGACCACCAATCCTTGATATTGCCAGTGGATGTCTTGGAACTCACCATCAGGTGAAGAAGAACTTTGCTCCAAAGGGACACTGGATACCATTGAGCAGAGTCGCCAGGCCAGGCATAATGGCAGAGATGAGCTGTTCAGGGAGTTGAAGCGTAAAACTGTACGTGCTCTGAGGACGGACAGGGAGGCCTATGTGTGAGGAATCTGGGAAGGGGTAGAGCATCACTTGTGGTCTTGTCTTGCTTGCAGAGGAATTTGTGCATTGCTTTCCTCCAAGCCCATCCCTCGGTGTACTGCAGTTAGAGTAGAGGGTGGTGGGCTCTTGACAGAGGAGTCCAAAGTGACGGCCCACTAGGCCAGTTACTTTAAGCATCTGTCCAAGGCCAACCCACCAGCTGTTGGGGAGGACATCAGCGGTGTAATTATCTCTATTGCTGACCCTCCAATCAACTGTGAACGACCTTCATTTGTGGAAACACAGGCTGTGGTGAACAAGTTGAAAGTGGGTTAAGCCCCAGGG
>CM068968.1:31618963-31624074 GCA_035128595.1 Eptatretus atami
TTCTTTGCTTTGGAAATGCGACCAAAGAGAAGCCAGCAGATAACGTTGCTGCAGACGCATGGAGGTAAAACAACTCATGATCCAAAAGACATCAGAAGTTTGACAAAGCAATATTTCTCTGACTTGTATTGTGCCAAGAACACAAAAACAGACATGATTCATTCTCGAACCAATTATTTTCCCACCTTGTCTGAGTCTGCATGTACACAACTCGACAAGGCAGTGACTCCAGAAGAATGTTTCATTGCTTTGCAAACTTTGGCCACAACAAAAGCTTCTGAGCTCGATGGAATTCCTGCAGAGTTATACAAAGCCTTCGGGGACTTGTTGGGACCTGAAATGCTTGATCAATTAATTCATAGCCTCCAGTCAGGCTTGTTACCACTCAGCTGTCGTGGCTCTATACTTGCTCTCATACCGAAGAAATGAGACCTCCGACAACTTAAAAATTGGCGTCCCATTTTGCTCCACTGCACGAACTATAAAATATTTTCAAAAATCCTTGCCAACTGCCTCAAACCCCTAATAGGGGAGATTGTACACATCGATCAATCCTATTGCATTCCGAAAAGGACAACACATGATAATATTTTCATTGTACGTGACATGATTGATATTTGTATTGCTGAAGAAAGAAATGCTGGTCTGGTGTTTGTAGACCAAGAAAAAGCCTTTTACACAATTGATCATTCTTATCTCTTTGCTGTTTTATGGGGGTTTGGTTTTGGGGAAAATTTTATTTGTCACATCCAATTATTGTAGAATAATAATATTAGTCTGCTCAAGGTGAATAACATCTTAAGTCAGCCTTTCTCTGTTACCAGAGGTATTCGTCAAGGGCACCCCCTGTCCGGTCTTTTATATTCCCTTTCAATTGAACCTTTGCTGATTCGTTTGCGCACACGGCTATGTGGGTTTTATCCTCTACCGTCTAGAAATCTCATTAGAACCATTGCTTACGCTGATGATCTCTGCGCAGTTGTGCACTCTGATGATGATGTTTTTGCATTGGTTGAGTCCATCAATGAATTTAGCTTGACTAGCTCAACAAAAGTTAATTGGAAAATGAGCAAGGCTTTTTACTTAGGTCCACAAAATGGAATCCCTCCTCCGGCCCTGCCAGGACAGCTTGAGTGGACACGTGAAGGGATACACTACCTCGGTGTCTTCCTTGGAACTCAGGATTTTATTTCCAAGAACTGGGAATTGGTGATTGCCAAAACTGAGGAGTGGTTGTTAAAATGGAGAGGACTATTAAGGCAGCTTTCCTACCAAGGTCGTACTCTGGTCATCAATAGCCTTGAGGCATCAATGCTCAGGCATAGTTTTAAGGCACTACAGGCCCCAGGTTTTATCCTCAAAAAACTTCACAACATTTTTATAGATTTTTTTTCTGGGGAGGAAAGCATTGGCTCAAGGGCCAGAATACAAAGCCTGCCCATCGCTGAAGGTGGACAAGGGCTAATAGATTTGTGAAGTAAAGTGATGGCTTTTCGCCTCCTTTCTGTACGAATGCTTCTATACTCCGACGTCTCATGGAGAGGTTTCACCCACTGCTTGCTTTGGCAAGCTGGTAAACTTGGCTGTGGTGATGAGCTTTTTCTTCTTGACATGAAGCGAGTGGATATAACATTGGTCCCTCTGTTTTAGAGAAGCACGCTGGAAGCATGGCAGACTTTCTGTTCACCGTGATACCGGTGCTTTCTCCCGTCAGATGTTTTCAAATGAACCAATATTTAAAAATCCATTTTTAATGGGGTCTGTAGTGACCGTTCTTTTATGCAAAAGCTTATGGATGTCAATGTTACCCGAGTTAAACACCTTCGGAATCGCTTTGCACATCGATGGATGTCAGCTGCTGACGTTGCCGTAGCCACCGGTGTGAGGTCCGTCACAGTTATTGGTCGAATTTTCCCTGTGATTTTACGAATTTTGAAGCAAACTGGGTTAAAATGGGACCCAGACATAAAAGCTGCCCTCCCTTTATCCCAATGTCCTTTTCCAAATCTTTTAATTTCGTTTAAAGGTTTTATATATTTTAATCTGATGGAGAAATCCTCTGTGTATGGTCGATGTGTTATTACCCTTTTTACAAGCAAACCTGCAGAGCTGCAAGCTCGTTGGCGAGCGCTGCTTCAAGCTGACCGTCCTCACGTCCTGCAACAATAAAACTTGCACGTGATGTACAAAGAACCCATTGTCAAGCGCTCAGGAGATCTACAATGGCGACTGGCACACAACATCTTACCATGCAACATTTTGTCCCATCATGTCCTGTTAACTCTGATTTGTGCCCTTTTTGTGATACCCCTGAAACAGTTTTTCATACTTTTGTTGAATGTTCAAGGTTGACTCCGATTTTTTTAATTTCATCACGCGTTATTCAGGGGCTCGGTTTGATTTTTACGCATTGAGTCTCGATATTCGGTTTTAATATTTTTCATCAGTGTAAAAATGAATGTCTTTTGGCGAACTTCCTGTGTTCTGAGGCAAAACTTGCCATTTATTTGTCAAGGAATCGTAAACTGCAGAGCATTGACATTTTCGCTGATGATGTTTTAATTGTTTTTAAAGCATTGGTCACATCTCGTGTCCGTTTTGAGTTTGAAACACGTGATCCTGTCTTGTTTGAAAAACGGTGGTGGTGTGCGAAATAATCTTTATGTGGTATAACTGATGATGCTTTAATAATTCATTTATGGTCATTGCTTCTTTTGTTACCCCTTCCTCTTTCATGTCTTCTTTCGATTTTTGTGTGAACACTGAACACCCTTCACCATGTAAAAGTTGAACATTCTCTCTCTCTCTCTCTCTCTCTCTCTCTCTCTCTCTCTCTCTCTCTCTCTCTCTCTCTCTCTCTCTCTCTCTCTCTCTCTCTCTCTCCCCCCCCCCTCGATCTGGCTCTCTCTCCTCCCACTTTACACAGCTGCTGCTCACTTTGGCACGCACGTGCAATCGCAGGGTGCTGTTGCTCAGTCTCTGGCGGTACGTGTGGAGCTTTGTGTTGCTTTCGCTTTTCTCCCTTCCCTTCTCTATTGTCCATTTGATGGTGTTTTCTCTCGCTGGTGTTCTTGTCTTGTCTTGTCTATCTGAGTGAGAGAGGGGGAGACAACGCAGTCGGATATTATTATTGATATTAATTACCTTAGGTGGTTACTTCGCTTTTTTTGTTGGAGGTTCTTCCTCTTGTTATTGTTGTCGTTTCTTTTTCCTCTTAGTTCTATTTAGAACCATATTACCACTTTTCTCTCTTTATATACTTGTTTACTTGAAACATGGCGAGTGTAAGTAAAAATCGAAGCACCTTTAATAGCCATGTTGCCGACAAGGGTTTATCACGTAAGCACAGCCTGTGCTTCGTCCCCAGAGATAGTAAACAGATAGTAACGATAGGGCAGAGCCCTCTGTGGAATTCCAACAGGAAGAATGTACTGGTGCTGGTATCGAAGAGGAATCAATAATTCAATTGCGACCAGATAACGACGATGGCACAGGTGTCGTTTTTGGGGGGATGTCCTCCTACTCAAGTGAAACTTCAGGTGCAATCCAGGGGAAAGGTAACCAAACCACAATATCTAAGGAAGATGTTGTTCTTTTCCTGAGCGAAACCTTTAGACAATGCAATGTCCACTTTGGAGACCATTTTCCTGATATCAAGGCTTTCATTGTGACTGCAAAGCAGATGTTACAAAAGAATGACTTTGCTGAACTTTATGAACCTCAATTTCAGCGTCTCAGGAAAGCTGTGACAAAAGCAAACAAAGAACTGCAGGTAGAAGGTTTTTTTTTTAAAGTGCCTAATGTCTCCAATGACAGAGCTACAGATTGCAACCCTGAACATTAATGGGGGTCGAGCCCCATTACGGAGAATTCAAACGATTCAAACCTTAGAGAAAATAAAAGCTGACTTTATCCTATTACAGGAGACCCATGCGACAAACACCATCACAGCTGCATGGGAAAAACTTTTTAGAGGGCAGTGATTCTTAAGCGAGTTTCCTACACCCAAGGCTGGAGCAGCTATTTGTTTAAGCCACAAGCTTCCCGTACAGCATGTTTCGTTCAAAGAAATATGTAAAGGACACCTCATATCGGTAGAGTTTCTGTGCAATGGCCAAAAAATAGTGGTGGTAAATGCTTACACTCTGAGTGATCCGATAGAAAGGAAAAATTTCTTTCCTTTACAGCGAGATTTCATTAAAGACCAAGACTCATCCACATTTATTTGCTTTGCTGGAGATTTCAATTGTACAATTCACCCAGAAATTGATAAGAATGGTCATGAACCTCATGCAGCCTCCACTAAGGGGTTGGAGAATATCATTAATAAATATTGTTTTAAGGATGTATGGCGACTACAACACCCATGGTTGCGTAGCTATACATGATGCAGATGTCAGGATGGTTTTATATCAAGGGCAACACTTGATAGAATATACGTTAATAAGCCAATGTTAAATGTTGTGCAAGACTCTTTATATTAAGGGCAAGACTCTCAACACACACCTCTTAAGTGATAAAAAAATTTAAGGATTGTTTTAAGGCTGTATGGGAAAAAATCTGCACCGCCAAGCCTGAGCGCGTTAATCTCCGGTTGTGGTGGGACCTTGCAAAATCCCAAATAAAATCTTTGTGATGGGCCGAGTTGTGGCCTTTCGCTTACAATCTGTGCATAAACTGTTGTTCACTGAGCAGCTGCTATGGCGTCCCTTTGATTTATTGTTGCTGCAACAGGCCGGAGGATTACGGTATGACCGGCAATCTTAATGGACCTAGAACGGCTTCACTCTTGTGCACTCCCGGGTTTTATCAAAGCTTGCTGGATGCCTGGAAGGGCTTTGGGTCCACCGTCAGCTGAAGTTACAATTATCGAATGTTCCTCCAGGAACCTTTATTTTACAACCGTTTTCTCCCAGGGATCCTCAGAGCAAGGCCTTGAAAGAAATTTATACAAGGACGAGTCAACAAGGTGTGCGATCTCAGGGATTCATCTGGGTCTCGGTGGAAATCGGCTGGGTCAATTGTGACAAGCCTTGGGTGCAGATCTGTCCGACTTGTGGACCAAATTGTCAGAATTGTGGTTCGGACATTTAGACTGCTAAATATTGGCT
>CM068968.1:31656371-31671668 GCA_035128595.1 Eptatretus atami
TTAGTTCCTAACCACTTCTTTGGGCCCACCCTTGTCCGGAATCTGCATGCCAACAATTGACAAGAGTGATGTTGACGAACTTTTATACAGCTCTTTAGGCAACTTGCCCACAGTAAAGCTTTGGAACTTGATGGAATCCCTGCCAGAGTTCCTACAAAGCCTATCTGTGCGATTTGTTTGGGACCCGATGTTGCTTGACCTCTTAATGATAGCCTACATCAGGCTTGCTACACGCAGCTGTCGCAGGGCTATACTTGCTCTCATACCTAGAAGGAGACCTCCAGCAACTTAAAATTGAGTCGCCATTTCGCCTCCTGCATGCACGGACTACACAGATTTCTCAAAAGTTCTTGCCAACCGCCTCCTAACCTTGATTGAGGGAGATATGCTCACCCCGATATCATCTTATTGCATTCCTAACAAAGGAACACACATATAGCTCTTTATTGTCGCTGACATGATCGATATTTGTATTGCTGAACACAGAAGTGGTCTGGCGTGTTTTTAGACAAGAAAAATGCTTTCGCAAAGATTGATCATCTATCATTCTCTTTGCTGGTTTTACAGAGGGGTTCATTTTAAGGAAAATTTATTGCTATATAAACATTGATACAAAAATTTTTTGTTGCTCAGAAGTAACATCTTAAGTCAGCCTTCCCTGTACCAGGGGGTATTCGTCAAGGGTGCCCCCTGTCTGGCCTCTATACCTCCCTATCAATTTGAAACCTTTTACTCCATCGTTTCATTTACGACCGGGGCTACAAGGGTTTATCCTCCTGCCGTTAAGAAAATCCCGATAAAGAGCTATTGCCTGAGATCGGAATGATCTCTGCAGCAATTGTGGCACTCGATGACGATGTTCGAGCTTTGGTTGAGTCTGTCAAGAATTTAGCTTTGCTAGCTCGATACTAAGTTAACTTTGGAGAAAGAGCAACTTTTTTATAGTCCATCGAATGAACTCGCCTCCAACTCTGACCAGGGCCAGCACTTGAATGGACCAATGAAGGAATACAGTACCTCACGTTGTCTTTCTTGAATCAAGATTTTATTTCAAAACTGGGAATCGCCTGTTACACAAACTGGAGCAGCGTGTGACTAAAAATGGAGGGGATACTATTGAGGCAAGCTTCCTACCGGGGTCGTCTCTGGTCATTATAATCTTGCACCGGCATCATTATGCGATGACTGTTAATTTTGCCTTTTAGCCAGCAGCCCAGTTTTTATCCTATAGAAAACTCAAAAGCTTTTTTGGAATTATTTCATGCGTGGGGGAACACTGGCTCCTGCCAGGAATATAAGCCTGCCGACTGCAGAAGTGTGGACAGGGCTAATAGCAGTGAGAGCAAAGTGAATGCTTTCGCCTCCTCTCAGCCCAAGCTTCTATACTCAGACGTCCCATGGAAAAGGCCTTTGCCATGCTGCTAGCGAGTCTGGAACTCTACTATGGTCCGAGCTTTTTCCTCTGACCGAAGCTGAATGACGACACGTCCCCTCTTTTTACCGAAGCATGCGAAAGCAGTGGCAGGCTGTTTCTTTTCGCCGTTGTACCAGTAGCTACTCCCCTTCAGTATTTTTATAAGACAATATTTAAACTTTTTTTCTTTTTTAAGTGGGTCTGTAGTGACAGATTTTATGAAAAAGTTTATTAGTCGGCTTACAGAGTAAAACATCAGGAACCCCCTCTTACATGATGGTAGCCAGCTGCGAATTCCGTGGCCCTCAGTTGGTAGTCCATCAGACGTATATGGCAGAATTTCTCGTGTGTGATTTTACGGAAACCTATTAAGCAAACCGGGTTAACAATGGACCCAGACATTAGAAGATGCCTGCAATCATTCCCAATGTCCTTTTCCAAAATCTGTTTAATTTACTTCCAAAAGTTTTTAGGCTTTTAACGGATGAGAAATCCTCAGTGTTAACAATCTATGTGTTCTCACCCCTTTTTCCCTGGCAACCGCAGAGGCCACAAGCTCATTGGCGAGCCGCAGTGCCTTCAGCTAACGTTTCCGACAACAATTCAATGGCAGCGTGATGTTAACAGAACGCGATGTCAAGCGCCTCAGGCGATCTACCATGGCAGCTAAGGCCACAAACATCCTGCCTATGAACATTCTGCTCCCACCGTATATGTCCCTGAAAACTCCGAATTAGTGCCCTTTTGCGAACCCCAGAGGACCATTTTTATCACAGTTTCATGAATGTTCAAGGTTGGCCTCGCTTTTGGCATTAGTCGCGTGTAGATCCGGAGGGCTCGGTTTGACTTTGACGCATCTGTGTTTTATATCCCCGCGCGTGCGGAAGGGGATATTGTTTGTCCCAGGTCGTCCGCTGTCCGTCCGGCTCTCTGTCCGGCTGTCCGTCCGGCTGTCCGTCCGTCCGTCGGGGCGTAACAACATTTAAGCGTGAGTGCGGATAATCATAAACTGCTTCGCCACTATCGATTTTGAAATTTGAGTCAAGCATGTACCAACCTGAAAGGAAGAACCCTATGGATTGGGCGTGGCCAGGTCCAACGTTGGCCGACTGGGCGGCCATCTTGAAACAAATGTTTTTTTTGTAATAATGGAAACACCGCCTTATCTGATTTCAATTTGATTTTTGGTGTTACTACGTTCCTCACGCCGGGGGAACTTTTTCGAGGATGATTGGACCAAGTGTGTCTTGTGCATTCACCTCCTCCATTATCTGAATATATATGACCTTTTCAGTTGCAATGGTGTTGGATTCCCCATTTATGATCGGTATATTTTATTTGGTTCAATGTCTGTGTATCAATGCGAAATGAATGTCTTTTAGCAAACTTTTTGTGCTCTGAGGCAAAACTTGCCATCTATTTATCGAGGAAACGAAAACTGCTGAACACTGACGCTTTAGCTGATGACGTTTTAACTATTTTTAAAGCATTGGTTACATCGCGTGTTCTTTTTGAGTTTGAAATTCAAGATCCTGTTTTATTTAAAAACCGGTGGTGTGCGAAGCAATCTTTATGTAGCATGGTTTGTGGTGCTCTGACAATCAATTTATAGATTTAAATATTACTTCTTTGTTACCCCTTCCTTTCCTGGTTGTTTTTTTTTGATGCCTGTACGAAATAAAACTTCCTTGCAATAAAGGAGAAGAAAAGTCAAAGTCTCAGTCTCAGTCTCAGTCTCAGTCTCAGTCTCAGTCTCTCTCTCCTTTAAGATCAGTGGCAACAATTCACGTTGAGGCATGTCCATTTGCATCAATTTATTTTTTTTTTTCAATGTTTGATTGTGTCAAAAGTATGACAGCAAGAAGACCTGTTTTTCCACTACTTTGACACGTTTTTTTTATGAAAGTTCCCCTTTGGTTCAAGATTTATTTATTTTATTTTACTGTGATGTGTTTCATTTTCCACAGCGTCCCACCCTTTTCCGAATTCTTGAGTGTCCCACCCCCTTTCCTGATTATACGTTTCATTTTAAGGTGCATAAAAAATATACAAGTAGATTATTAAAATCTCCTTTCCCGTTCCACATTGAATGCTCTGGTTCTACGTGTAAACCATTTAAACATAAGCTGAGGTTACTGACTAGTCTCATGTACGTATGTTCAAGAAGGTACGTGAGATGAGTAAATTTAACATAAACTTATTTTTGCTCGGAACAAAGCAAAGAATGTCCACTGTACGAAGTTGACAAATAAAACACTTGAGTTAAACAGCTTTTCAGAACACACACTGCAATAGATGAAGCTCTGTGTTAAAATTCCTTGATACTGATAGCTTGTACTCCAACTTGGTGTTTTCGTAAATTAAGGACTTCACACAAGTTGAAGTAACACTACGGTAACTTGAGACTTGCTTGAGACTTACCCTCATATACTTGAGACTTGACTTGACACATGCCCTCATAGACATGAGACTTGGCTTGAGACTTGCCCTCATAGTCATGAGACTTGCTCTCATAGACTTGAGACTTGCTTGAGACTTACCCTCATATACTTGAGACTTGACTTGACACTTGCCCTCATAGACATGAGACTTGACTTGAGACTTGCCCTAATCGCCATGAGACTTGCTCTCATAGACTTGAGACTTGACTTGAGAGTTGCCCTTGAAGACTTGCTTGACACTTGCTTTCATAGACTTGAGACTTGCTCTCATACACTTGAGACTTGCCCTTGAAGACTTGAGGCTTGCTTGAGACTTACCCTCAAAGGCTTGAAACTTGACTTGAGACTTGCTCTCATCGACTTGAGACTTGCCCTCATGGACTTGAGACTTGCTCTCATCGACTTGCCCTCATAGACTTGAGACTTGTCCTCATAGACTCGAGACTTGCCCTCAAAGACTTGAGAATTGCTCTCATCGACTTGAGACTTTTTCTCATCGACTTGCCCTCATAGACTTGAGACTTGCTCTCATCGACTTGTCCTCATAGACTTGAGACTTGCTCTCATCGACTTGCCCTCATCGACTTGAGACTTGCCGTCATAGACTCGAGACTTGCTCTCATTGACTTGAGACTTGCTCTCATCGACTTGCCCTCATAGACTTGCCCTCATAGACTTGAGACTTGCCCTCATGGACTCGAGACTTGCTCTCATTGACTTGAGACTTGCTCTCATCGACTTGCTCTCATCGACTTGCCCTCATAGACTCGAGACTTGCTCTCATTGACTTGAGACTTGCTCTCATCGACTTGACTTCCTCAATAGACTGAACTTGTCTCATTACTTCGTGGACTCTGCCTCAATCAGTCGACTTCCCTATAGACTAAACTTGCCTCATGACTTGAACTTGCGCCTCAACAACTTGATTAGACTTGCTTCCTCATCATCCTCATAGACTTGAGCGCTCATTAAACTCTCATAACTTAGAGATTCCTCATAGTACTGAGACTTGGCCTCAAAGATTGAACTTGCCTCAGACGCTTGCCCTCATAGGACTGAGGAGTGGAGGGTGAGAGAGGAGGAGAGAGGGGGGGAGAGGATGAGTGAGGATGATGAAGAGGAAGAGGGGAGAAGTGAGAGAGGAGGGGAAGGGAGAGAGGGAGATTGGGAGAGGAATGATGAGAAGTCGATGAGTGAGGAGAGGGAGGATGATGAGAGGGGAGGAAGGGAGGGTGCGAAGGGGAGAGTGTGAAAGGTGAGATGGAGAGAGAGCTTTGGGAGGAAAGGGCAGATTTGAGAGGGGGTGGATGGGAGAGAATTGGATGAGATGGGGAGGAGTGAGGCGGGAGAGAGAGAGGGGGGCAGATTGTGGAAGGAGAGAGGGAGGGGTGGGGGAGGAGGGAGGGGAGGCAGGATGGTAAGGAGGCGAAGGTGAGGAGGGAGAGGAGTGAGAGAAGCATGGTGGGGTGAGGAGATGTGGTGGGATGTGGGGCGGGAGGGAGGGGAGAGGGCGAGAAGAGAAGGTGAGAGGGAGCGGGGAGAGGATGGGGGAAGGAGAGGAGATGAGAGAGGAATGGAGGGAGGGGTGAGAACTTGCCCTCATAGACTTGACGTTGCCCTCAAGGACTTGAGACTGCTCCTCATCGACTTGCCCTCATAGACTGAGACTGCCCTCTAGACTTGAACTTGCTCTCATTGACTTGAGACTTGCTCTCATCGACTTGCCCTCATAGACTTGAGCATGCCTCACAGACTTGAAGACTTGCCTCCTAGACTTGAGACTTGCCTCAGACTTAGATTGCCCTCAAAGACTGATTGAGACTTGCCCTCATACACTGAGACTTGCCCTCATAGACTTGAGACTTGCCCTCATAGACTTGAGACTTGCCCTCAAGACTTGAGACTTGCCCTCAAAGACTTGACTTGCCCTCATGACTTGAACTCTTCAAAGACTTAGACTTGCCTATCCAGGTTCTCCTGATGACTTCATTGTGCTTTTTGCTTGTTCAGGTCCTTCTGATTACTCCAAGCAGGACTTGAACCTGTTTGGTCTTCCATTGATAATGAATTGAATTTATTTTAATCCCATTATAAATCACAAAAACAAGTTCTGGTGAGGGTCAGCCATCTGTGATTGCTCTTTCTAGTTGTTTTTTTTTTGGTTGTTTTTTTCCAACACGCATCATTCTTTACATGAATCATGTAAGTTTACCAGATGTAAGTTGTACGAGGACGAATGAAAAACAAATCTTTAATGTTTTTTTTAAACGATAAATTATTCCGTCCCTTTGCCCTCCCTCATACATCCCTTCAAGTGAATGGAATCAAGGCGCGTTGAAGTGCCGCCTATGAATGGGCCAAATGCCTTCTCATACGTCAGAACCGTTCTCGTGGATCGTTGATATACTTCTTTAAAATGTATAACCTTATACTCTCTCTCTCTCCTCTCTCCTCTCTCTCTCTCTCTCTCTCTCTCTCTCTCTCTCTCTGTCTCTGTCTCTGTCTCCTGTCTCTCTCTCTCTCTCTCTCTCTCTCTCTCTCCTCTCTCTCTCTCTCTCTCTCTCTCTCTCTGTCTGTCTGTCTGTCTCTCTCTTCTTCTCTGTCTCTCTCTCTCCTCTCTCTCTCTCCTCTCTCTCTCTCTCTGTCTTCTCTCTGTCTGTCTGTCTCGTCTGTCTGTCTGTCTGTCTGTCTCTCTCTCTGTCTCTGTCTGTTCTCTCTCTCTGTCTCTGTCTCTGTCTCTGTCTCAGTCTCTGTCTCTGTCTGTCTGTCTCTCTCTCTCTGTCTCTCTCTCTCTCTCTCTCTCTCTTCTCTCTCTCTATCTCTCTCTCTATCTCTCTCTCTCTCTCTCTCTCTCTCTCTCTCTCTCTCTCTCTCTCTCTCTCTCTCTCTCTCTCTCTCTCTCTCTCTCTCTCTCTCTCCTCTCTCTTTCTTCGTTTTAAACGAATATAAAATGTCATCACGTGACGACCTAAGTCGATAACAACCGGAAGAGAAACTGACCAATCAAGTCGAGTCAGGGCCCAAGTCGAGGACGTCAACGTGGCGATTCCTTGAAGTTTATGTTTTGCATTTGACCTCTGTGACAAGGTGCAGTGCTTGTTCATTTGAATGAGGAATAATCCGGCATTTGTCGGCTTTCTGAAACGTCTTCCAGAACGGGGAAAAATGCCTCTGGAGTTCGAGCTTTGCCCCGGCCGGATGATCGGCGGGACCACCTTGCTTCTCATCGCAGAGATAGGCGAAACCACCAGGAGACTTGGCCATCGCCAAGAAAATGATTAAGATGGCAAAGGTAGTCAGGTCACTGCTGTCTCTACTTCTGCCGTTGTTGGAATGTGTCGGGTGTTCATCCGATCAAGCCGAGGAACGATGACGTGCTTGATTTGTCCCTCCCGCTTTTTACCGGAGGGAGTGTTTGACTCGCCCCGACGAGCGGAACACTGCACTGTTACAGCCCTCCATTTATTACATACGAGCAATACAACCTGTCGTTTCACTGACGGGAACATTAAGGGAGAGAAATAGGATGGAGGGAGGGGAGAGGAGGGGAGGGGCAAGAAGGGGAGGGGGAGAAGGAGGAGGGGTGGGAGCAAGGAGGGGGGAGGGGGTGGGAGCAAAGAGGGAGGGATGGGAGCAAGGAGGGCGGGGTGAGAGCAAGGAGCGGGGGTGGAGCAAGGAGCGGCGGGGGTGGGAGCAAGGAGGGGCGGGGGGTGGAGCAAGGAGGGGCGGGGGTGGAGCAAGAGGGGGGGGTGGGAGCAAGGAGGGGTGGGGTGGGAGCAAGGAGGAGGGGGTGTGGAGAGAGGCTGTTGGGAGAAAGGAGGGGGCGGGAGAAAGGAGGGCGGGCGGGAGAAAGGAGGGGCGGGGGGCGGGAGAAGGGGTTTGGGGGAGGTAAGTGTGAGAGAAGGGTCTTAACGCATTTTAGTGGACTTGTGATAAGGGGTAGTATAGGATTGATGAAATGGTGCGTTAAAACAGCACGTGGAGACCGCGGGAGATGTCTATTGGGGAGTGGGGGGGGAGGGGAGTTTGAGGTAACAGCATGAGAAAAAGAATGGTGTGAAAGAAGGGAAGCGCATTGGAAGGGGGAGGCAGCATGAGGGGTGGGCAAGGCAAGGGCGATTAACACCCCTAAACAGCAACATTTTCTTTTTACTGCTACGTTCATATAAAACGAGCAGGAGCATTCAAACACCACATGATCTACCTGATAAAGGCCTGCTGCTTGCATGCTCACACGTGCAGCGACCTTTGCATTCACCCCAGTCAGCTCGCTCAGAATCTGATTGGACATGATACATCTGTGAACAGTTTAAATTCACTAGTAACTGTCAGTCCTTAACAGAGGGGGGGGGAGGCGAGGGGATGTGGGCTAGGGGTGGAGACATTCTGGAAATATTCCTCGTCTTGTTTTCAACGGGTGGGGGGGAGGTCTACGTTTGTGTCAGTCTTATTACATATTTCATTGGTCATGTGAAAATTCTGTGATTTCTGTACAATATTACCTTTTTAGGTCATCTTCCGAACGACCTAAATAAGCCGACCAAATGTCCGTCCGTACGTCCGTCCGTACGTCCGTCAACAATTTTTTTTCCGATCTTATGACACTTAGTGGGTAGAGGGTCGATAGTGTTGCACAACGATATAACTTTTGTCCGGTTCAAGGTCAGGACGAGGTCACAAGTCACGGTTAGTTATAAATCGCCATTTTCAAAACCTATCTAGTCTGCCATTCTACAAGATATTCGGCAATGTTTATTATTTGATAGTAAAAAATATTATTTGTATCTAACCGGGACAGATTTTGAATTTCTTCCCGTTTTGGCCGCCACGTAACCTGGAAGATGGTCAAAAACACCTCCCGGTACAAAGAAATTTTACTTCCGATCTTTATGAAATTTGGTATGTGGAGTGAGGTCGGATGTTAACCCAACGACATATTTTTCCCGGATTCGAGGTCAGGGTCAAGGTCACGAGGTCACGAAAGTTGTGAAAGTCGCCATTTCAAAACCTATCTCGTCTGTCATTTTTAGGAGATATCTGGCAACGGTTCATCGATATTATAGTAAAAACATTATAGAGATGACCGTCACCCCCACACGGGGTTAATTTTTATTTTTTATTTTTGGGGACTTTGCGCCGAAGGTGATCTGCCAAGTGTTTTGCTTGTGTTTTTTATTTATTTTTAGGATTGTGGGGCAGACTGCGCCAGTTCCAGAAGAGCGAGCTGGAACACAAATTTAATCGCAAGCACTTCAAACGTCCATACCAGTGTAAATTCCTGGGGCCCAGTACGGTGAGCACAGAAGCATTTGGAGTTCAGCCGACACCAGTACAGAAGCTCTGCGCGCTACGCCGCAGAAGTTGGAATCTTCTTCACGGCTCTGGAATGGATGAGGTCCTGATGAGAGATTGTGACCATTGTTTGATGTTGGGAAGACTTTGTCACATGCTGGTTGACTGCTCCCTTATTGTTGGAAATATAATAATGATTGATTGATTTATTATATATAATTTCTTTGCTTGCTTCATGGTTAACATTTTACTTTTCTTACTCTTATTCGTGTCATTCTTCAGACTCATTTGTACTCGTGCAAATACAATCAAAACCTGAAGTCAGGTTCACATACTGGTACGCAGATATTCATGCACGGTAGAAAGCTAAATCCGTACTTCAAAGATGCTAAGAAAGCTCAAAAGCTTAACGACAACAAAAAGGACGCTTTGATAGAAGATTTTCTCAGCTGGTGTAAGTAGGATTCTTCTGTGATGATTCTGAATTGATGTGCAGTGATTTTAAAATTTTAAGTGTTCAATTGTGCAAAATTGAGTTTATAAATTTAACAATTAATTTATTGTAGTGTAATTTTTTAGCCTGGTGTTAGCTTAATGTTAGCAGTGGCTGAAGATCTAGTCTTGAGTTCAGCCTCCTAAAGGAGTGCTTAGAGAAGAGTAAGATGCACACAAAGCTCAGAGGCGCTTTAAAATTGAGTGACGCTTGGGAAAGCAAACGAGCAACACTCGAGCTGACAAAAATTTCGATACCAAACCATTTTGCTGTTAAGCTCATTTGGAGAAACCTAAATTTAAAATAAAAAAGGTGAACCCTGCCAATATCTTTCAAATAAGAGAACCATTCGCTTAACTTGAATAAACTGTAGAATAATTTGCTTTCTCAATTGTAAATGATTGTGGTTAATCTATTATCTTCTAACCACATTTTGATTAGTGTAATGGTGGGCATCCGCACTGAGCTAAGTCTGCAGTTTCAACCCCCGCCGTGTTACGTACCAAAAAACTTTTAAAATTGTTACGAGCTGCAATCCTTGCTTGATAATCTACGCATTAAAAGGATAGGCATCAAACAACAAAAAAGAAAAACACAACGCTGGAAAGCAATGGCAAACTGCCTATTAATCATTGCCACAAAACTCTTGCAGCACCATGCTTGCATAGAGTATTGATGCATCAAAATTCACATTGATCTCTGTCGATGATTCTTTTTATTTCATTTATTCCTTATTTTATCTTCTTTTTTTCTCTTCTTTCCTTTCTTTGTTTTTTTTCTTCCTTTTTGGTCATCTCACGAGATGGACCTAATAAGCCAGACCAATGGTGTCCGTCCGTCTCGTACAATTTTCTTCGATCTTGATGACTTAGTTATGTGGTTACGAGGTCGATGAGTGTTGCAAACATTATACCTTTTCCGGTTCAGGTCAGGTAGATTCACGAGGTACGTAATTATAACAATCGCACATTTTTAAAACCTATCTAGTCTGCCATTCTACAAGTATTCGGCAACTGTTTATTTGATTATGATAGTAAAAAAATTATCTTTATCTACCGGACGCATTTAATTCCGCCCGTTGGCTGCCACGTAACCTGGAAGATGGTCAAAAACACTCCCGTACAAAGAAACACTTATCCAATCTTGATGAAATTTGGTATGTGGGTAAGAGGTCGATGGTGATTACTCACGACATTTTTCCGGATCGAAGCGTCAGGGTCAAGGTCACGAAAGTTGTGAAAATCGCCATTTCAAATTACTCGCTGCATTTTAGAGATATCTGGCATGGTTCATCGATTATATTGTATAAAACATTATAGAGTGACCTCACCCCCACACCTGGGGTAATTTTTTATATTCTGTCAATTACAGATGCAAGGTGGAGTTCTTGACAAGCTAAATTTGCCATTTTTCAAGTTGTCTTGAGATACCAACATCCTACCATACCTTTGAGCAACTGCAAAAATAGGTTTGTACTTTTTATTAGCTATGTGAGGAAGGATGTTTTTTTAGGAATGGCCACAAACATGCCTCTGATCTGTCTTTCTTGGTTGAATGCTGACCAGCTATAAAACTATATCCCAGTGTTTTCACAGGAAAGGTGATTTAATTTTGTGTGTGCCGTCCCTTGGTGACTTTAAACTGACATTAGTTGATGACATGAAAAGTATCCCCCGTACGACTATCCGGCACCCTAAAACTAATTACAATTCCTGCTTTTACTGGTGTTAGGAGTCAACCGCCCCACGTGACCAACCAAACTGTCCTGACCCGCTTAAACCAAAACACCCGTTCACCCTTAGCAAAGGAACTTTTTCTGTTATATCGTGCTTGCAAGGTATTAGTATATTGGATAAGTAATGTTCGTGTTATGCTCTGTACAGCTGAGCATTTTTTATGTTGTTCGATGTGTGTGAGGTGTGCGTAGCCATTATTGATTGCCGAGACACACCCTTGACCTGAACCATTTGACCAAACTTGGTATGAGTATCTGTACTATATTGCAAAGATGAATACCCATTGTAGTTTTAGGTCAAAAGGTCAAAGGCTATGAATTATGACTTCAATTGAAAATCTTACCACAATAAATTGTGGACCACAGAAGGGATTTTCAACTACACTTGCCACAAGTTGGGACTGTTACAAATGAAACCAATTTGATTGATATAGCAACAGGTTAAGGTCATGTACCTTCGAATCATGTTGCAATTCATAAACTCAGTTTAGGAATCTGATGGTTTTCTCTCCATAATATATATATATATATATATATATCTATATGATTATATTACACACCAATAAAATATTATATCAGCAGGGTATGCTTTCACATTGTAAGCAATAAAGAACCATGTCTCAGGTCACTCACTTCATTTATTTTTCATTTATTTTATTTTCTTATGCTTCCAACAGTTCTGTGATTATTTTGGCATTGTTTGATTTTTTTTCTGTTGTATCGCTTAGCTGTCCATGCCATGCAAATTTCAACTTTCTAAATTCATCAGACTGTACAGATCTTTATCCAGTCATTACAGAGACATGAAGAGTAAATAGACACCTTAAAACTTTATTTTCATTCATCTGTATAAGCAAGTTTTATCATCGTGCAAATATTCAAACTATTATTGCAAATGAGTTTCTCGGTCTGCATGGACCAATTAATAATGCTTCACCCAGGAAAACATGACCTTTGCAATCAAAGAGGACGAGTTGTTGGCTAATTCAGAAGTGGACTCAGCCAGGTCGATATCTCAGAACCTTGGCATTTCTTGGCTTGTTACGGTCAATCAGTGAGATTGTGATTTCACCAGTGAAGCAAGATTCCACAAGTTCCCGTTCTGGTCGTACCTGGACCTCAGAAAGGTGTCTTCGATCTGTCAAGCCGGTCTCCATTGAAAATCTCTGTCGCATCGCAGGCAGATGTTGCAGAGGTCCAGTTGGCTCAAGAACGCCATCGGTACCTTCATCAACGGGCTCCTATGGAGAGGCAGCTCGCCGAAAACTTCTAGACCAGCCAACAATCAAAGGATAGAATAAGTGGCTGACGAGATGCGCCACCCATCCACATCCAACTGTCCTGACCAGCCGTATAACCAAACACCCAGTTGTACATCCCTGCCAAGGAACTGTTTCTTATATCATTGCTTTATCCGATATCGGGATCCCAATATGGCACAGATATGGACCGAGAGGAGGGGAATTTACCTATGCCGAGAGGCCATATCAGGATCCAGTACCATTGAGTGTTGGCAAAATGTCTATTGTTTAGGATGATCAATCATTATCTCATTTTCTGCATAGTTGACGCCATTTGGGTTGGTCTTCCCAGTCAAGGTTTCTTTGAACGATTGCAGCAGAACTGTCAAACACGACTGGCTCATCAGTATGTTGTGGAGCAATCGGTAACACTAGTCGAGTCAGAGCTATGGTGAGTGTTACACATCAACCCTACAATATACATTTCTATCCTTGAGCAGAGCTCCCATCTTCTCCATTAGTCAGATGGTCACAACAACACTGTTCTGGAGATGGACTCACCGCAACCACTCCAAAAACCAAAAGAATGACAGGACAGAATGTGGAGAAATCAATTAAAGTGGGGCTTCTGCCAACGTTCCACACAACATTGTCAACTTAAGGAGCACTCTGGTTAGAGCATACCTCCCACGCTGCCTAATACAGTTGGAAACATATCGGCCCAATACATTTTTGTAATATCTGTGTATGTTTAAAAGATCACATCTGAAGGATATTTGCATACATTAATGAAAGAACAGACCCCTTTTTCCAGTGCAATAGCAAGAAGCCACATTATTTTTTTACATCAAACCAAATTGCATATATAACATTGTTATGGTGGGCATTGTTTATCTGGTTATGTCAGAATGGTGCATTTAAAAAACCATATATATATATATATTATTTTATTATTATATTATATTATTTTTCCTGACACGGCCGTCTCTATGGTGGATCTCCAGCGCATCATCAGAACCCCATGACACTATGCACAAGGGTGTACAATTGGTGAAACTCTCAACTCCAAATCGCTTCTGCAGTGCACCAGTGCCTACCCCTGAACCGAACGACGTAAACCTCCGAACGTTCATCGCATAGTTTGTTCTCCCTGATGCAGTCGGTATTATATATTTATTTATTTTTTGTTAGTAGTTGAGGCACGGTGAAAGCTAGACACACTGAAGGATCAGGATGCAACAGAACAAAGCACATAGACGGGGGGGGGGGGGGAAGGGCCAGTAGGCGATCGAGAAAATAGAGGGAAGACTTGGACAACAATGGCAGGGGACGCAGGAAAGGATGTTCTGCTTCCAATTTTGTCTGTCAACCCCAGATTTCTCTGTTTATTACTTCTGCCACCGAAGGTGTGGGACAGAGGTTGTTTTCACCCTGTCTGTCTGTCTGTGAAGCAGTGGATATCTCCAAAAGTGTTCTGGACAATTCGACGATAACTTGTGACACCGTTGGTTTTTGACAAGCGAATTTAGTATCCATTGGTGGAAGATCGGGATCAGATACAGAAGTAAGTGGTTTTTTCACCATTGAGATGGCCAAAACATGATATATAGCATTATATTTCAAAAAAGTTCGACAAGTAATGACAAACTAGGGTGGATTGTTGGCGAGTTGGACAAAACAAGCCAATTCGATTTTTTGTTCAGCTGACTCGATCCAGACTATCGGTGGATACAAACATAGCTGATCAGCTGCCGAGTTATGAGTTGCTCCACTGGAGTGTCCCGGTTTTATAGTTCAGTTTCTTCCGCCTTCCGTATCCATCTTCCATTTTAAACAAGCTTATTTTTGTGGACCCGTTTTCCCACCCTTCTGCCTTCCCCACGGCGAGCAGACCGCGAGTTCTTTTATTTAGACGATCTAAGGATGAAATGGTTTATGGCCACAGTATGAATTATTTACAATCCGTTTAACGCGAATTTGTGATTCTAGATCATTTGTTCATTCGCAGTCTTGGGACCTTCCGCTCAAGGGTTGCATAACCAGACCTCTGACCTGCAGTATTGGAAGATGATGGGATGCAGAGACAAGCTGTGGGAGAGGAAAGAGACTAAGGAAAGAGAGCATTGAGAGTTTGAGAATGAGGACTTCACCTAATACATTTGGCACGGCGCCTAGGGTTAGCAAATCTTACGCACTAGCAATTTAGGGCGGCCCGTATTTCTACTCACACATTAGCAGTCACATATGTTTTTTTTTTATCGGTAGCCACCGGCGATTATAAATTTTGGTCCGACCCGTAGGGTGCCGTACGGTCTTTATTGTATGTCGCCGGTTGACCTTGGTGTTCCTGCGGCGGCCATAGATTTCAAGGCCAGAGCAAGTGGCCCGCAAGGCGACCGCAGGGGACCGCGGGGGCCCTAAGGCGACGTGCGCCAGACGGACTATATGAGTGGGTTATTTTTTGTTTTTAATTTTTTACCAGTTCTTTGTTTCGGCTGTCGAATTGCTACGGCGAACGTAGAAATGAAAAAAAGTTTAACTCGCCCGCTTAATTCCACGGCGACCCTACGCCTGTAAATAGCCAAATGGCTAGGGCCACCTAGGTCACCGCAGAATCTGCGGCGCTGCACGTTTCTGTCATCAGAGTTTGCGTCGCCGCGTATTCCTCGCCATCTCTCTCT
>CM068968.1:31673016-31684542 GCA_035128595.1 Eptatretus atami
GTCTCTCTGCTCCTGTCTTCTCTTCTCTCTCTCTCTCTCTCTCTCTCTCTCTCTCTCTCTTCTCTCTCTTCTCTCCTCTCTGTCTGTCTTCGTCTCTCTCTCTCTCTCTGTCTCTCTCTCTCCTCTCTCTCTCTCTCTCTCTCTCTCTCTCTCTGTCTCTCTCTCTGTTCTGTCTGTCTCTGTCTGTCTGTCTGTCTGTCTGTCTCTCTCTCTGTCTCTGTCTGTCCTCTCTCTCTGTCTCTGTCTCTGTCTCTGCTCAGTCTCTGTCTCTTTCTGTCTGCCTCTCTCTCTCTCTGCTCCTCTCTCTCTCTCTCTCTCTCTCTCTCTCTCTCTCTCTATCTCTCTCTTCTCCATCTCTCTCTCATCTCTCTCTCTCTTCTCTCTCTCTCTTCCTCTCTCTCTCTCTCTCTCTCTCTCTCTCTCTCTCTCTCTCTCTCTCTCTCTCTCTCCTTCCGTTTTTAAACGAATATAAAATGTCATCACGTGACCGACCTAAAGTCGATAACAACCCGGAAGAGAAACTGACCAATCAAGTCGATCAGGGCCAAGTCGAGGAGGCTCAACGTGGCGGATTCTTGAAGTATTATGTTTGCATTTGACCTCTGTGACAAGGTGCAGTGCTTGTTCATTGAATGAGGAAATAATCCGGCATTTGTCGGCTTTCTGAAACGTCTTCCAGAACGGGGAAAAATGCCTCTGGAGTTCGAGCTTTGCCCCGGCCGGATGATCGGCGGGACCACTCTTGCTCATCATCGCAGAGATAGGCAGAACCACCAGGAGACTTGGCCATCGCCAAGAAAATGATTAAGATGGCAAAGGTAGTCCAGGTCACTGCTGTCTCTACTTCTGCCGTTGTTGGAATGTGTCGGTGTTTCATCTCGATCAAGGCGAGGAACGATGACGTGCTGTGATTTGTCCCTCCCCGCTTTTTACCGGAGGGAGTGTTTGACTCGCCCCGACGAGCCGGAACACTCGCACTGTTACAGCCATCCATTTATTACATACGAGCAAATACAACCTGTCGTTTCACTGACGGGAACATTAAGGGGAGAGAAATAGGATGGAGGGAGGGGGTGGGAGCAAGGAGGGGGGAGGAGTGGGGTGGGAGCAAGGAGGGGGGGAGGGGTGTGGAGCAAGGAGGGGGGGAGGGGGTGGGAGCAAGAGAGGGGGGGGGATGGGAGCAAGGAGGCGGGGGGTGGGGCAGGAGGGCGGGTGGGAGCAAGGAGGCGGCGGGGGTGGGAGCAAGGAGGGGCGGGGGGTGGGACAAGGAGGGGCGGGGGGGTGGGAGCAAGGAGGGGCGGGGGGTGGGAGCAAGGAGGGGTGGGGGGGTGGGGAGCAAGGAGGGGGGGGTGGGAGCAAGGAGGGGCTGGTGTGGGAGAAAGAGGGGGGGGGCGTGGGAGAAAGGAGGGCGGGGGGCGGGAGAAAGGAGGGCGGGGGCGGGAGAAGGGGTTTGGGAGGAGGTAAGTGTGAGAGAAGGGGTTTTAACTTGATTTGGTAGTGGACTTGTGATAAGGGGGGAGTATAGGATTGATTGAAATGGGGTGCGTTAAAACAGCACGTGGAGACCGCTGGGAGATGTCTATTGGGGAGTGGGGAGGGTGGAGAGGGGAGGTTGAGGTAAGGCAGCATGAGGGAAAAAGAATGTGTGAAAGGAAGGGAAGGCAGCATTAGGGAAGGGGGAGGCGCATGAGGGGTGGGCAAGGCAAGGGGCGATAAAACACCCCTAAACAGCAACATTTTCTTTTAACTGCTACGTTCTATATAAAACCGAGCAGGAGCATTCAAAACCCACATGATCTACTGATAAAGGCCTGCTGCTTGCATGCTCACACGTGCAGCGACCTTTGCATCACCCCAGTCAGCTCGCTCAGAATCTGATTGGAACATGATACACTCTTGGGAAACCAGTTTTAATTCACTAGTAAACTGTCAGTCCTTAACAGAGGGGGAGGGGAGGAGAGGGATGTGGGCTAGGGGGGTGGAGACATTCTGGAAATATTCCTCGTCTTGTTTTCAAAGCGGGGGTGGGGGGGGGAGTCTACGTTTGTGTCAGTCTTATGTACATATGTTTCATTGGTCATGTGAAAATTCTGTGATTTCTGTACAATATTACCTTTTAGTCATCTTACGAGACGACCTAATTAAAGCCGGACCAAATGTCCGTCCGTACGTCCGTCCGTACGTCCGTCAACAATTTTTCTTTCCGATCTTGAGAAACTTAGTATGTGGGTAGAGGTCGATGAGTGTTGCACAACGATATAACTTTGTCCGGGTTCAAGGTCAGGGACGTAGGACGAGTCACGTAAGTTATAAAAATCGCCATTTTCAAAACCTATCTAGTCTGCCATTCTACAAGATATTCGGCAACTGTTTATTGATTATTGATAGTAAAAATATTATGTTGTATACTAACGGACAGATTTTGAATTTCCTTTCCCGTTTTGGCCGCCACGTAACCTGGAAGATGTGTCAAAAAAACACCTCCCGGGTACAAAGAAAACTTTTTACTTCCGATCTTGATGAAATTTGGTATGTGGGTAGAGGTCGATGATTGATACCCAACGACATATTTTTTTCCCGGATTCGAGGTCAGGGTCAAGGTCACGAGGTCACGAAAGTTGTGAAAGTCGCCATTTCAAAACCTATCTCGTCTGTCATTTTAGGAGATATCTGGCAACGGTTCATCGATTATGATAGTAAAAAACATTATAGAGTATGACCGTCACCCCACACGGGGTTAATTTTTATTTTATCTTTTGGGGACTTTGCTGCCGAAGGTGATCTGCACAAGTGTGTTTTGCTGTTGTTTTTTATTTATTTATTTAGGATTGTGGGCGCAACTGCGCCAAGTTCCAGAAGAGCGAGCTGGAACACAAATTTAATCGCAAAGCACTCAAACGTCCATACCAGTGTGAAAATTCCTGGGGCCCGAAGTACGGTGAGCACAAGAAGCATTTGGAGTTCAGCCACGACCAGTACAGGAAGCTGCAGCGCTACGCCGCAGAAGTTGGAATCTTCTTCACGGCTTCTGGAATGGATGAGGTCCTGATTGAGAGATTGTGCACCATTGTTGATGTTGGAAGGACTTTGTCACATGCTGGTTGACTGCTCCTTATTTGTTGGAAATAATAATAATGATTGATTGATTTTTATATATTATATTTCTTTGCTTGCTTCATGGTTAACATTATACTTTTCTTACTCTTATTCGTGTCATTCTTCAGACTCATTTGTACTCGTGCAAATACAATCAAAACCTGAAGTCAGGGGTTCACATAACTGGTACGCAGATATTCATGCACGGTAGAAAGCTAAATCCGTACTTCAAAGATGCTAAGAAAGCTCAAAAGCTTAACGACAACAAAAAGGACGCTTTTGATAGAAGATTTTCTCAGCTTGGTGTAAGTAGGATTCTTCTGTGATGATTCTGATAATTGATGTGCAGTGATTTTTAAAATTTTAAGTGTTGCAATTGTGCAAAAATTGAGTTTATTAAATTTAACAATATAATTTATGTTGTAGTGTAAGTTTTTAAGCCTGGTGTTAGCTTAATTGTTAGGCAGCTGGCTGAAGATCTAGGGTCTTGAGTTCAGCCTCCTGATAGAGAGTGCTTTAGAGAAGGTAAGATGCACAAAAGCTCAGAGGCGCTTTAAAATTGAGTGACGCTTGGGAAAGCTAAACGAGCACACCTCGAAGCTGGACAAAAACTTTTCAGAGAATCCTCTCTCTTTTTTTTCTACGTTTGTGTCAGTCTTATGTACATATGTTTCATTGGTCATGTGAAATTCTGTGATTTCTGTACAATATTACCTTTTTAGGTCATCTCTACCGAGACGACCTAATAAAGCCGGACCAAATGTCCGTCCGTACGTCCGTCCGTACGTCCGTCAACAATTTTTCTTTTCCGATCTTTTTGAGAAACTTAGTATGTGGTAGAGGTCGATGAGTGTTGCACAACGATATAACTTTTGTCCGGGTTCAAGGTCAGGGACGAGTCACGAGGTCAGTAAGTTATAAAAATCGCCATTTTCAAAACCTATCTAGTCTGCCATTCTACAAGATATTTCGGCACTGTTTATTGATTATGATAGTAAAAATATTATTTGTATTCTTACCGGACAGATTTTGAATTTCCTTCCCGTTTGGCGCCACGTAACCTGGAAGATGGTCAAAAAAAACCTCCCGGTACAAAGACTTTTTACTTCCGATCTTGATGAAATTTTGGTATGTGGTAGAGGTCGATGATGATACTCAACGACATTTTTTCCCGGATTCGGGTAGGTCAGGGTCACAGGTCACGAAAGTTGTGAAAGTCGCCATTTTCAAAACCTATCTCGTCTTCATTTTTAGGAGATATCTGCAACGGTTCATCGATTATGATAGTAAAAAACATTATAGAGATGACCGTCACCCCCACACGGGGGTAATTTTTATTTTATCTTTTGGGGACTTTGCTGCCGAAGGTGATCTGCCAAAGTGTGTTTTGCTGTTGTTTTTTATTTATTTATTAGGATTGTGGGGCAGACTGCGCCAAGTTCCAGAAGAGCGAGCTGGAACACAAATTTAATCGCAAGGCACTCAAACGTCCATACCAGTGTGAAAATTCCTGGGGCCCGACGTACGGTGAGCACAAGAAGCATTTGGAGTTCAGCCACGACCAGTACAGGAAGCTGCAGCGCTACGCCGCAGAAGTTGGAATCTTCTTCACGGCTTCTGGAATGGATGAGGTCCTGATGAGAGATTGTGCACCATTGTTGATGTTGGGAAGGACTTTGGTCACATGCTGGTTGACTGCTCCTTATTTGTTGGAAATAATAATAATGATTGATTGATTTTTATATATATATTTCTTTGCTTGCTTCATGGTTAACATTATACTTTTCTTACTCTTATTCGTGTCATTCTTCAGACTCATTTGTACTCGTGCAAATACAATCAAAACCTGAAGTCAGGGGTTCACATAACTGGTACGCAGATATTCATGCACGGTAGAAAAGCTAAATCCGTACTTCAAAGATGCTAAGAAAGCTCAAAAGCTTAACGACAACAAAAAGGACGCTTTTGATAGAAGATTTTCTCAGCTGGTGTAAGTAGGATTCTTCTGTGATGATTCTGATAATTGATGTGCAGTGATTTTAAAATTTAAGTGTGCAATTGTGCAAAATTGAGTTTATAAATTATAACAATATAATTTATGTTGTAGTGTAAGTTTTTAAGCCTGGTGTTAGCTTAATGGTTAGGCAGCTGGCTGAAGATCCTAGGGTCTTGAGTTCAAGCCTCCTGAGAGAGTGCTTAGAGAAGAGTAAGATGCACACAAAGCTCAGAGGCGCTTTAAAAATTGGAGTGACGCTTGGGAAAGCAAACGAGCACACTCGAAGCTGACAAAAACTTTTCAGGAGTACCAAACCATTTCTGCTGGTACTCATTGGAGAACCTAATTTAAAAATAAAAAAAAAGGTGTGAACCCCTGCCAATAGTCTTTCAAATAAGAGGAACCAATCGCTTAACTTGAAATAAACTGAAATAATTTGCTTTTCTCAATTGTAAATGAATTGTGGTTATCTATTGATCTCTAAACCACATTTGATAGTGTAATGGTTGGAGCATCCGCACTGAGTCTGAAGTCTGCAGTTCAAACCCCGGCCGTGTCGTACCAAAAACTTTTAAAATTGTACGAGCTGCATCCTTGCTTGATAATCAGCATTTAAAAGGATAGAGCATCAAACAACGAAAAAAAGAAAAACAAACGCTGGGAAAGCAATGGCAAACTGCCTAGTATAATCATTGCCACAAAACTGCTTCGGCAGCACCAGTGCTCTGCATAGAGTATGATGCATCAAAATCACATTGATCTCTGTGATGATTCTTTTTATTTCATTTAATTCCTTATTTTATCTTCTTTTTCTCTCTTTCCTTTCTTTTGTTTTTTTTCTTTCCTTTTTAGGTCATCTCTACCGAGATGACCTAATAAAGCCGACCAATGTCCGTCGGTCCGTCCGTCAACAATTTTTCTTTCCGATCTTGATGAAACTTAGTATGTGGGTAGAGGTCGATGAGTGTTGCACAACGATATAACTTTTGTCCGGGTTCAAGGTCAGGGTAGATCACGAGGTCACGTAAGTTATAAAAATCGCCATTTCTCAAAACCTATCTAGTCTGCCATTCTACAAGTATTCGGCAACTGTTTATTGATTATGATAGTAAAAATATTATCTTGTATCTAACCGGACAGATTTTTGAATTTCCGTCCCGTTTGGCGCCACGTAACCTGGAAGATGGTCAAAAACACCTCCCGGTACAAAGAAAACTTTTTACTTCCAATCTTGATGAAATTTTGGTATGTGGGTAGAGGTCGATGAGTGATACTCAACGACATTTTTTCCCGGATTCGAGGTCAGGGTCAAGGTCACGAAAGTTGTGAAAGTCGCCATTTTCAAAACTTATCTCGTCTGTCATTTTAGGAGATATCTGGCAATGGTTCATCGATTATGATAGTAAAAAACATTATAGAGATGACCGTCACCCCCACACGGGGGTAATTTTTTTATTTTATTTTCTTTGCAATTACAGATGGCAGTGGAGTTTCTTGACAAGCTAAATGTGCCATTTTTCAAAGTTGGCTCTGGAGATACCAACAACCTACCATACCTGGAGCATACTGCAAAAATAGGTTTTGTACTTTTTATTGGTTTACTGAGCTGAAGGATGTTTTTTAGGAATGCACACATGCCTCTGATCTGTCTTTCTTGGGTTTGAATGCTGACCAGCTATAAACTATCATCCCAGTGTTTCACAGGAAAGGTGATTAATCATTGTGTGTGCCGTCCCTTGGATGGACTTTAAACTGACATTAGTTGATGGACATGAAATATCCCACGGTACGAGCTATCTCCGGCACCCTAAACTAATTACAAATTCCTGCTTTTACTGAGGGTTAGGAAGTCAACCGCCCAGCGTGACCAAACCAAACTGTCCTGACCAGCATAACCAAACCACCCAGTGTCACCCTTGCCAAGGAACTGTTTCTGTTATATCAGTGCTTTGCAAAGAGTATAGTATATTGGTTAAATGTAATGTTTCGGTTTATGCCTCTGTACAGCTGAAGGCTTTATGTTTTATGTTGTTCGGATGTGTGTGAGTGCGTGCGTAGCCGATTATTGTTGCCGAGACAACCTGTGAGCCGTTGAAGGCATTTTGACCAAACTTGGTAGAAGTATGTACTATGATGCAAAGATGAACCCATTTGATTTTTAGGGTCAAAAGGTCAAAGGCCTATGAATTATGACCTTCAATTGAAAATCTTTACCACAATAAATTGTGGACCACAGAAGGGATTTCAACTACACTTGGCACAAGTATGGACTGTGATACAAAGATGAACCAATTTGATTGAATATGCAACAGGTTAAAGGTCATGTGACCTTCGAAAATCATGTTGCAGATCATAACTCGAGTTAGGAATCTGATGTTTTCTCTCCATATATATATATATATATATATATATATATATATATATATATATATTACACACACATAATAATATATATTCAGCAGGGTATGCTTTCACATTGTAAGCAATAAAGAACCATGTCTCAGGTCACTCACCTTCATTTGATTTTTCATTTATTTATATTTTCATTTACTGATGCTTTCCAACAGTTCTGTGATTTATTTTGGATTTTTTGATTTTTTTTTCTGGTGTATCAGCTTAGATGTCCATCGCCATGCAAAATTTCAACTTTCTAATTCACTCAGAATGTACAGATCTTTATCAGTCAATACAGAGACATGACAGAGGTAAATAGACACCTTAAATTTATTCATTTCATCTGTATAAAGCAAGTTTTACTCATCGATTTGTTCAAATATTCAACTATTTATTTGCAGAAATGAGTTTCTCGGTCTTGCATGACAATTAACTATGCTTCGAACCCAGGGAACACATGACCTTTGCAATTTTCAAAGAGGACGAATTGTTGGCTAATCAGAAGGTGGACTCAGCCAGCGTCAGATATCTCAGAACCTTGGCATTCTGCTTTGTACGGTCAATCAGGAGATTGTGCATTTCACCAGTGAAGGCAAGGAATCCACAGATTCCCGTTCTGGTCGACCTGGACCCTCAGAAAGGTGTCTTCGATCTGTCAAGCGGTCCATTGAGAAAACTCTGTCGCAAGGCAGCAGATGTTGCAGAGGTCCAAGTTGGCTCAAGAACTGCCATGCGGTACCTTCATCAACTGGGCTCCTATGGGAGAGCAGCTCGGAGAAAACTTCTTAGACCAGCCAACATTCAAAGGATAAATAAGTGGGCTGACGAGATGGCCACCATCCAGATCCAAACTGTCCTGACCAGCGTAACCAAACCACCCAGTGTCACCCTTGCCAAGGAACTGTTTCTGTTATATCAGTGCTTTAGCCATATCAGGATCCAGATATGGCACGATGATGGCACGAGAGGGGGGAATTTAGCCATGGCACGAGATGGCCATATCAGGATCCAGATACCCACTTGGAGTGTTGGCAAAATGTCATTTTTTGAGATGAGTTCCAATTTGCTCAATTTTCTGATAGTGGACGCATATGGGTCTGGAGTCTTCCCAGTCAAGAGTTCTCTTTGAACCGATTGCAGCAAACTGTCAAACACGATGGCTCTTCAGTGATGTTGTGGGGAGCAATCTGGAACACTAGTCGGTCAGAGCTTATGGAGTGTGTTGACAACATCAACCCTACAATATACATTTCTATCCTTGAGGATGGACGTCTCCCCATCTTCTCCATTAGTCAGATGGTCAAAAACAACACTGTTCATGGAAGATGGAGCTCCACGCAACACTCCAAAAAAGACCAAAGAATGACAGGACAGAATGTGGAGAAATCAAATTTAAAAGTGAGGGCTTCTGCCAACGTTCCACAACATGGTCAACTAGAAGGGCACTCGGTAGAGTGCATACCTCCGCCACGCAATGCCTAATCCAGTGGAACATATCGGGCCCAATACATTTTTGTAATATCTGTGTATGTTTAAAAGGATCACATCTGAAGGATATTGTGCATACATTTAATGAAAGAAAGACCCCTTTTTCCAGTGCAATAGAAGAAGCCACATTTATTTTATTTGACATCAAACCAAATTGCAATATTAACATGGATTATGGGTGAGGGCATATTGTTTCTGGTTATGTCAGAATTGTGCATTTAAAAAAAACATATATATATATATATTTTAATTATTATTATTATTATTATTATTATTTTCTCCTGACAGGCCGTCCTATGGTGATCTCAAGCGGCATGCAGAACCTGGACACTATGCACAAGGTGTACAATCTGGTGAAACTCCTCAACTCCAAATTCTGCTTCTTGCAGTGCACCAGTGCCTACCCCCTAGAACCGAACGACGTAAACCTCCGCGTCATCGAAGTGAGTTTGTCTCCCCTGATGCAGTGGTATATATATTATTTATTTATTTATTTTTGTAGATAGAGTTGAGGCACGTGGAAGAGCTAGAACACTGAAGGGATCAGGATGCAACAGAACAAAAGGAACAATAGACGGGGGGGGGGGGGGGGGGGGGGGGGGGGGGCAGCAACAGTAGGGCCGATGGAGAAAATAGAGGGAGACTTGGACAAACAATGGATGGGGGGCAGGAAAGGATGTCTTCTGCTCAATTTGTGTCTGTCAACCCCCAGATTTGCTCTGTTTATTACTTCTGCCACCGAAGGTGGACAGAGGTTGTTTTCACCCTTGTCTGTCTGTCTGTGAGCAGGATATCTCAAAAGGTTCTGGACACATTCGGACGAAACTTGGTGGACAGGTTGGTTGTTTGACAAGGACGAATTTATTCGATTTTGGTGAAGATCGGGATCCAGATACAAGAATTAAGTGGTTTTTTTCACCATTGAGATGGGGCCAAAAAATGATATATAGCACTATATTTCAAAAAGTTGCGGACAAGTAATGACAAAACTAGGTGGATTTGTTGGCGAGTTGACAAGAACAAGCCAATTCGATTTTTGTTCAGGTCTGGATCTCGATCCAGACTATCGGTGGGATACAAAACATAAGCTGATCAGCCTGGCCGAGTTATGAGTGCTCCACTGAGTGTCCTAGTTTATAGTGTCATGTTCTTCCGCATCCTCCGTATCCATTTCCATTTTAAACAAGCCGTTATTTGTTAGGACCGTTTTCCCCACCTTCTGCCTTCCCACGCGAGCAGCCGCGAGTCTCTTTTATTTGAACGATCCTAAGGGGAATGTAAATGGTTAATTGAGCACAGTATGAATTATTTCAATCCGTTTAACGCGGTGTGAATTCTGAGATCATTTGGTCATTCGCAGAGGTCTTGGACTTCCAGCTCAGAGGGTTTGCATTAACCAGACCTCTGACATGACAGTATTGAAGGAGATGGGAGAGCAGATAAGCATGTTGGAGAGACAGAGAGACAGAGAGACAGAGAGAGACGTTGAGAGGTTTGAGAATGAGACTCTCAGGCCTAAGTCACATTTGGCACGGCGGCCGTAGGGTCTACAAAATCTACGGCCACTAGCAATTATAGGGCGGCCGCAGTATTTCTACGGTCACACAATGTAGCAGTCACATTAGTTTTTTTTTTTCGGGTAGCCACACGGCGTATTTATAAATTGTGGAGTCCGAAACCGTAGGGGTGCCGTACGGTCTTTGATTTGATGTCGCACGGTGACCTTAGGGTGTTCCTGCGGCGGCCATAGAATTTTCAAGGCAGACGCAAGGTGCCCGCAAGGCGACGCAGGGGGACCGCAGGGGGGCCCTAAGGCGAACGTGCGGCCAGACGGACGGTAATGAGTGGGTTATTTTTTGTTTTTAATTTTTTACCAGTTCTTTTGTTTCGGCTTGTCGAATTGCTACGGCGAACGTAGAAATGAAAAAAAACTCCGCGCTATAATTCCACGGCGACCCCTACGGCCTGTAAAAGATAGCCAAATGGCGTAGGGCCACCCTGAGGTCACCGCAGAACTCTGCGGCACGTTTCTGTCAATTCAGAGGGCGTACGGCCGCCGTATCCTCGCCGTGGAGCAAATGTGACTTAGGCCTCAGGAAGATTGTGCGAAAATTCCAATGTGTAAAAGTGTGAAGAAATAGTTTGATGAACATCAGTAAACATGATGTATTGCATTACAAGTGTGTGTGTGTGTGTGTGTGTGTCCTGTTATTTAATTATCAAAATAGTGGTTACATGCATTGCAGCTCTTGAGATCTTGTGTTTTTGACAACTTGAAAAAATGGCTCTTTTTATTTGAGTAGCTGCCCCCTGTCTTAGACTTATTGACCACCTTTGACCCTTCTAGAACTGATACACACACCACACATGTACATCTATATAGTCTTCTTGCAATACACAGACTATACTTTTTCAGCAAGTACTGCGCAATCACCACCCACCCCGAGGCTGGGTACTCCACGAGCTAGAACAGAATTTGCATATTGGTTCACTGATTAATAACTGAGAAGCGTATTGTTTTTGATGTCAAAGGTAAAGGTCACACAACATTG
>CM068968.1:31714172-31729998 GCA_035128595.1 Eptatretus atami
GACAGAAACCCCCCCCCCCACATAACATACACATACCACAACACAGCCACTCCTCACAGTTGCACACAACACCTCACCATATTCAAGCTACTATACAGGACTTGCCAATATCCTACTACCCTCTACTCATGTCCAATTCAGTAACCTATACTAATTCCAATTTAAATTAATCTATGTTTCTGCTTCACTACCTTCCAGGAGACCATCCATGCATTAATAATCTCTGAGTGAAAACGTCTACATCACTAACCGCTAACTCTCTCTCTTTACTCTCAGGCTGTAGCCCTGTTTTATCTCTGTCTGTGTGCGAATAATTCCTGTCTCACTTATTTTGTCATACCCGTCACTCTATAATCTATAATATTGTTACGACTGTGGAAATTCGCAAACCACCATGCAGGACCCTAGTGAGATATCTTGATAGGCAGTGTGTAGTTAGCCCAAACCCAGTTGGTATAGAAGATATGTTTCAACGGGCGCGACGCTTTGGAGGTAACCATGTTTTCTTTCTATTTATTTTGAACCCAACCACGTCTCAACCGCCATCACACAACACCACCAAGCCACAACGCCGCTTCACAGACAACGCACAACCACACTGCCTCAACAACCACGCCATCCCACCACTCCACGCCAGCAACCTCAACATCTCCACAAAACAAGGGGAACAACAAACAACTCCCACCCAATATCCCTGGTAACAAAACGGCTTGAACCAACGCCCGCCCCGATTCCATGGTGAATATTCCCCCCCCCACCCCCGCCCGGTGTCGCGAAGGAGCGGGCGGTGCCGGGGAAATAAAAGGGCGCACGGAGGCGCCGCTGGAAGGTCATCAAAGGGTCAGCGCAGGTACGGTCAGAAGTGCAGTGCCAGTCGGCGGTCAATGGTCTGTCCCGGGTCCTTGGAGAAAGCCGAGTCGTAAGCGAACCCCGCCGTGGGCTGCATACCGTGGAGACGGCAGGAATGCGCGGAGGCCCGCTCGCGCGCGCGTAACGGCAGCGAGGAGCGCCGGAGAGCCAGCTGCAGCCACGCCGACGCACGACGTCAGAGCGCCGGAAGAAGCTCGTCCACCATGCGCACCAGCAGGTGCACGGTAACCACGGCTCGTGGATTCGTCATCTGCCATCCACCATAAAGGCCCCCACGGCCTCTGGCCCTGTCTTGAGGTGGCCTTTCTTTGCTTTCGAATGAAGTTGTGGCGCCGTCTGTAAAGTTGAACTGTAAGTGTTGCCGTGTGACGCTATTCGGTTAACTCTTGCTTTCGCTTTATAGTCATTTTGATTATGTGGCTGTATATACGTGCTTTCCGTGTGCCGCGGAATAAATGTGCATTGTGTTGAACTGTTTCCCCGTTTCGCTTCGTCTTTTCTTTATTGACCCTCCATCCTGCTTCAACAAAGGGTTCGTAGTGGGCAAAACGCCGGTAAATAATCTGACACGTCGAGTGACGATAACACCGCTCGTAATCCCATAGTACGAACGGCGCCGCCCAAGCGCTCGTGTCCAGAGTCGACCCTGCGCCGAGGTACGATCGCCCGTTTACCACTCGCTGGGGTACTTAGGTAGGTCGGTTTGGCGAAACAATATCCTACCGGTGCCGATTGCACGATTGTGGTGAGGTCGAAAGCCCCACCCTGACCTGGCTCCCGGGCGATAGTTCCCGAGGTTCACGACTGAATTGCCTCGTCCGGTGGGCGACGTGCCGCGATCTCCGAGTTACGTGGCCGTCCGCACGCCGCGGGCGCGAATTCGCAACAAAATAATAAGGAGCTGGTCTCAGCGCCCTAGCGTCCGTCCGTCCCTGTCGCCTGTGTGCTCCGTCCGGCTGTCAACAATTTCCAGAGGAGGATACCACGAATCAAGCCCAATCTGCGAAAGATGATGAATGGTTGAGTAAAGTTTCAAACAGTAACATATCGTTGAGTAAGGTGAGGAAAGATGGCCGTTTCAATCCTATTAATAGTCTCACAAGATCGGTGTTGTGGGGTTCTTTGTTGGATATTCCTCCTACAGTTTGTCCCAATCATCCAGACTGCTACAGAAGGATCAGAATAACCCCATTAGTGTATAGGGGTGTTTTCATCTTTGCCGTGTCGTGGGGTAGGGGGGGGGGTGGGCAGGGGTAAGGGGCGGACGCAAATTATCTAAGTAAACGTGATTGTGTAGCGCCCCTCCAGGTTGGGGAGGTATTAACAAGTCTCCACCATATACGTTCAGTATTCCTCCCCACTTTTCCAGTGTGCACAGGGTGTTTTGAATATAACTGGAGGTATGTTTTGCTTCACACACGTAACCCGGGTTCTTTATTTTCTTATGCAAGCTGTCACTTGCCGAGATTGGAAAATTCAGATATATTACTGAACTTTCTGTAAATACTTTTTTTCCCCAGGAAATAAGGCTCATATTGGAGCACCACACACACACCCACCACACAACACACCACACACACACACACACACATGACTCAGATGACACATGAGAGACAGCACAGAAGGTTAGATGAGCCAAACATAGACACTGATTGGGAAGTGTCGTCACTTCGACACACCGACGGACATGAGACATCTGAGACCGCTGCAAGGTGCAATTGCCTTTTAACTACACCTCAGCTCGGCATTCCTAAGTTGGAATTTTCTCTGACACCCACGGATAGCCATCGACCTCCAGATTCGGGCGGACGCTCTAACACATTAACCACTCACTTCGTTTGTTTTGTGAATTAAAATTGTGCATCTTGTACCAAGGACCTGCCATGGCAGAAAGTGTTGTGTTGAGTAAAGTTTAAGGAGAGATCCTTAAGTTGATGCCCCAACTCTTTTAATAATTATATGAAATCATGCTGTACTAGTCGCAGGTGCTTAAAACCTAACGCCCAGTACTCTCCTGATATGCTCATTGCACTGAAACGTCTCTGCTTGAGCTTTTGGACGTGCAATTGCTTTTTTATACAGGGTCCAATGAAACGTGACAAAGCAAATGAAACAGGCAGCAGCTCAAGCCCCCCCGAAAGTAAAATGAGGTGGATGCTAAACACTGCTTTGAAGACATCACCTACATTATCCCCACCATAAAACAGCATATTGATTTTGTTGTTGTTGTTCAAAAGGAAACGAGTCAAATTCAAAAATTGAAATTAACTAAGATCCAATCATTTAACTTCTCACCTTGCACCTTCAAAATTCTACTTTAAGCAGTAATACATTTTTGTAATTTCCACATCATTTCTAAGGCAGCCACTCTGCAAACTGAAGCATTCCTGATTGCGCTGTGAAACACACGTGATTATATAATATATACGATTCGTCGTCGATTTTTTCAGGTAGATTCTACCAATTACGCATTTCAGAAATGAAATTTAGAACGATTGGGAGAAGGGATGTTGTTGGAAAGATTGGAAGTCGAAGGGAATTGATGGAAGCTACATGAGGGGAAATGAAAGTGGGGGTAGAAGAATCAATGTACAAAGAGAAGATGTTTGGTTAAAGTTTGTTAAAAGATAAAATCCGCCCTTGTCTTTTGAGGGTGGCCTTTTCTTTTGCTTTCGAATGAATGTTGTTGGCGCCGTCTGTAAAGTTGAACTGTAAGTGTTGCCGTGTGTACGCGTATTCGGTTTAACTCTTGCTTTCGCTTTATATGTGCATTTTGATTATTGTGCTGATATCGATGCTTTCCAGTGTGCCCGCGAGATAAATGTGCATTGGTTGAACTGTTTCCCCGTTTCGCCTTCGTCTTCTTTATTGACCCCATCCTGCTTCAACGTAAAGGGTTTCGTAGTGGGTGCATAAACCGCCGTAATATCTGAACGTCGAGGTGCGACACCGCTCGTATCCCGAAGAGAAACGGGCCGCCAAGCTCTCGTCGTCCAAGATCGATCCTGCGGCGAGGTACGATCGCGCCCGTTTATTCCACCGCTGTGGGTACTTAGGTAGGTCGAGTTTGGCAAACAACCCATCCACGCGGGGCCGATTGCAACGATTGTGGTGAGGTCGAAAGCCCACCCTGAACTGGCTCGCGGGCGATAGTTCCCGAGGTCACGACTGATTTCCGCGTCCGGTGGGCGACGTGCCGCGATCCGAGTTACGTGGCCGTCCGCACGCCGGCGGGCGCGAATTCGCAACAATATAAAAGGAGCTTGGTCTCAGCGTCCCTGCGTCCGTCCGTCCCTGTCTGCCTGTGTGCGTCCGTCCGGCTGTCAACAATTGTCCGAGAGGGGATACCACGAATCAAGCCCAATCTGCGAACAGTATGATATGGTTGAGTAAAGTTTCAAACAGTACGATATCGTTGAGTAAGGTGAGGATAGATGGGCCGGTTTCAATCCTTATTAAAGTTCACAGATCGGTGTTTGTGGGTTTCTTTGTTGGGATATTCCTCCTACAGTTTTGGCCCAATTACATCCAGACTTGCTACAGAGGATCAGAATAACCCCATTTAGTGTATAGGGGTGTTTTCATCTTTGACCGGTGGTCGTGGGGGTAGGGGGGGGGTGGGCAGGGGTTAAGGGGGCGACGCAAATTATCTAAGTAAACGTGTATTGTGTACGCCCCTCCAGGTGGGGGAGGGTATTACAAGTCTCCACCATATACTGTGCAGTATTCCTTCCCCACGTTTTCCAGTGTGCACAGTGAGGTGTTTTGAATTATAAGCTGGAGTATGTTTTTGCTTCACACCGTAACCGGGTTCTTTATTTTTCTTATGCAGAGCTGTCACTTGCCGAGATTGGAAAATTTCAGATATATTACTGAACTTTCTTGTAAATACTTTTTTCCCCAGGAATAAGGCTCATATTGGAGCACCACACATCACACACACACACACACACACACATGGACCTTCAGATGAACACATGAGAGACAGCACAGAATGGTTAGATGAGCCAAACATAGACACTGAGTTTGGTGGAAGTGTCGTCACTTCCCGGGACACACTGGGTACCAGAGACATCGCTGCAATGGTGCATTGCCTTTTAACTACACTCAGCTCGGCATTTCCTAAGTTGGAATTTTCTCTGACCCACGGATAGCCATCGACCTCCCAGATTCGGGGCGGACGCTCTAACCATTACACCACTTCGTTTTGTTTTGTGAATTTAAATTGTGTCATCTTGTACCAAGGACCTGGCCATGGCAGAAAGTGTTGGTGTTGAGTAAAGTTTATGGAGAGATGCTTAAGTTGATGCTCCAACTCTTGTTTAATAATTATATGAATCATGCTGTACTAGTCGCAGGTGCTTTGAAAACCTAACGCCCAGTACTCTCCTGATATGCTCATTGCAACTGGAGAAGCTGTCGCTGCTTGAGCTTTTTTGGACTGTGCATTTTGCTTTTTATACAGGGTCCATGAAACGGTGACAAGAGCATATGAACAGGCAGCAGCTCAAGCCCCCGAAAGTAAGATGGGTGGATGCTAAAACTGCTTTGAGACATCACCTACATTATCCCCACCAATAAACAGCATATTGATTTTTGTTGTTGTTGTTTAAAAGGAAACGAGTCAAATTTCAAAAATTGAAATTTACTAGATCCAATCATTTAACTTCTCACCTTGCACCTTCAAAATTCTACTTTAAGCAGTAAATACATTTTGTTAAGTTTCCACATCATTTCTAAGGCAGCCAACTCTTGCTAACTGAGCATTCCTGATTGGCTGTGAAACACACGTGATATATAATATATACGAGTTCGTCGTCATTTTTTTCAGGTAGATTCTACCCAATTACGCATTTCAGGAAATGAAATTTAGAACGATTGGGGAGAATAGGGATGTTGGTTGGAAGGATTTGGAAGTCGAAGGGAATTGATGGAAGCTACATTGAGGGGAAATGAAAGTGGGGGGTAGAGAATCAAATGATTCAAAGAGAAATGTTTGGTAAATGTAAGGAATCAAAACTCTTCCATTTTTGTGTCCAATCTGTACATCCCCTTTATGGTAGGGTCACATGTTGACTTCCCGTGACCACTCGGAGCATAGAAAAGTTTGATGGTGGATTTTGATTCTTACATTTGGAGTACAATACTTAGTAAAAAATAAGCCCCCATGTCCCTCATGAAAATGTAGGCAAACTCCGCCAGAGGGCCAAATCCAATATGGTCACCGCATACACGAACAAAAAGTAGAGTATGCTCTTAAATTTTAACCAATGGACATAGAAACACGTTTGGGTCATTTTGTAGTGATTTGAGGACGAGAAATGCAATGGAAGACTGCAAAAGGAGTTGTCAGGGTCGGATGATTCAGTATCTCAGATACCTTCATTGGTGCCAATGTGATGGATAGAGCAGGTTTTGTGTATTGGAGGTCGTGGCACAGTCTTGGTGCATTGGATCTGCTCTCTCGTGTGCCCCACCACGTTCACGACCAGCTGCTTGTCATTAATGCCCCATGAAGAGATGGCGGCTTCGATGTACGTGCCTCCCGCTGCCATGTCGTACACCAGCTCACTCATATTCTTCTGCTGCCTTACATGGAACCCGATGCCGTCACCAAACTCCTTCACCAAGATTTATTTTGCATAACTAGACTTCGTACCTGAAGTGTCAAAGCCGAAGTTTGCGGTGATGTGCTTGCAGTCAGTGAGGAAACTCTGTACTTTTCACAGCTCATGCTCCTCAAAGATGACCATCCGCATATGATCATAGAACATATGCTGAGCCTCGCCCAATTAGACACCTTGGAGGTGAAAGTGTCTACCATCAGCAATTACTTTACACGTTATATTATTTAGCCAACAGTGGTGATTGTAGCGAATTTCTGTGGTAAATTGATGAACAAGTTTAACATCGCGACTCCGTATCTCAGGGTCGTCCAAGAAGATGGTGTGCCTTTAAAACTGATTCCATGCTGCCATTGACAATATCGGGTACCATTGACTTCTGGCGTGGCCGCTATATTTCGCATCCTTAGGCTTCATGCACCAGATGCAGAGGTGCTTCTCATCCAGTAAATCTGTTCTCGAGAGTGACTTCTTTGGGGGCACTTGGCTCACATTGTGGCTGCATGTCAAGAGACACCAGACCAGGTGTCACAGTCTCACTGTTTGTCTTTTTAATCGACTTTTTTTTAGCTTGAGATAACTTTGCGATGTTAGAGAGAGTTAGAATACATGAGTTATGTATATGTAAATGTAACGGACCCTGCTCCCAATCCACTGTATCATATACATCACCGAATTTGTCCAAACCTTGCCATTGTTTTGATTTTTCTTCCAGGCTTTTTTCCACTTCACTATCGTCATCTCATCAATAGCATCACTACTGCAACAGTTTTTGCCACATTGTCGTGCGCAGTCACATGCAATGACATTTTCAAGTTTGCTACGTTTTGGCTTGCTTTCACCGGACTCGGAGGCATTCTCCTGATCACCAAAAGAACCTGCCGGTTCTTTTGCTCAGACCTAGCAAGCTTTAAACACAGCAAGTATCCCTGACATCATAAGTACATGCAAAAAATTTTTTTTTGTATTTCTACGCGATTGAACAACCCTAATGTTCATGTAACTGTGGCTTATCGACCAAAAGCTCATTTGCAGAACGACGGAGTTTCTGGGAATGTTGGCGCCACTTGAAGATGATGCTCGGACAGCAACCTGAAAGCAGAGAACATGCATTTCATCGAGTACCTATTTGCATAAGTGTTTCTTATGAGGCATGAACCATTTATGCATCAGCATTTCCAACATATTGGACGGTCTCATTACGCCGCTTCATTTCTGGAGCAGTCATTTGGTTCATAAATAATTTCTAATCCTGATTATTTTTTTTCTTCAACTTCCTACATCTTAACAACTTCCATTTCCTTCCCTTGGGGCTTATGCTACTCCAAGATGTACTGCAGTTGACTCTTAAGCAGTCTCAGCATACAGGTGAAGACAAACAAATCTGGAAGCAAATTATTTATTTGTATAATTTAGTATTTTCGGGCAGCAATTATGCACTTTCACCTTTATACTTTGAAACATCAAAATGAGTCTTCCATTGCATTTCTCCTCCTCGAATCACTACAAAATGACCCATCAAACGTGTTTCTATGTCCATTGGTTCGAATTTTAGACCACACTCTAATTTTTACTCATGCGGACGGCAGCCATCTTGGATTTAGCCCTCTTGGCAGAGTTTGCCCACATGTTCACGAGGGACATGGGGGCTTATTATTTTTTTCTGAGTACTCCAAAGAATCAAAATCCACTATCGAGCTGTCCTATGTTCTGAGTGGTCAGTCACAGGAAGTTAATATATGACCCTACTATTATAGATTGTTTGGTTAGTGTCTGTGTGAATATGTCAATGAGGCAATACATTTCCTAATTTTTTCCTCAAGTGAACAATTTTTGCAAAATCTCTGTTCAACAAAACAAAATATAGCAAATGTAAATCGGTAATATGTTATGTTATTACCTCCGCCATCAAAGGTGGATGGAGGTTATGTTTTCACCCCTGTTGGTCTGTCTGTCTATTTGTCTGTCTGTGAGCAGGCTATCTCAAAAAGTTATGGATGGATTCGGATGAAACTTGATAAGATTTTTTGAAGATCTGGATCTGGATATGAAGATTTTTGAGTGATTCTTCACCATTGAGAGAAAGGGCCAAAAATGATGCATAACACGCTATCTCAAAAAGTTAATAAAGGGTTCGGATGAAACTTGGTGGACAGGTTGGGTGTGTGACGAGGACCAATTGTTTTGATTTTGGTGAAGTTCGGGATCAACAACAACCACAGCTACCACACCAACAGAAACATTAACCACAGCCCCCCACAATTATCAGTGATGCCTCTTTGCGATGGTTGTACCCCCTATGCAAGTGGGGAGCCAAATCTTCCCCACTTTTCTCTGCTGCCCAGACTCGTCAGGGCAGTGCGATCACGGTCAGAGCGGCAAATGGTCCCGTTGGACCTTTAATCTCTCTCTCCTGTCTCTCTCTCTCTCTCTCTCTCTCTCTCTCTCTCTCTCTCTCTCTCTCTCTCTCTCTCTCTCTCTCTCTCTCTCTCATGGTCATTCCTGTGCCCGCACCGGATTCTAAACGGGGTAGGGGTGAGGAGCAAACTGCAAATGACGTCTTCTGTCATTGAGCCAGCAAGCTGGGAGCAACAATTCACATTTATTGCCATATCTGATTTGACTCCTCTAATTGCAGTGAGGTGCTCCATTTGAAACTGTTTGTTTGATATTTCTAGAATTTTGATGCCTAGGGTCCATAATATAAATGTGTATTGGTGTCAAAGCCAGTGACCAATTGCAAATTAATCATAGGATGATTCGTACCGTAACGGCTCATGTAACGTACGATTGTAAAATAATATATATATATATATTTGTAATTCTTGTTTATTTCTGCAGGTATGACACCCACAAGTGTTGTTCTTCCCCAGAAGAAGACTTGGTATGTTCTTCCGGCTGTTTTGTAATACCGCCATGTAAAGTGTCTAATTGTTGTACACCAAAGTTTCTATCATTCATAGTCGATCATCTTGTGCTTGATGTAGCGATGATTCTTTTTCTGCCTGTGTCTGTATTGATAATGGATGACCAACCAGCTCGTAAATATTCATTGCTGAGCTTTATTTTCACAAAATCGTTATGTTCGAGTGTGTTGTCATGAAACATCGAATATATAACTTCAGTAGAGGTGCCCATGTCTTGTCCATGACTGGTCGAATTGCATAGTTGATATCACATGTTTCGTTGCTTATTGTGCACACACAAGCAGAATGACGTCACATGTGATGTCCATTGTCGTTTTATCAAAATATGTGAATGATCTATTTTTCTGGATTCTCACAAACTTGTCTTGTAGTCTATACTGCTATGTCGCAATATTGGAGATCGTGAAAATTTCATATAGATTTTTCCAATGTATTTTTTTTTTTTGGCTATTTAATGTCTTAACTTCACTAAAAGTTAACTTGGCATTTTTTCTGGAGTCATTTTGAGGTATTTTTAGCCATAGTAAAAAAGCCTCAAGTCAGCATAATTTTTTTTACAATTTGATGTAAATTTAATAATACTATAACTCCAAAATGTTGACGTTGCAGGACTATTCACCAATACTGCTGCATTTTAAAAGTAATGTTCTTGTTATATCACATTTTATATTAAACGAGAAGGGCACTCGGTAGAGCGCATACCTCTGCCACGCAATGCCTGATCCACGAGAACATATCGGGCCCAATATATTATTGAAATATCGTGCTATACAGTACTATATCGTTTTTGGCCCCATCTCTCACTGGTGAAGAATCACTTTAAAAATAAAATAATTTAAAAATAAATCCGGATTCGGATCTTCACCAAAATCGAATCAATTCGTCCTTGCCACACACCCGATGTGTCCACCAAGTTTCGTCCGAATCCGTCTACAACTTTTTGAGATATCGTGCTATATATCGGTTTAGCCCTATCTCTCAATGGTGAAGAATCACTGAAACATTATCAGATCCGGATTCAGATCTTCATTAAAATTGAATCAATTCTTCCTTGTCGCACATCCAACCTGTCCACAACTTTTTGAGATACCCTGCACACAAACAAACAGACAGACATAAAGGGGTGAAAACATAACTTCCTTCACCTTCCGTGGCGGAGGTAATGATGTGCCCATGGTCGTTCTCAACTTATAAACAAGGGGTCATGGGTTCAAAACCAGCCGTACGTGAAAGGTGTTTTGTCAACTAGATATAGTTTGGCGAACTAGTGAGACTGAGTTTTATTACCAAAAAAAACAACCAAATTGAACATTCAAATTTTCTTGATAAACAAAAAATACAAACAATAGTTATATACAATCAAACTGAAGACCAAGAAGGAACCAGAATAAGTAAAGAGCAAAGATTAAGTCATCAGGCGGAACCTGAATAGCATTCAGGTTTCAGCTGTTTTCAGCCACAATGTTTCCAGAGATTGATTTTCAGAGTTTTACAGAGTATCATCGTCGTCAGATTCAGAATCGTCACCACCTCTGTGCACATTTTACAGTTATCTGAATCACACCTGCAAAGTTCTGTGCAGGACACATCACTTTCCCCACATGAATAGTGCCCACCTGCAAGGGCTCCTCACACGTCCACATCTTATCAACTGCAGAACAGAATCAGGAGCAAGAGGTACTCGGGTAAGTATTAGCATGAGTTCTCCTGAAGAGTTCCGTGACCACCCAATATCTAAAGGCAAGTGTGTTTCCGGGTGTCTCCAAATGCTACATGAAAGTGGGCCCGACGTGCATGTTCATGATGGCTCCTTGGGTTAGAGGTAATTTTTCTGTGCTCTACTGTCTGTTGAGCCCTCGGAAGTAATGCTGACGGAGAGTATAGATGCTTGGTTGAAAGATGTTTGTTTCAGGCTCAGTAAATTGCAGACAAACTCTTAACAACCCTCGAGTACATCAGGAGAAGGTTCCTTCACAGACCCAAGTCCACAAAGTACACGAATCACATCGGCGCTGCATTTCACAAAGGCGTTCCACCAAGCAGTCTTGTTCTTGCCAAATATGCATCCAGTTGTGTCACAACCACTTATTCCATGTAAACCACAATAGCCTTGGCACGATTCTCACCAAGTGCATGATGTATGGGTTGTAAAAAGATGGGCTGACGATTTGCTCCAGTACCCATGATGATAATGCTTTGATCACCCAGTGCTGGCATTGCTGTGAGTACAAGGATCAACTCATCTGTGTCTGGAGAATAGATGTGAACACTTTCCAGTTTTGTGCAGTTCTGAAGCATACAGTATTAGCAGTGTATCTACTTCTTCTTGTGTGCTTTCCACACTGATTGCATCTTTTTGTGACCGATTCATCAGCACACCTATGAAATGAACGGTTGTGATGACAAATTTGCACTTTTCAATCACCTGCTGGGCCAAGTAGAGTGTCAGAAGGTCTTTCTGTCTTCATAAGAAGGTCTTAGTGCTGTTCATTAATCTGTTAAAATTTCTGATACGTATGTTGCTGTCAATTTTGTACTGTGGCATATGTGTTGACGTTCCTCTGGTACGACGTCGTCTTATGCACTCTTTAAGTGATTTCATGTTGTAGTTATCAAAGACTACATATGAATTGGCGTACTGTTGCCTCTTGCTGTCTATGGCACGAACAAAATGATGAGCCAGATCACTGCAGTTTTTTATATTATCCTTGAGGGCAGCCATTTCATGAAGGACAGCCAATGCATCAAAGATAATTGATGTATCACCAGTGACCACAATCTGTTGATCAGTGGAAGCAGCACTACCTGTTCTTCCAGCAGATGAGCAAGTTGGGCTTTGTCAATACACGGATGGAGTCGTCCATCCATTGACATCAACATATGATTAATGGGAGGGAATTTGTATTATCTGATCACTTCTTTCAGATTGATGTCTCTGGATGATTTATTACAAGCAAACATGCCAGTAACAAGTTTGCCTTGATCACAACTTTCTCTGCTCCTACTTTGGTTTTCATGACTTTGTTGCTTTCATTCCATCCAAGAACTTACAACTTAGTCATTTTGGCCCACAGGTTTTGCTCACCACACAGTATCTGTTCCACAAAATCCGTGCAGGCAGATTCACCTTGGTTTGCAGTGTTGAGTATATTCTCTTGTACATCTTTTGGTATGATTACTTTCTTTGTGAGATGTACTCACATCATCTCTGTGCCCTCGTTCACCTCTTTAACCTTGAATGGATTGTATTTAGACAGGACATCTTTCAGATTTTGTACTTGTTCCTGTCGTACACGTTTTCCACCAGATAGATCATGGTGCCGATTTCTAAAAGAGTATTCCAAGCCAAAGATATGTTCTGTCTCCGCAGACAATCATGTCAATTCTGGAGTAGTGAGACAATATCTCAGTAGGGCTTCTGGATTAGTGGTTGTACAGCAAATGCCTCCATCACCTTTCTGAGCCTTATTAATGTGCTTCTGAGCCTGATCAACACCAATAGCTGTGATTGCTGTGACATTTGTTTGGACCGTAGATCCTCCTCTTTTGAACTCCTGCCAAATGGCTGGATGTGTTTTGCTGTAAGCTGTACATACGTGCAATCTATTCTGGGATATGCACCACATGGTTAAATCAGTTGTTTGCAAAAAACCAAATGCACATCTCCTCAAGCGAAGCAAGATGCAAATCCCATATACGCTGACACGTGCTCCGAAGGAATTGTTGCAGGTGAGTGATTTGCTGCATGTAATTAACCTATACATCCTGGCCCACTGTACATGGGATATTTGATGTTTTTTTTTAAATCAAATTTCTCTGAATTTGTGGAGATCAAGTTCGGTGCTCTTTGATATCAGTTTATCCTGCACTGCTGCAATGTCAGTCTGAGTCTTTCAGGCATTTGACAAGCTATCAAGTGCACCATTCAGTTTGCTAGAAACACTTCTGTCTCTCCTTTTCTCCGCTTCTCTAGCTGGCTTACAGATGGTTCTGTTTCCATATTCTGAATTAAAAAAAAAAATCTTGATTGTAAATAAAAATTAACAGATATATACAACAAATAATACTTTATATAACAAGGAGGTAATGTACATTAATTTGACAACTATAACATCCAATTGTATCTGTTTAAGTGACTAATGGCCCAAAATAAACAATTATTAATGTTTGTCTAAAAATTTTTTATATGGCTACCATTAATCCAAGATGGCATCTAAAAAAAAGCCAAACATCTTTTTTTGTAATGTGTTAGCCCTAAAGACTAAATTTAAATGCTTTGGCAAAGATCTATTTGAAAATTTTCACGAAATGATACAACGGCGAAGACGATTGCTGGTTGTCATCTCCATTTGCGGGTTTCAGGAGGTGGGAGGAAGTTCCTCTCAGAACTCAAAATCTCTACCTCCTTTTTCGGTAAAGGACCATTATTCATGAACCAAATTGTCAACTGGTTCATGAATCTTTCTCCTTCAACGTTGGTCCCCCATGCTTTATGCAAAGAATACGTTATGCAGTGGAGGATGATTTAATCTACTCTGATTCGTTTGGAACTTAGTAGTTGGTTGTAGAGCAGGTGACACCTTTTTAGCTTTGGTGTGGAGCTATGTCCGATCATGAGGCAGGGATGTGTGCACATGCGTACTTGTCCTCCCAACATTTCTGTGCACATATTACATCGCTGGGTATTTTGTATATCCTGTTTTTTTTTTCCTCTCAGGGACAAGTTGGCGGTGCTGAAGGCTCTTAATTCAACAATTACAAAGGTGCAGACTTCCTTTCAGGCTTTCAATCTTGTGTGTTTGTCCTGCATATCTTCATGTGTACAAAGGTGCTGGCTGAACGCTCTGCTATGTTTCCACCTGTGGGTGCCATGATAAAGTATTTGTGACCAGATAAGCGTTTGGAGCTGGAATTAAAGGCCCTGTCACACCTTGACGATTTAGCCAGCGTATGCCTGACGTATGCAAAAATTTGGCTAAACGCTGGCACACGTCGAATACGTTATGGGTAAGTTTGTATACGTTAAGAGCATGCTGGCATACGTCGTAGTACGCTGGCATATGTCGTAGTACGCTGGCATACGTCGTAGTACGCTGGCATACGTCGTAGTACGCCGAGCTGTTAGACAAATTTTCCATGCTTGAAATTTTTCGACGTATGCCAGCGTATGACTCACACGTTCCGCATAACGCTGGCCATATAATAAGTTGTAGGACAGTTACGCGATCATTGACACACGTCTACACACGTTACTTGTAAGTTACTCATAAGTCGAACACGTCGAGGTAATGTTTAGCGTACCCGAAACTTATTTCTTAACCTATGAGTAACGTGTTGTAGGCACGTTACGCGATCGTTGAAACACGTCGACACACGTTACTTGTACGTTACTCATAAGTCGAAACACGGCAAGGTAATGGTTAGCGTCAGTGTTCCAGACTCCCTGGTTTTTTATTTATTTTTTTTATTCGGTATGACGGTGATGTTGACACTTCGTTTCTAGTGCGGTATAATATAATATAATTAATAGGCTGCCGCTCAACGATTTAAATCATAACCACACTAGAAATCGAAGTGTCAACATCACCGTCATACCGAAGAAAAAAAAACCAGGGAGTCTGGAACACTGACGCTAACCATTACCTCGACGTTTTCGACTTATGAGTAACGTACAAGTACGTGTGTCAACGTGTGTCAACGATCGCGTAACGTGCCTACAGCTTATGGCCAGCGTATGCGGAACGTGTGTCATACGCCGAGTACGTCGAGAAATTTTCAACATGCTGAAAATTTCTCGGCGTATGACGACGTATGCCAGCGTACTACGACGTATGCCACGTGCTCTTAACGTATACAAACTTACCCATAACGTATTCGACGTGTGCCAGCTTGGTTCGGCAAATTTTTCATACGCCGGCAGACGCTGGCTAAAACGTCAAGGTGTGACAGCGGCTTTACACTTCGATGTCTAGTGCGGTTATGATTTGAATCGTCGAGCCGCAGCCTTATTAATAGCCTACGCCACGTGATCGGCGGCGATACGCTGCCACGCTATGCATAAGTTGACTATCGTTGGGCATAGGTTGTGAACGCCGACAACACGCTCAGCATTCGTTGGTATAAGTTATCTATATGTGATTGAAACGTTCTGTGTACGTTCTAATACGTTATGCATACGTCCAACACGTTATTATACGCCCAAACTTAAAAAAAACATCAATAGTTCAGCGTACGCCAGCGTTTTACATACATTTTGATACCTTGCCATACGCTGGCTAAAACGTCAAGGTGTGACAGCCCCTTAACCGATGCATTAAAATTACGTCTTTGGACATCCTTGCATTACGATGCATATTTAAAGGTCCCATGACACTCAAAAGTACTGAAATTGCATATATATATATA
>CM068968.1:31745823-31763559 GCA_035128595.1 Eptatretus atami
TTTTTATTCATACATCATTCTCATTTCTAACTCAATGTCGCTATTTTTATAATGATGATGTTGACAGTAACTCTTTAGTCTTTGTTATTTGATACATCATGTTATGACGATTTTTTTTTAGCAACTTCAGACAAAATCAATAACACTGTTATCGTTGTGATGTGAGACAGACAACACAATAATACATTATAACATACAGACTCACATTCTATACAAATTATTCCATACAGACTCAAAAATCAATTCCCCCCCCCACCCCACCACAATTTTCTCTTTTTTGTTTTTTTTCTTTTTTCTTATGAAAAATATTTTGGGGTTTTTTTGAGGGTCAGGAATTGATTTTTAGCCTTATTTTTTTTGCTTTTAAATAAGATTTTACCTGTTTTTGGATCCTCGTGGAGGATCTCTAAGTCTTACTCACGTTGTTGTTGTTCATCTTCTTCTTGTGGACTTTTTGTTTCACACCTACAGTTTTCATCGAAACTTCCTGAAACTTGGCATATATATGTAAAAATACCCTGCGCAGACAGTAACCATCTCCGATTTTGAAAATTCCTCCGAGAAAAAAGTTATGACTTCAAAATATCTCCGCTAATGGAAATCGCCTAAAAAATTATCTCCGAAACTAGGCAAGCTTTTTGAATTCTGTTTGTGGGAATCGAACAGGGCATTAGTAGAGATGAATTACCGCACATGTGATACATCACTTGTGTCGTCATATCAATTTTTATGACGTCATCCTATTTTTTGACATTTTTGTTTCACAACCCAGAGTTTTCATCGGATCTTCGTGAAACTTGCCATGTATATGCAGAAAGCCCACGCGCAGGCAGTAGCCATCTCCTATTTGGGAAATTCTTCCGAGAAAAAAGTTTGACGTCATAATATCGCCGCTAATGGAATCGCCTATACATTATCTCCGAAACTAGGCAAGCTGTTTGAATTTTGTTTTGCGGGAATCAAGCCGGGCATTAGCACAGATAATTTATCGCAAACATGATACATCACAATGACGTCATATTCGTTTTTATGACGTCATCATTAAGAGGATGAGGATCTTAGCTCATTTGAGCTTGTTTTTTGCACCTGGCCAAAAATAGATCATTTTTTCTGTGTTAGTTTTTTAACAAAATTGAATATATTGTTGAGGATTCAGCGGTGGGGGGGGTTCGAACGATTGGTCAATCACTATCCGTAACCAGTTTGGGTTTTCGCCCCTACTCTCGACAGCCAAATGTTACAGATTTGCGCCACCCTAACCACCGCCATCTCCGGGATTATAACGCCGGCTGGTTTGGCACAGGCATCGGGTCACGCGTCTTGAATCGCGATACCAACGTACCCCTGGACCTTACCAGTTGGGGAAATAGACCCCGGTTACAGACTGGTTTTGTCAGAGACCGAGCGAATTCTGCCAGTCTGTAACCATTTTGGTTTTTATATCCAAATCGAGCGGATCGTTCCTCGGCGCGGCACAAATTAATTCAAAGCGGCAACTTCATACGAATCAGCCAGATTTATTGGGGACACATCGGGAAACACGACACAAGCAAAGCATTCACGACAATGTTATAATCAATCTATAACCCGTTCTTAACAAGGGAGCTACGGATTACGGGTGTCGAAGGGAACTCTAACGAGATAAACCTTAGACGACATGCAAACAAGACATGGACAGCATGCAGACAAGACACAGAGTACTTGGTGATGTTTCATGGACGAGAGGAAAGTGTCAAAGGCACGAATGTGGCTCGTGACAAGCCGATGTCCACGGATTCGAGCGCCAAGCTCAAACACTGTGGGCAAGATGGCTCGTCCTCCTTTTGTCGCACCGCCCACGCACGCGGCCTCCGCGCGTTCTGACCCCGCGTAAGGTCGACGGTTACAAGACCGTCAGATCAATGGTGGGTTTCAGCTGGTTTCGCACAAGGTCCAGCATACAAGTCCAGGCCTGGCCTGTTCACCAGACCAGGCCAAATCGAGGTGTTGGGCTCCGCAGGCTGGGTCCATGGGATTCCAAGACATCGTCGAGCCGTGAGGTGAGTAGGACAGTCAGAGGCTCCGTCACTGGACTCCGGATGAACCTGTCCGATGTGCTCCTCACGAAAGCCGATCGTGCCCCACCTCGGCGCTCAGTTTCACCACTGCCGATCGCAGACTCGGCGCGCTCAGGTTCAGTTTTCTCCTCCGGCAGATCCACCACTGCCTTTCCTTTGCTCGCTCGCCTCGAAGCCCACTGCTCCTCCCTTCAGTTTCACTTCCTTCTCGAGGCCACTCCCCCTCTCAGCGCTGGGCGGGACTATTGTCCGGAGAGAGGAAGGAAGAAGAAGAACCTCTCGGTACACCCACCACTGCAACAAAACAAATAACAGCCTGTGACACCTCCCGACACACATGTAACGTCAAATTACCGAACAACCTGGCTAAACATGCACTTAATGGGGATCTGGGCTAATCCTATAATTAGTAACACACTAAGGGCCATTTCCGCAACACTCACCCCACCTTTCTCCCGAGGCTTTCCCGAGCCTCCATCTGGGCAGCCCACGGCAATGGCCCTGTCTAACGTACAGCACAGATCTCCCATTTACTCTAACCCCACAACATGGGAAGCACTTAACTCCAAAAACCAAAGTGTCCAGTAAGATTGCATGTCCCTATCCTAGTGTGTCGGGTCACCAATCTAACAAACAATTCACACTCTATGCACACTACTTAACATTCTAATTATGGATTTGAACGGGAGGGCATTCAATTTTACTTTTAACACCAATATTTGCATAGGAGCAGGACATTCAAAGGTTCAAAGTTCTTTCACGTGTTCGCTCCTTCATGCCCCCTCCCGGCAGTATTGTCCATTCACCCTGAGGGTTTCCTCACTTTGTCCTTATTGGCTTACTCTAAGCGTGAGTTGTCGGCCCAGTGGCGCTAATCTCACAAAGAGTTCTTCGGCCCACTGAGCCAACAAAATGGCATGAATCTTCGGCTGCAACGGCCCCACAAAATGGCATGAATCTTCGGCCCATATGGCCTACTCACAAGCAGCAGCAGGCAACAAGCCCTGCATTGGACAGCAGGCGACACAGCAATGGTGGCACGGTGATATCGATGGTAAGCAAATGCAGTTTGGAGGTGTTCTTGAGGACGCAAATGGTTGTGATGACCTCAGACCAAGTGAGATGGAGTGTACCCTTAACCTTCCTTGCCTGACTTGCTTTGGCAGGACTTGTTTTTGGTATGGTCTTCCTCATACGTTCCTTTTTTTTTTTCCCTTTTTTTTTTTTCTCCCTTTTTTTTCTTCTTTTACAGACAGGATGGTGTTTTCTTACTCAAACGTTATCTTCGTGGTGTGTGCTCATGACATACTGGTGGCCTCTCTGGCACTTAGAGAGGGTGACCTAGCCTGGCCCTGCTAACAAATTTCCCATCAACACTACTCGTAGGAGGTGTCACACATGAATGGTGCGGAGGAGAGTCCATTGAACCGAACCATTTACTTTTAGCTCTTGACAATGCAACAAACTCTGCTATGGCTAGAATGATCCTAATGACCCATTTTTCCTGACCTGGCACACTGTCCCATTCTATTAAACCTGGGCAAGGCCCTTATTGGTCTTTTTTTCATTTGGTGGTGCTAGGCATAACTCGCTGGTCGGGGAGTGTGACTACTACTAGGCTCTTTGCCTGCTTCCAATCGGGGGTGGAGGACACCCAGCGACCTCGGGGTTCACCTGAGCGTGCTTCTGGCACTCTAACTAAGGGTGGCTCTCTAGCCCCATACGGTGCTCTCCTAGCACCCATACTGTGCTCTCCTAGCACCTATATGTGCTCTCCTGGAACAAACCTACCGTGCTCTCCTGGCACAAAACCTACCGTGCTCTCCTGGCACTGAACCCTACCGTGCTCTCCTGGCACCTCCGATAGCCTTCACCTCCAGGAACCCCCAAAGCCCTGGTGCCCTCTCTCCCGACTCACCAACTTCCAATACCATGTCACACTCCCAGCCAGTACCACCATACCTTGGCCTGCACCTACCCCTAGCAGTCTGCCTGCCACATGGAACAGCAGCCAGAATCCATGTCAAATCCTCCAAGTCCCCCTAACCTACACTAACTTGGTTAAGAGACTCCTTCCGACAGGGTACGTTGTTCGCACTCACTCTCCTCATTCGCACAACCACGCCATTCACCCAAACACTTTAGTCATTCATTCCACAGTGTCACACACCCAGTCCACAACACCATCCAACACCTCTCACTTTTATGTGAAAACAAAAACACACCAGTCCTCGGATCCACTTGGTCATCAATTTAACTGATACACTTTTTCATCAAACCCCAATTAATTTGTCACTACGTCCGTCGTCCGCTGACCTCCTCCATACTGCCCTAATCGTTTATTTCCACCAATTTAAACAAAACATAAAATCTCTTCACCAGCCCCATGGAACCTCTGCATGGTTCCAACCAGGCATTTCAGTCCTTCCTCAAACAAGCCACTCTTTGTCATCCACTTGTTTCAGGTGTGTTTAACGCTCTGCCTGTAATGTCTCCACCACTTTTTTCAATAATCACCCAAATCCACTCGTGCCACTCTTATCCCTTCTGTCATTTCTCAATTTGCAACCACTCTCGATATAATTTTCAATCAAAATTTCTTACATCCCAATATGGCCTGCTTCTTTGGCTCATTGGAAGGGGAGTGAGGGAACGAATCCCTCATTACCCATTACATGACCCGCCGCTTTTCGCCACGGCTCAAAGGGGTCACGTCTCAATTGGGGTTGTGGTCTACCCCTCCTTTTCTCCAGGGTTCGCGGAAATCAGGTAAACCCCAATCGGGGGAGCGAACCATGCTGGACCAATACAAGAGAGGACGGAAACGGACTTGGAATATTTCTACAATTATTTTATTTACAGTAAAATAATGACAAAGGCCAGACTTGATGCGAATATGCAATCAGGGAAATATTTACAATCAGCAAAAACACTTACTCAGTTCTACTTACAAGACGGGCCCACACGCAGACACAACACACAAAAGAAAAGAAACCCAGAGTTCTTTATTGGACCCTCCAGCCGATGAGAGGGAGACGAGCTGGGGGTCAGAGTCCGGATGGGTACCTGGCCGTCGGAGAAAGGGGGTACTCCATGCTGCGGCAGCTGCCAATGGTCGTCAGCCTTGTCCCAGTCGTACGTGTGGACTCGAGGTTCATGGCGGAGCTCGGGTGGTGAATGGCCGGGTCCACGGAGGGGGTCAGGGTCGCTCTTTCCTTCCTTGTAGAGGCCAGCAGAGACACGTTTGCCGCCTCGACGACCTTCTGCTCAACCCTCGTGACAGCAAAAACCTTTCGTGACAGCAAATAACCCAACTAAGAACTCGTAACAGCCCCTCGTAACCACTGCTCGTAACCACTCAGAAACTCCAGCGCAACCAAAAAACACGCACCCTCGCAACCCACCTGTCATTTTTAATAGATCCCCCTCGATAGGGGAGGGGCCTTGGTGAAGCCGACGTCACTGTTCACCCCAATTGGATGGGGCTTCCATGGGTCCGCCCTTTCTGGGTGGGGTTTCGGACATACTGGAAAAACCCGTTCACTCTACTGCAGACTCGCTAAAAAGGACCCACCGCCAGATTGAATTGGGAACGCTGGAGGAAGCGGCAAGGAACGGCTGCAAGACCCTGCCTTGGCAAGTCAGAGTGTTTGTAGACAGTGGGTGGGTAGTGGATCGTGATGGGGAATGGAATGGTGTTTGGTTGTTCATTGAAGGGTTCGTTGGATGTAAACATTTAATAACCTAACTAAAAAGAAGTCGCAATGCAGATTTTTGATTCTCCCATTACACAAAAGGAAGGGAATCTAACTAACACATGTACTTAACGGGATAACTGACTTTTGGGACCTGGATGTTGAATGCAAATGGTTTCCAGATCCGTAACAATATATAACACGTTATCTCAATAGTTTATAGAGGGATTCGGACGAAACTTTGTGGATGAGTTGGGTAGGTGACAAAAACAAGCTGATTTGATTTTGTTTAAGGTACGGATGCAGATCGGGCCTATCATTGGGCTACAACACGTAAACTGTTCAGCCTGACGGAGGTACGTGCTCTACCGCCTGCTGTTCTAGTGGTTTTATTAGGAGGTGGTTTGGTGCATATATTGAGAATTAAAAATAGATATTTCTTTGAAAATGAAACGGTTTGTTTCCATTTGATTTAAATTAATGATTCGATGAATGATTTGAGACAATCGACCTGACCGTGACAGACAGCGCTGTCACTTGGCTGTCTGATTTGTAATCGGACCTGTGAGCCCCTATTTACTGTATGCAAAAAGAAGAAGAAGGACATCAATTGATGCACTTTATTCTAAAAACTTAATTTGATCCCGTAGTTATTTATCAAAAGTTACAGTGGATGTGTCGCAAACAAGCCTAGGGTGTCTTGAGAGTGTTCATTGAATGAAAGACCACCTGTTTTGAGAGACCGCCTTGGGCTTGACGCCATGGGCAGTCTATCAAGAAAGGATCATTTTTATACTGAGCGAGCGTTCATCTGTCAATTTACCTCCCATCGATATAGCAGAGCCTACCCGTCGCTACACTAACGGACCAATTAGTCGTTGTGTTTGCCAAATAATTTGGGAAAGAAGGAGAAGGAAAGGAAGACAAATTTACCCGTGCATGGAGTGCTTTAACCCCTCCTACCTCACCCCCCCTCCCCGTCCTCATGTCCCGCTCCCATCATCCCTTTGCTCACCTACAGGCCCCTCTGTTTTCGTTTTTTTTGTCGGGGGTGTTGTGGGGGTGGGGTGGGGTGGAGAAGGGAGGGAGGACAAATTTACCCGTGCGAAGTGCTTTAACCTCAGCATTGTCCAGGTAAAAAAAGGAAATTGTAATACCCTCTGCCGCCACCACCACCATGTGGTGCGAGTAATGAATATGTGGAGTGTGGAGTATCTAAAATGAAGAAGTGATGAAGTTCTCAGTTTTATGACATATAGAGTTACTTAGTTTTTGTAATGTCCTTTAAACTGGCTGTCGACTTTTTCTCCTTCCTCCCAAGGAACCCCTGTGCCTTTGCCACTAACCAACCATCTGCTTGATTTGCTGAGCTACTATGGAGATGCGAAACTCGATCCTAAAACACAAAATGTACGTAATACCCATAATGTGATAGACCCTCCATCCCCCAGATCACCTCCTGTACCCTCAAATGTTTGCAACAATGTGCTGGCATTGAATAGAACAGAATTCTCCACGTTGAGGGAGGCCTTCACCCTGCAGTGGACTTAATTAGGCTGGTTGATTCAAGTTTGCACCAAAGGAATGATTTTGAGAATGCAGATCATGTAATGTTTTTTTGGGAATGAATAAAAGGTTTTGTGTTTTCTCCATTGTGCTCTCGTTGAGATTTTGCTTTTACTTCCTGTGAGGATCATTGCTTCGAATTCTCTAGTTGCAAGTTGATTTCTTGGTGGTCCGGAAATTGATGTGGGTAAATCCCGCTTCAAATGTCTGGATGGGGTGGGGAGAGTGGTTGGTGGGCAGCTGGGAAATGGGAGCACAAATGTGTGGAAACGCAGAGGAACCACTGACTCGATCATTTGCATGCTTATGGAAAGTCTTGCCTTCACCTGCATGTTTCGTTTACTCAAAGCGACTGGTGATCGCATTGTTATCCTGGGTCTACTTTGTATTACACTGATTTTGTTTGCACATGAGTTCTGACAAAAGTGTTTTGCGCTGCAGGAGAGGCGCTGGATGAGGCCCACCCAATCCACATGGAGGTAAGACATCACGTCTGTTCGAATTCTTCCTTTTAATTCTCCACTGTACTCCCCTGCATTTTGGATTCAAATGCTCTCCTCTTCCATATGTTTTCTTTCTCCTACCCTCCCACTTTTCCTCATTACTCCCTCATGTTCTCTTGCCCTCCCATTATTCTTTCTTTTCTGTTTGCATTCTCCAAATCTAATTTTAGTCCTTTAGTCCTTCTTTTATCCATCTTTATATCTCTTGGCAAGATCTCCTTTCCAAGCTTTTTTTAACCTGTGTCCTAGATTTCCCGCCTTCCCCTCACCCTCTTAATTTTATCATTCTATCATGTTAATTTCTCTGTGTTTTTTTTATTGCTTTTTTTTTCTTTTTATCTTATCTTCTTATGTTTTTTCCCCTGCCCCACCCTTATTCATATTTCACTATTCTTCCTCTACTCCGTTGTTTTTCCTCCCCCCCCCCCTTTTCACTTATACTCACCATTCTTTTTTTTCTCTCTCTCTTTTATTCAGGGAAAACTTCCATGCTGAACGTATTTTCAAAGCTATGGATGTCAAGGATGTTCATTCTTACCGTGCACTGATACGTGGAACAGTAAAGGTGGACAAAGAGTTCTGTTTTTTTACTGTCATTTTGTTTTGATCGACTTTGTAATCTTAATCTCTCGTTAAATCCTTGTCCATTTAAGCATTGTTACCTCCACCACCAAAGGTGAAGGAGGTTATGTTTTCACCCCTTTCTGTCTGTTTGTTTGTTTGTCTGTTTGTTTGTGTGCATGATATCTCAAAAAGTTGTTGACGGATTCAGATGAAATTTGGTGGGCAGGTTGGGTATGTGACAAGGACGAACTAATTAGATTTTGGTGAAGATCCAGATCTGGATCCGACTACTAGAATTTTTGAAGTGTTTCTTCACCGTTGAGAGACAGAGCCAAAAATGGTATATAGCATGATATCTCAAAAAGTTGTGGACGGATTCGGACGAAAGTTGGTGGACATGTTGGGTGTGTCACAATGAAGAATTGATTCAATATTGGTGAGGATCCGAATCCGGATCCGGATCTGATAATATTTTGATTCTTCACCATTGAGAGATGGGGCTAAACTAATATATAACACGATATCTGAAAAAGTTGTGGACAGATTCGGACGAAACTTGGTGGACATGTTGGGTGTGTGGCAAGGATAAATTGATTCGATAAATTGCGGAATCCTTTTTTTCAACAAAGTTAATGGAATCAACGAAATTTGCACAGGCATAACTTCAGGGTACCCTCATTAATCCCTGAAAGTTTCACCTTCCTTGGTCAAATCCTCTCGGAGGAGTAGATGATACATACATTCCTACATACATACATACACTGTTCTGGCATTGTCTTACTTCACTGTTTTTGTTCATAGTCCATGTTAATTCGTTAATGCAATGCACTTTTATGTACTTGTCCAGGCCTGAGTGTACCTTTTATACTGAGTTTGTGTGTCCTTTCCCACGCTGCATAAACTTGTAGGCCTCATTCAAACCTGTTGCTGCCCTCCTCCCCTCCTTTCTCTTTTACTTTTCATTAATTTTCCTGCTTGTTTTCCCACTATCTCACATCCCAGTGCCCCACCATCAGTGTGCTCCCTTCTTCCACCAGTGCTGCCTTTTTGTGTGCTGCCTTCTGCCTTCTTCCCCTATGTCGTCTCACTTTTCCACATGCCTTCATTTTGTATAAAATTAAAATGTAGAAGTGTTGAGACACAAAACAAAAAGGTTGATCAAAGTGTTGTGCAGGTAAACAAGCTAATTGTAGGAATGGCAGTAAACTCTGAAAATATTTACTATTCTCATATATCCACACCCATCATATCCATACCAATCATAACCACACCCACCGTATCCACGCCCATCGTATCCACGCCCATCGTATCCACGCCCATCATATCCAAACCCATCCAATCATATCCACGCCCTTCGTATCCACACCCACCCTATCCACATCCATCGTATCTATGCCCATCATATCCAAACCAATCATAACCACACCCACCATAACCACACCCACCCTATCCACACCCATCATATCCACGCCCTTCGTATCCACACCCATCATAACCACACCCTCAATAACTACACCCACCGTATCCAACACTGCACCGTATCCACACCCACCGTATCCACTCCCATCGTATCCATGCCCATCGTATCCACGCCCATCATATCCAAACCCATCCAATCGTATCCACGCCCTTCGTATCCACGCTCTTCGTATCCACACCCATCATATCCAAACCAATCATAACAACACCCACCATAACCACACCCACCATATCCACGCCCATCGTATCCACGCCCATCATATCCAAACCCATCCAATCATATCCATGCCTTCGTATCCACACCCACCCTATCCACACCCATCGTATCTATGCCCATCATATCCAAACCAATCATAACCACACCCACCATAACCACACCCACCCTATCCACGCCCTTCGTATCCACACCCATCATAACCAACCCTCATAACTACACCCACCGTATCACACCACCGTATCCACACCCCCGTATCCACACCCATCCAATCGTATCCACGCCCATCCAATCTTATTCACACCAATCTTATTCACACCAATCTTATCCACACCAATCTTATCCAGGATCAATAATTTATGAATTTTTGACATATGCTTGCCCTCCTTCCCTCCCCCCCCCCACCCAACCTTCACAATTGACTTCATTTTCTCAATTAAAACTATCCCCCCCCCCCTCCTCAATTTCTCTATGTAATATGTAGATAGATTTTCGAAGTTACATTTTGGTTATTATTTTATTTTATTCAAACAGTATCTTACTCACAATGAGGCAAGCTGCTTGTACTTATCTGACTTGCAGTGCCTTTAACATAGTAATAATGCTGTACGTTTGGCATCTTTTGCCAGCATGGTGCAGGGGACAGAGCATTAGAGCTGTTTGTGGAGATGCAAGAACAAGGGTTACAAGGTAAGCTTTTGACGAGGTTGGCGTTGCTGACTTCCTTGATAACATTTCCAAATTTCATCTCATCTGAACGCTTTCATTTTGATCTCTCTGATCTGAATGCTTTTGTTTGCATACAAACCGTGGGCTCATATAAGTGTGAGATGGCTAAAAGGCAGCAGTAGAGAATAGAACCCTAAAACCCGAATTCAAACGGAAAGGGCAGAAGACAGCACACTTACAGTGTGGCAGTGAAACAACATGTAGTTGCAATAATGGGATGAACAAGCAGGAGGAGAGAGAGGAAAGAGAAGAGTGAAGGAAACATAACAGTCTGCATGTATGGAGCGAGCTGGGGTGAGGGTGGTGGTGGGTTTGAATTAGGATTTAAAAAACGATCGCAGTTTAGGGTCTTTGTGTAAATTTGTGACAGAGAATCCGACTCCTTATTATGCTGCACGTAATGTGCCTCGTATTTTACACTCGAGCACTCACACTTGCACTTGAGAGTTGTACAAAGAACTTTGATGATTCAAAAGAGATCAAGGTTCCAATCTGACAGAGTATAAAGGTAGAAGTCTGTCTAATGGTCTTCTTCTTCAGTGAATTTTTTTTATGACATGGGAGAGCCATCCTGTGCGATTGACCTTGGCATACACTGTTCGACCACTTTTTTTACGTCGTCTCTTTTCTCCGACGAAGGGCAAAGCCTGAAACTTCAGTGCTTTGTGAATTTTACGGTGCATAGCTTTAAGCATTTACTTCTTGCCTTTTTTAGGGGCTTGTTACTAGAATCTCCTTTGGTTGATTTGTCTCATTCACACCTTTTGTTGAGCAATGGCAATGCTTTTTGCAGGAAGTTTCATTTTCATTTTGTGTGCAGCACGTGGCTGCAGGTTTGCATCGTTGCTGGTGAGTGTGGCTGTGGCACTGATGCGGTGCCCCCTGTAGATTAGAGCTGGAGTTTGTAATCTGTTGCAGGTTGCTGGCGATAGCACGCCTACTCTTCTTGAAGGATGTCGTGGGATCCGTAATATCCGCAAGTTAATGCTGGCAGACGGGAGGCCCAGTTTCACGTCCATCGGAGGGACGACACATGCATTGATGCCTCGCCCTGCCTGTGGAACACTCGGATGACAGTTTTATAGCTAGATCGGGATTTGGATAAGGCGTTGCTTGCAATGTTAAGTTTGATGAGACTTATTGGATGCAAAGGTCACAAAAGGGAAGCCTTCTGAGTCATGTTACAAAGCATGGAATTGAGACGACAGTGCAGGCCTTTTGTGTCCTGTCGTCGCACCACGTTGGGAAGAGTTAAAATGAATGGCGTAACTTTCAAAGTGAACAATTACATTTGGAAAAGTGATTTGTATTTGAAAGCCATTTCAATATTGAGCCATTGTACTCTCAGTATGCGGTGAAAGTTTTACTATAACGCGTCGTCTGGAATTTTAAGTCATGGGGAAAATTGTCGACATAGAGGTGAAAAATAATAAAACTTATAACGTGTCGTCAACACTCCAGACGACACTTTTTAAGTTTTATATTATAATGTCTCACCTGGAATGTTAAATTATTCTTTAACTTGTATTCGTATTGGGAAGGTCCTTCCATACCGAAGATAAGCCATGCTAATTCTGTTTCTGGGAGAGTCGACAGAGTTTTAATTGACTGAAAGGAAAGATTTTGATTTTTTTTTTCTTCTTATGGTATTATTATGAGTTGTTCTCTGGAATGTTGATTGTTTTCTTTTTCTTGTTTTATTTTACTTTCTTCACTCACAAATCAAAAAGGCATTATGATGAAAAGGAGATGATTGTCAGATACTAATTACGTCCACTCAGTCTTTTCTGTTATTTCACAGGATTCTATAGAATCATGTCATATCAGCCCTCTTTCTGCTGACTTCTGTTCTGATAAACCCGTCATTAAAATATAATGTCGATCCAAGCTTTCCAAGACACAATTGCATTATTTAGCATGGTAAGTGCTAAACTTAAGAGTCACCCAGATTCTTCTTTCACCACGCTCAACCCTTCTCTGTTTCTTCGAATGTTCTAGCTGATGTCGTCATATTCACGGCACTGCTTCAAGTAGCCCCAATGATACATAACAGCTTTGAAGAGATGTGGGCTTTCATGCAGGTGAGACGAATCCTGGGGCGGGGGGGGGGGGGGGGGGGGGGGGGGGGGTGGTTCTGCTTTCAAGCACCTCTGGCTTTCTTTGAATGTCATGCCGTACCAAAGCTTGGCAAAAATGTGACGATAAGCTCATCATCCACTTCTCAACAATGTTACGTAGGACCTGCTGAAGCAAATGGCAGCACAGGACATTCGGCCCAACGTCCACATATTCAATTCAATACTCACCTCACTGCGATCATATGGTGGGCTATCGCGTTCTTTGGCCATGCAGACGTTCTCGGAGATGATTGCAGTTGACATCGGTAAGTTGGTAATATCTTTAGCTGAGGTTTCGGTACTAGAAATATGGCACGTCCAATGGCAGCCCAGTCCGAAAATGGCCTTCTCTTTAGACTTTCTAGAAGATGTGTGTTTGACAGTTCTGTCCTTTTGGTTGATCTCTCTACTATCTTTATTTCTCAACCATTATTTCATAAAGAAATACTTCTGACTGAAGTTCTGACTACTTTCCTGGAGTGAAAAATAAATTACTAAATTTTCACCGACTCCATTATCTTTTATACAAAGGTGTAAAATACAGCATTGGGTAATCAGGTATGAATTTTGCGATTGCATAATTGATGTTAGTCCGTCCTTATTTTTCTTCCTCATTGTCATTGTTTGAATATTGCTCATGGAACACACCTCACATTATCATCATTAAATAATGTACTATTGTACAGTAAACCCTTAAATATTGTGGGGGTTATGTTCCTGGAAAATGCGGTGACGGTTAAAACCAATTTCTTGTGGGAATAAGAGGGTTAAGGTCCTGAGCTTCGAGGAAAGTCTGCAGCAGACACAAAGAAACACATCACAATTGAGACAAGAACGGCACTGGTAAGAGCCCATACCTCCGCCAGGCTGAACAATTTATGGATTGTATTCCACTGATCGGCCGGATCTGGATCCGGACCTGAACCAAAATCTATTTGGCTTGTTTAATATTATTAAAAGAATCACTTTTGTTTATCGTTTTACACTTTGGCACCATTCCATTATTAACGATGCCCAAAAACAACGAAAAGCTCATGGTAGGAGATAACCATCACAGCTCAGCTCAAAATCCATGATTGGTCGAAATATAACTAAATCGATACACAAAGAGGCTGCCGAGTATTCATATATCTTTAGCTTAGATTTCTTTAGCTTTAGCTGAGATATGTGGTCAAAACCATGATATTCAACCCTGCGATATTTCAGGGTTTACTGTCCTAATAACAACACAAGTGATGAATGCCTCACTGTCTCCTAGGTTTTAGGACCTTTGTTTCCAGATATGGTTACCAGAGTTTCAGTTAGTTGGGTTCCATTTCCATGTGGTTTTACAACCAAGATTGGCAGTAGGAGTAGTCCAACAAGATGGAGCATCCTGCCACTTACCTTTGAGTCGTCTTGCCTGGGTCTGATTCTCGGCCCGATGACAAACTCTGATTAATGCTTCATCGGCAAAGTGTTGCATCACAAAGTCAGCCGCCCTTCGGATGGACGTTAAGCCGGCGACCTGTCTGCAATTATTCATTGATTGGCCTATGTTAAATATCCCAAGGTGTCCTTCGACAAAACGTAGGTGGGTTGTAGCAGACACCCTTACCAGATTTCAAATGTGTGTCAACCTCAGTTGAATGTCGGGCCTGACTGGCTGATTCACAAAAGACTCGGGTCAAGAGTACATGCTCTGTGAGCTGCCCAACTTGATGGGAAAATGGCATAATGAGACATGATTAACAGTGCAACTACATTGCAACTTATTCCAGGCATGCTCAGCATCCACCATTTAATGTAATTTTTGCATCATTTTACTCTGAAATAGATTGACAAAGATTGATGTTTTGAAGTGTCTATTTCAGATCTATTTATATTATTTATTTATTTATTTATTGGTTTCCTTCAAACACATTAAGCAATGCTTTGCTTACTTGTCACAGAACAGCAAGACTCTTCTGCCATGGACCAAATTAATGCAACCTGACCCCAATGGATTTCGCCTGGGAAATTGGAGTGGACTTGACCAAAACTTCACATTGTGGAAAAGGGATATTACTGAATAATGGGGTTAATATTGGTGGATAACGATGTTGTCCAGTTTAATGTTACCATCTGAGTCCACGGCTCATGATGCCTGGAACCCAGTTTGAAATCCCATATGCTATGTATGTGTTCATTTTCCACAAATATCTGTGTAATTCATGCACAATTACACTGATGTTTCCGAATTTATTTGCCCTGCGTACAGCCTCTACTATTACCTTGCTTATGTGAACCACTCAACCCGGTTTGAAAACCGTGCTGCCCTCGATGCTGCATTTCCATCTGACTTGGTCATTCCAGTTTAAACTCTCAAAGTGAGTTCGCAATCATTTTACTTCGACCCTTTCCCAAAGCATGCGGATGCACGATGGGATGAGGGCCAGTCAATAAGGTAATGAGTGGGCGTATACATTTTGAGTCAAACCAAAAGTAAAGGTGTCATTGTTTGGCCAATATAATCTTAATGATTCTTTGGTGCTCTTTGAAAGCTATAAGTTGGAAGAGGAGAAGGGAGAGGTTTCAGAAGATGAGAAGTGAGCTTATCGCTTGGAGGCAATACACATTCAAAGTCTGGAATTGCTCAGAGACGTAGCATCTCTCGGGCCTAGCAACCCATCTTGTATCCGAGCACGGACTCGACTATCAACCCCCGGACTCGTTAGTCAAGCTCAAGGCTTGCTAAGAAAGGACTGCCCACATCCATCAAACACACCCACTAAACGGAAACACAAGGTTTTCACTCGGCTCAGATAGAAGATCACATGTGAGCTGCGGGAGAATCCGGGTTGTGGCATCACGGTTTTCAACCCGGGTTGAGTGGTCCATGATTGACAGAGACTGATGGTTTAAAGTACAGCAGGAGCAGTATGTTTTGGTTTTCAACCAAGGTATAAGAGCCTTCAATTAATGTGGGGGAAAAAACATTTTGGAATCAAAAAAACTAAATGTGTAAAGATCAAAATGGCTTGGGAGATCATATTTCCTTTTAACCTCTGTGCAGAGCCGACGCTTTTGACCTACAATTGCATCCTTTCCTTCTTCTATAGACATGGTGAGTATCTTTCTCACGTCAACATTTTTATCATGCTCCTCATCTTCTCAATTGGCCTCAGTGCTTCTATAAAAGCTCTTCTTTACTTCCAGATTGTACATCTTCCTGACTTCTCTACTGCTTTACTAATCTACTCCTTGCCAGTCCTTGATTCTCAGCACTCTTACATCTTGACTTCATATTTGTCTTTTTAGTCTCAGCTCATCCCATCTGTCCCTTTCCTCTTCTCATATGCTCCTCCTTGCTAAATGGTTTTGCTCTTCTTTGCACTCGTCAATGCTGTCATCACTCCTTTGTGCCCACCATCCCTCTTTTGCTCGTCATCTTTGCTACTTCTCATTCTGCATATTGTGTTGGATAAAATTGCTCAATGAGCAGAATCGTGCAATGTATGATCTCGGTGTCTGTTAGAGGGAGACACCGAGGCACTTATACTTTGGGATAAATATGTGTCCACTATTTCTAACCTCATCACACCAATCAATGTGTATTGTTTGCCACACCAAAATACTTTTTTCAGATCAAGGAAGCAGCAAGTCATTGAACATTCTTAAGGAAATCCTTGACAAGATTGAAAATCAAGAGTTTGACATCCTAGATGAAGACGATGGTAAGGCACGGCAATGCATACTATGTGAATGTATTATAAACTGTTGCTATTGCTACGATCAAGTGGAGATTGATGAAAGGTGCGATGCCATACTGCAACAAAGTACATTTGGAGGACTGTTTCTGTTATTGTTTTAAGTTGATGAAAATTAATTGGTTGTTGCATTTGCATTTCATGGAGGTTACATGGTTCTCACAGTCCTTGAAGGTCCTGGAAAAATGAGAAAGTATTTTCCAGTCCTGGAAAGTCCTTGAAAACTTGTCCAAGTCCTTGAAACTTCAGGAAAATCGAGAAAATTGTGCAAATAGAAATAATCTGCCATTATGCTGGTCGGAATTGTTAATTCTGCTGAAATAGAATGTTACCAATTTTAACTTCCCGTCGGGATTTACCAACGCCGAGCCAAATGGTTTCTCACACGTCATGCATAACTTATGCAAGTGTTTACAGAAACTCCCAATTAAGCAGGAAGTAGTTAGCGTGCACACTGCCGATTTTTAAAGGGGCACTGCCAATTTTAATGGGAAAGGAAGAAAATTTTATAGAATGTCAAAGCTTTCCTATTTTAATTCCTTGTAGCTGAGTCACATGACTACTGGGATTTGCTCGATGCCAGATGCAGGGCTAAAAATGGCTTGACGCCCCATTCAATGCGGATCTGTGAGAAGACATTCTGTATCGGGAATATGGGGGAAAGCGTGCTGAGAAGTCACGTGAGAGGCGCCAAGCACCAAAGCATGGTGTAGCATGTAACTGCAAATGACTCGTCTAATATATTACAGATTTTTTTGGGCTCCAGGACAGGTATATATACTTCAGTTGTATTTAACTTATATTTATTGTCAGTCTTCCAGAATCTAATCCAAACATTCATCGATATTGATTCGTTCTATCAAAAAAATTGCAGTGGCTTGAACGATTTATTTATTTTTAAAATCTATGTACAAGTGACAGTTTGGTCTTCCATGGCTGTGCGAACCATGGTTTAAAAGGAGGAAGTGTATTGTTCTTTGTGATGAAAGTCAGTGACCTAAAGAATGATGTGCTTGTTGTTGTTGTTTCAGTGAAATTCTTCCCTCTTGCCATGCGATTGGTAAGTTTTTACTCAAACCACACA
>CM068968.1:31774573-31786760 GCA_035128595.1 Eptatretus atami
ATCATATCAAACCAATCATACAACAAACCCTTCCACCTATAACCACACCCACCATAATCCACGCGCCCATCGTATCCACGCCTATCATATCCAAACCCATCCAATCATATCACGCCCTTCGTATCCTACTTACCCATATATATATCCAAACCAATCATACAACACCACTAACCACACCACTCCTACCACACCAGCCTATCCCCCACATATCTCAAGCCCATCATATCCAAAACCCCATTCCATCATATCCACGCCCTTCGTATCCACACCCACCCTATCCACATCCATCGTATCTATGCCCATCATAATCCAACAATCATAACCACACCCACCATAACCACACCCACCTATCCACACCCATCATATCCACGCCTTCGTATCCACACCATCATAACCACACCCTCAATACTACACCCCACCGTATCACACCCACCGTATTCCACACCCACCGTATCCAGCTCCCATCGTATCCATGCCCATCGTATCCACGCCCATCATATCCAAACCCATCCAATCGTATCCACGCCCTTCGTATCCACGCTCTTCGTATCCACACCCATCATATCCAAACCAATCATAACAACACCCACCATAACACACCCACCATATCCACGCCATCGTATCCACGCCCATCATATCCAAACCCATCCAATCATATCCATGCCCATTCGTATCCACACCCACCCTATCCACACCCATCGTATCTATGCCCATCATATCCAAACAATCATAACCACACCCACCATAACCACACCCACCCTATACCACACCATCATATCCACCCCTTCGTATCCACACCCACTCATAACCACACCCTCAATAAACTACACCCACCGTATCCACCACCATCCAATCGTATCCACGCCCAGCTCCAATCTTTTCACACCAATCTTATTCACACCAATCTTATCCACACCAAATCTTATCCAGGATCAATAATTATGTGAATTTTTGACATATGCTTGCCCTCCTTCCCTCCCCCCCCCCCAACCCAACCTTCACAATTGACTTTCATTTTCTCAATTAAAACTATCCCCCCCCCCCTCAATTTCTCTATGTAATATGTAATAGATTTTCGAAGTTACATTTTGGTTATTATTTTATTTTATTCAAACAGTACTTTACTCACAATGAGGCAAGCTGCTTGTACTTATCTGACTTGCAGTGCTCTTAACATAGTAATAATGCTGTACGTTTGGCATCTTTTGCCAGCATGGTGCAGGGGACAGAGCATTAGAGCTGTTTTGTGAGATGCAAGAACAAGGTTACAAGGTAAGCTTTTTGACGAGGTTGGCGTTGCTGACTTCCTTGATAACATTTCCAAATTTCATCTCATCTGAACGCTTTCATTTTGATCTCTCCGATCTGAATGCTTTTGTTTGCATACAAACGTGGGCTCATATAAGTGTGAGATGCTAAAAGGCAGCAGTAGAGAATAGAACCCTAAAACCCGAATTCAACGGAAAGGGCAGAAGACAGCACACTTACAGTTGGCAGTGAAACAACATGTAGTTGCAATAATGGGATGAACAAGCAGGAGAGAGAGAGGAAGAGAAAGAGTGAAGGAAACATTACAGTCTGCATTATGGAGCGAGCTGGTGGTGAGGGTGGTGGTGGGTTTGAATGAGATTTAAAAAACGATCGCAGTTAGGGTCGTTGTGTAGAATTTGGACAGAGAATCCGACTCCTTATTATGCTGCACGTAATGTGCCTCGTATTTAACACTCGAGCACTCACACTTGCAACTTGAGAGTTTTACAAAGAACTTGATGATTCAAAGAGATCAAGGTTTCCAATCTGACAGAGTATAAATGGTAGAAGTCTGTCTAATGTGTCTTCTTTCAGTGAATTTTTTTTATGACATGGGAGAGCCATCTGTGCGATTGACCTTGCATACACTGTTCGACCACTTTTTACGTCGTCTCTTTTCTCCGACGAAGGCAAAGCCTGAAACTTCAGTGCTTTGTGAATTTTACGGTGCATAGCTTTAAGCATTTACTTCTTGCCTTTTTAGGGGCTTGTTACATAGAATCTCTCTTTGTTGATTTGTCTCATTCACACCTTTTGTTGAGCAATGCAATGCTTTTTGCAGGAAGTTTCATTTTCATTTGTGTGCAGCACGTGGCTGCAGGTTTGCATCGTTGCTGGTGAGTGTGGCTGTGGCACTGATGCGGTGCCCCCTGTAGATTAGAGCTGGAGTTTGTAATCTGTTGCAGGTGCTGGCGATAGCACGCCTACTCTTCTTGAAGGATGTCGTGGGATCCGTAATATCCGCAAGTTAATGCTGGCAGACGGAGGCCCAGTTTCACGTCCATCGGAGGGACGACACATGCATTGATGCCGCGCCCTGCCTGTGGAACACTCGGATGACAGTTTATATGCTAGATCGGGATTTGGATAAGGCTTGCTTGCAATGTTAAGTTTGATGAGACTTATTGGATGCAAAGGTCACAAAAGGGAAACCTTCTGAGTCATGTTACAAAGCATGGAATTGAGACGACAGTGCAGCCTTTTGTGTCCTGTCGTCGCACCACGTTGGGAAGAGTTAAAATGAATGGCGTAACTTTCAAAGTGAACAATTACATTTGGAAAAGTGATTTGTATTTGAAAGCCATTTCAATATTGAGCCATTGTACTCTCAGTATGCGGTGAAAGTTTTACTATAACGCGTCGTCTGGAATTTTAAGTCATGGGGAAAATTGTCGACATAGAGGTGAAAAATAATAAAACTTATAAGTGTCGTCAACACTCCAGACGACACTTTTTAAGTTATATTATAATGTTCTGAATTTAAATTATTCTTTAACTTGTATTCGTATGGGGAAGGTCCTTCCATACCGAAGATAAGCCATGCTAATTCTGTTTCTGGGAGAGTCGACAGAGTTTTAATTGACTGAAAGAAAGTTTGATTTTTTTTTTCTTCTTATGGTATTATTATGAGTTGTTCTCTGGAATGTTAGTTGTTTTCTTTTTCTTGTTTTATTTTACTTTCTTCACTCACAAATCAAAAAGGCATTATGATGAAAAGGAGATGATTGTCAGATACTAATTATGTCCACTCAGTCTTTTCTGTTATTTCACAGGATTCTATAGAATCATGTCATATCAGCCCTCTTTCTGCTGACTTCTGTTCTGATAAACCCGTCATTAAAATATAATGTCGATCCAAGCTTTCCAAGACACAATTGCATTATTTAGCATGGTAAGTGCTAAACTTAAGAGTCACCCAGATCTTCTTTCACCACGCTCAACCCTTCTCTGTTTCTTCGAATGTTCTAGCTGATGTCGTCATATTCACGGCACTGCTTCAAGTAGCCCCAATGATACATAACAGCTTTGAAGAGATGTGGCTTTCATGCAGGTGAGACGAATCCTGGGCGGGGGGGGGGGGGGGTGTGTTCTGCTTTCAAGCACCTCTGGCTTTCTTTGAATGTCATGCCGTACCAAAGCTTGGCAAAAATGTGACGATAAGCTCATCATCCACTTCTCAACAATGTTACGTAGGACCTGCTGAAGCAAATGGCAGCACAGGACATTCGGCCAACGTCCACATATTCAATTCAATACTCACCTCACTGCGATCATATGGTGGGCTATCGCGTTCTTTGGCCATGCAGACGTTCTCGGAGATGATTGCAGTTGACATCGGTAAGTTGGTAATATCTTTAGCGAGGTTTCGTACTAGAAATATGGCACGTCCAATGGCAGCCCAGTCCGAAAATGGCCTTCTCTTTAGACTTTCTAGAAGATCTGTGTTTGACAGTTCTGTCCTTTTGGTTGATCTCTCTACTATCTTATTTCTCAACCATTATTTCATAAAGAAATACTTCTGACTGAAGTTCTGACTACTTCCTGGAGTGAAAAATAAATTACTAAATTTTCACCGACTCCATTATCTTTTATACAAAGGTGTAAAATACAGCATTGGGTAATCAGGTATGAATTTTGCGATTGCATAATTGATGTTAGTCCGTCCTTATTTTCTTCCTCATTGTCATTGTTTGAATATTGCTCATGGAACACACCTCACATTATCATCATTAAATAATACTATTGTACAGTAAACCCTTAAATATTGTGGGGGTTATGTTCCTGGAAAATGCGGTGACGGTTAAAACCAATTTCTCTGTGGGAATAAGAGGGTTAAGGTCCTGAGCTTCGAGGAAAGTCTGCAGCAGACACAAAGAAACACATCACAATTGAGACAAGAACGGCACTGGTAAGAGCCATACCTCCGCCAGGCTGAACAATTTATGGATTGTATTCCACTGATCGGCCGGATCTGGATCCGGACCTGAACCAAAATCTATTTGGCTTGTTTAATATTATTAAAAGAATCACTTTTGTTTATCGTTTTACACTTTGGCACCATTCCATTATTAACGATGCCCAAAAACAACGAAAAGCTCATGGTAGGAGATAACCATCACAGCTCAGCTCAAAATCCATGATTGGTCGAAATATAACTAAATCGATACACAAAGAGGCTGCCGAGTATTCATATATCTTTAGCTTAGATTTCTTTAGCTTTAGCTGAGATATGTGGTCAAAACCATGATATTCAACCCTGCGATATTTCAGGGTTTACTGTCCTAATAACAACACAAGTGATGAATGCCTCACTGTCTCCTAGGTTTTAGGACACTTTGTTTCCAGATATGGTTACCAGAGTTTCAGTTAGTTGGGTTCCATTTCCATGTGGTTTTACAACCAAGATTGGCAGTAGGAGTAGTCCAACAAGATGGAGCATCCTGCCACTTACCTTTGAGTCGTCTGCCTGGGTCTGATTCTCGGCCCGATGACAAACTCTGATTAATGCTTCATCGGCAAAGTGTTGCATCACAAACTCAGCCGCCCTTCGGATGGACGTTAAGCCGGCGACCTGTCTGCAATTATTCATTGATTGGCCTATGTTAAATATCCAAGGTGTCCTTCGACAAAACGTAGGTGGGTTGTAGCAGACACCCTTACCAGATTTCAAATGTGTGTCAACCTCAGTTAATGTCGGGCCTGACTGGCTGATTCACAAAAGACTCAGGTCAAGAGTACATGCTCTGTGAGCTGCCCAACTGATGGGAAAATGGCATAATGAGACATGATTAACAGTGCAACTACATTGCAACTTATTCCAGGCATGCTCAGCATTCACCATTTAATGTAATTTTTGCATCATTTTACTCTGAAATAGATTGACAAAGATTGATGTTTTGAGATATCTATTTCAGATCTATTTTATATTATTATATTATTTTTTTGGTTTCCTTCAAACACATTAAGCAATGCTTTGCTTACTTGTCACAGAACAGCAAGACTCTTCTGCCATGGACCAAATTAATGCAACCTGACCCCAATGGATTTCGCCTGGGAAATTGGAGTGGACTTGACCAAAACTTCACATTGTGGAAAAGGGATATTACTAATAATGGGGTTAATATGGTGGATAACGATGTTGTCCAGTTTAATGTTACCATCTGAGTCCACGGCTCATGATGCCTGGACCCAGTTTGAAATCCCATATGCTATGTATGTGTTCATTTTCCACAAATATCTGTGTAATTCATGCACAATTACACTGATGTTTCCGAATTTATTTGCCCTGCGTACAGCCTCTACTATTACCTTGCTTATGTGAACCACTCAACCCGGTTTGAAAACCGTGCTGCCCTCGATGCTGCATTTCCATCTGACTTGGTCATTCCAGTTTAAACTCTCAAAGTGAGTTCGCAATCATTTTACTTCGACCCTTTCCCAAAGCATGCGGATGCACGATGGGATGAGGGCCAGTCAATAAGGTAATGAGTGGGCGTATACATTTTGAGTCAAACCAAAAGTAAAGGTGTCATTGTTTGGCCAATATAATCTTAATGATTCTTTGGTGCTCTTTGAAAGCTATAAGTTGGAAGAGGAGAAGGAGAGGTTTCAGAAGATGAGAAGTGAGCTTATCGCTTGGAGGCAATACACATTCAAAGTCTGGAATTGCTCAGAGACGTAGCATCTCTCGGGCCTAGCAACCCATCTTGTATCCGAGCACGGACTCGACTATCAACCCCGGACTCGTTAGTCAAGCTCAAGGCTTGCTAAGAAAGGACTGCCCACATCCATCAAACACACCCACTAAACGGAAACACAAGGTTTTCACTGCGCTCAGATAGAAGATCACATGTGAGCTGCGGAGAATCCGGGTTTGGCATCACGGTTTTCAACCCGGGTTGAGTGGTCCATGATTGACAGAGACTGATGGTTTAAAGTACAGCAGGAGCAGTATGTTTTGGTTTTTCAACCAAGGTATAAGAGCCTTCAATTAATGTGGGGGAAAAACATTTTGGAATCAAAAAAACTAAATGTGTAAAGATCAAAATGGCTTGGGAGATCAATATTTCCTTTTAACCTCTGTGCAGAGCCGACGCTTTTGACCTACAATTGCATCCTTTCCTTCTTCTATAGACATGGTGAGTATCTTTCTCACGTCAACATTTTTATCATGCTCCTCATCTTCTCAATTGGCCTCAGTGCTTCTATAAAAGCTCTTCTTTACTTCCAGATTGTACATCTTCCTGACTTCTCTACTGCTTTACTAATCTACTCCTTGCCAGTCCTTGATTCTCAGCACTCTTACATCTTGACTTCATATTTGTCTTTTTAGTCTCAGCTCATCCCATCTGTCCCTTTCCTCTTCTCATATGCTCCTCCTTGCTAAATGGTTTTGCTCTTCTTTCACTCGTCAATGCTGTCATCACTCCTTTGTGCCCACCATCCCTCTTTTGCTCGTCATCTTTGCTACTTCTCATTCTGCATATTGTGTTGGATAAAATTGCTCAATGAGCAGAATCGTGCAATGTATGATCTCGGTGTCTGTTAGAGGGAGACACCGAGGCACTTATACTTTGGGATAAATATGTGTCCACTATTTCTAACCTCATCACACCAATCAATGTGTATTGTTTGCCACACCAAAATACTTTTTTCAGATCAAGGAAGCAGCAAGTCATTGAACATTCTTAAGGAAATCCTTGACAAGATTGAAAATCAAGAGTTTGACATCCTAGATGAAGACGATGGTAAGGCACGGCAATGCATACTATGTGAATGTATTATAAACTGTTGCTATTGCTACGATCAAGTGGAGATTGATGAAAGGTGCGATGCCATACTGCAACAAAGTACATTTGGAGGACTGTTTCTGTTATTGTTTTAAGTTGATGAAAATTAATTGGTTGTTGCATTTGCATTTCATGGAGGTTACATGGTTCTCACAGTCCTTGAAGGTCCTGGAAAAATGAGAAAGTATTTTCCAGTCCTGGAAGTCCTTGAAAACTTGTCCAAGTCCTTGAAACTTCAGGAAAATCGAGAAAATTGTGCAAATAGAAATAATCTGCCATTATGCTGGTCGGAATTGTTAATTCTGCTGAAATAGAATGTTACCAATTTTAACTTCCCGTCGGGATTTACCAACGCCGAGCCAAATGGTTTCTCACACGTCATGCATAACTTATGCAAGTGTTTACAGAAACTCCCAATTAAGCAGGAAGTAGTTAGCGTGCACACTGCCGATTTTTAAAGGGCACTGCCAATTTTAATGGGAAAGGAAGAAAATTTTATAGAATGTCAAAGCTTTCCTATTTTAATTCCTTGTAGCTGAGTCACATGACTACTGGGATTTGCTCGATGCCAGATGCAGGGCTAAAAATGGCTTGACGCCCCATTCAATGCGGATCTGTGAGAAGACATTCTGTATCGGGATATTGGGGGAAAGCGTGCTGAGAAGTCACGTGAGAGGCGCCAAGCACCAAAGCATGGTGTAGCATGTAACTGCAAATGACTCGTCTAATATATTACAGATTTTTTGGGCTCCAGGACAGGTATATATACTTCAGTTGTATTTAACTTATATTTATTGTCAGTCTTCCAGAATCTAATCCAAACATTCATCGATATTGATTCGTTCTATCAAAAAAATTGCAGTGGCTTGAACGATTTATTTATTTTTAAAATCTATGTACAAGTGACAGTTTGGTCTTCCATGGCTGTGCGAACCATGGTTTAAAAGGAGGAAGTGTATTGTTCTTTGTGATGAAAGTCAGTGACCTAAAGAATGATGTGCTTGTTGTTGTTGTTTCAGTGAAATTCTTCCCTCTTGCCATGCGATTGGTAAGTTTTTACTCAAACCACACACACACACACACACACACGTGGTAGTCATACTTCTTTAGTCTTTCACTGTATACCCATTTGCTTTGTTTAGAAAGTTAGTATTTTTTCAAATTTTTTTTGATCTCGTATTTATATGATATTGTGGGTTTCGTCCTGTTGTTTTACCGAAGTAAAGGTTGTCATTTAAACAGTGTCTTATTCAAGGCTTTCATATATCTTTTAACTATTTATTTCTGACGATTGAAGTATTTTTCAAAATATCCCTACTCGTATTTTCCTTTCCACTCTGATGCTGCCAGATTAGAATATTGGTGAATCCCACAGTCTCGGTTTGATATTTGCTTTGATCGCTTTCACTTTGCTTCATCGTTGCAGTGCTGGAGATGAAGGAGCTTGAACTTGCTCATCGGTTGTATCGGTTTTTCTCTCTCGGAATAACTGGAAGTTACTACACCCCCAGAGTTCTATATTCTTCTAGTAAGTCAGGTCCCACAGCATCTCGTTCCTTTTTGCACTACTTTCGCACGATTCCATCATAAATTAGCTAAACTTAAAGCGATTCTGTAGGTTGGAGTTAAATGTAATCTGAATTGTGATTCACATGTTAGTTGCTTATGGAAGCGAATAATAAGTTGTATAATTGCCCATTAGTGTTTTCATGTGAGAGAAATTTTGAAGATGAGGAAGCTCAGAACGTCATTTGCGTCTTGTGTATAGATCTGCCATTTTTTGAGCTTGTGTATGCATATAACGAACCTGAATGGTGCCGTGTATTGGCTTGATCTGGATGAACATAGCTGCAACAATGTCATGGCATTGACATTGATTTGTACCTAGACGACCCCTAACTAGCCCCAACCTAAGTTGCAACCAATGCAGCCAAGCAATTTCCAGCATGGGCCCAGGAAGGATAATAGGACGAACATGTGTCGTTATCCTTGGAGCATAGTGTGAACACTGCAAAAAGTGCAGAAGTGGAATGTGGAATGACATTAAGTAAATGTATAAATGGTACAGATAAACATGTTGAGGATTTCAAAACAAGTTTATTGCATATTTATAAGTACTTTCTTGGGAAGACAATCACAAACACCCAGTTTTTTTATTTCCTTGCCATGAAACTACTTTGGCAGCCACTGATGTTTTGTCTACCTGGCAATAGTGATGCACAGTTTAAAGGACACCTTTCTTGCCAATTCTCTATCCATTGTCATCACTTACAAGCTGTGTCCCTCTGCACAGGACTGTATCTAAAACTTCTTTTTGTTTCAGCGGAGAATTTTTCCAGTTGATTTGCCAGCAGGAGGACATCGATGTGGTACTCTCCTGGTACCGTGACTTCGTGCCATCGGTGAGTTCAGCGAATCAAATTGGAGGCACACACAATTACTGTGTCGCGCTTCTGCATCAGCAAGCCCTTATGAACATCGTAAACTTGACTCGCACAGCATGGTTACAGAGCTTGAGAGTGCAAGCTTTCCGGTTAACTTCATGTTTCCGGTTACCCAACTGACCCTAATTTTAATCACCTTCTGGAAAATAAATTTTGTTGGTGAGTTATCTTCCTTTGCCACCGGCGGCGCCTCTAAAATAGCGGCCACAATGATGACATGTTTCCATTGGTTATAGAGTTTTAATGTGACCTTTGGGCAGAAAAATACTTGAAAAGTCAATGACGATTTTAGAACTTCATCACATTGTGCACAAATAGTTATTCTGTTCCGCATCAGTCATACCCACCATCTTCCTTGTATATAGCACACCCCAAAGCCAATGTGGATTGTCGGCGATCGACATCGATTCGGTTTATCTGTTTGGGTCATTTCGTCCTTTTCCATCATGTTTCTGAAAGTTGAAAATGACTAGAGTTCATCAGAATCAAAGGGGATATCCGAAATGCAAAAATCGTTGTCGGCATTTGATGTTATATGTATATATTATATATATATATATATATATATATAATTATATATACATATAATGTATATATGTATATATATGTGTATATATACGTGTATATATACGTGTATATATACGTGTGTATATATACGTGTGATATATGTGTGTATATATGTATGTATATATAGTTATATATATGTGATATATATATGTGGTATATATATATATGTGTGTATACTGTATATATATGTGTAATATATATATATATATATATATATATATATGTCAGGCCAGATCAGATCTGTGACTTGCTGCAGGTATCAATGTAAACCTGTACTAACCAGTTCCATGGTCGGGTTGTCGGCGACTAAACCGTCTCCCCACCAGGTTTTTTGGTGAGGAGGGTGTATGGATATGGACACACAGCAGGATTAAAACAAAACCTGTCAAAGGGTGGAGGAGCTCCTTGTGAGCCAACGGCCACTCCATATCTAGTGACCAATTGTGTCTGCGGACGTCCTCCTGCAGTTGGGTTACTTCTTATTAGGAGGTTGGTGGCAAGATTTGCACTCCGGCGAACCATAAAACCCTTCATTCCGCAAAACACAAAAACGCAAAGAAATCTGAAAACCCACTCCGTGGGAGTACCTCCTGTGCAGCTTCTCTTTGCAGGGCAGCTCACCGGATGACGGGATTGGGGCAAAGCCTTTGGGACCCCCAATCTTTGATGAGAGGAGGGAAACCACGGGGTAACATTCCCGGGTCAGATTGCGCGGAGAGGTGTGTCGGAGTGGTGCTGAGGTGTCATCCACCAGATGGCGGTCTTCTTAGGTTAACCTGAGGCGGTCCCTTTGGGTGGGTGCCTGGAATGTCCTATCCCTCAGAGGGGATGATCACCTGTCTCTGTTATCATCTAAGCTCAAGCGTTTGGACATCTGTATTGCAGCACTCTCTGAGGTTCGGAGACCGGATGCGGCAGATCATGGCAGGTGGGTACACCTACTATTGGTCTGGTCGCTCTGATGGTTACCATACCCAAGGAGTTGCTGTGGCTGTGTCCAATAAGCCGACTCCAATGATAATTGAGGTAACACGGTCAACGAGCGTATTATGAGACCAATAATTCGTCACTCCTTGGGTGTCATTTCCCTGGACTATGTTTATGCTCCGACTGAGGTGAGTGATCTCACCGTGAAGGATGCATTCCATGCCACGCTCGAGTCTGTGGTTGATCAGTGCCCCAGACGAGATACACTTCTAGTGTTGGGGATTTCAATGCATCGACTGGAACTGATAGGGATGGTTATGAGACGTGTCATGGTCCCCATGGGTCAGGAACTGTGAACCTGAATAGCACTAAGTTCATTGACTTTGCAAGAAGTCATGGACTTAGGTGGGTGGCTTCATGGTTTCAGCGCCCACAAGCTCATCGTTGGACTTGGTATTATAACGCTGGTGTTGTGGCAAAGGAGATTGACCATGTCCTTGTTGATGGTGGCTGGAGGATGATCCAGAACTGCAGGGTCTACTGGAGTGCTCAGTTCCTCAATACTGACCACCAGCTTGTTGTAGCAACTCTTAAGTTGCACCTTCAATCCAGGAGAATGGTACCATCCCAGCCTAGGCTGGATGTTGGCATGCTCAAGGATGGAGGGGTATCTGAGGAGTTTGCGAATAAGCTGAGTGGAGATTTTGGGGGTCTGGGTGCTTTGGGAGGTCCTGAAGAGTTGTGGAGTGCCTTCAAGATCACCGTCCTTGATGTTGCTGGTAGATGTCTTGGAACTCACCGTAGGGCAAGGAAGAATTTTGTCTCTCAAGGGACACTGGATACCATTGACCAGAGTCGCAGGGCCAGGCTGAATGGCAGAGCTGAGCTGTTCAGGGAGGCTGAGGCGTAAAATTGCACGTGTGCTAAGGGTGGACAAGGAGGCCTATGTGCGAGGAATCTGTGAGGGTTGAGGGGGTAGAGCATCACCTGTGGTCAAGTGATTCTCGTCCTGCTTACAGGGGAATTCGCGCATTGCGTACATCCAAGCCCATCCGTCGGTGTACTGCAGTTAGAATGGAGGGTGGTAGGCTCTTGACAGAGGAGTCCGAAGTGAAGGCCCGCTGGGCCGGTTACTGTGAGCGGTTGTAC
>CM068968.1:31834603-31848384 GCA_035128595.1 Eptatretus atami
GGTAGTAATTCTTTCTTGCATCTTACTGTATGGCTGTATAGTGTGTCTATACCGTTTGTCGCCAGGAATAAATGTGCTTTGTGTGTTGATTGTCCCCGTTTGCTGCGTCCTTTCCTTTGTTGGTCCCACATTGCTTCACGTAAGGGTCGAAGTGGGCGTGATACGCCCGATAATTAATTTGGAACCGTCCGAGGCCGAGATAACACCCGTCGTTTCCGATAGCGCACGGAACGACCGCTTAAGCGTTCGTGTCCGACGTCGACCTGCGGCGAGGTGCGCATCGCCGTCTTTACCATCCGCGGGTATTTAGGTAGTCGAGTTTGCGCTGAACAACCCTATCCAACGCGGTGGCGATTGGCACGATTCGTGGTGAGCCGAAGAAGGCCCGCCCGTGACTGGCTCCCGGCGTAGTCTGAGAGGGTAGACGAATTGCCGGTCGTGGGCGAGACGTGCCACGCTCGAGTCACGTTGGCGTTCGCACGCCGGGGGCCGCGGAATTCCGCAACATATATATACATATTATATAATATATACATATAAATTATTATTAATACATTTTCAAAACATTCACGTTTTGCACGTTGTATATGTCAAAAATTGACGTATATTATATATATATATATATATATATAGATGTTTATATAATATATATATTTGTTATATATATTGTGTATGTAATATATTTATATATATATGTGTATGTGTGTATGTTATAATATAGTAATTAATATGTATGCATGTATATATATGTGTTCTATATAATGTTACTGTATGTATTATATATATGTACTGTATGTTATGGATATATATGTATGTATGTGTATTATATATATTATATGTATATATTATGTCTATATATGTATGCCGCGGTTAAAATAGGTGTACCTATCCCTGTGTCGAAGAGGCGACCAGGGTTGATCAGGAAGGGCATCCGGCGTTAAAACCTGTGCCAAATTCATTATGCGGATCATAACGGATTTCCGCTGTGGCGCCCTAACGGAGCAGCCAACGAAAGAAGAAGAAGAAGATGTTGTGTATATTGTATGTGTAATATATCTATATATATGAAGTGAAAGTGTGTCTGTGCTGTTTTCTCTGCTGACCTATGCACGCGCGAAATAGTACTGGCTGATCCTCACCAAACTTCACAGCTGACAGAACATGTACCCGGGAGTGTCCCCAGTAAAAATTGGTACTTCCGACTTCCCCTGTATTCCGAATTTATGACATCATCACTGATTTCATCAATAAGCACGCTTAATATATAAAGTTGAAATGGTGTCTGTGTGTTCTCTGTGACCAATGCAACACGAAAAGTTACTGACTGATTCCTCACCAAACTTCACATGCTACAGAACATGTACCTGTCGGAAGTGTCCGATGTAAAAGGAATGTGACCTTCCACTTCCGGTTTCGAATTATGACTATCATCACCTGATTTCGTAACGCTATATACGTGTTACGCTGTGGAATCGCAAACACCATTTCAGGCCCGTAGTGAGTATTTTTCTGAAAGTACATGTATAGTTAGCCCCAAACCCCATTGTTTAGGAGGGAATTAATGTGATCATCGGGGCTGCCGACACTTTTGAGTTAGCGTTTTTCTGTTCTTTCCATTATTTTAGAACCACCACCTTCACCTCAACCACGCCACCATCTTCTAATCAACGCCAGACACGCCAACCCTCACAACCACCACCACCATCTTCGCCACTAGCCCCCCGCTTGACGAAACGCCATCCTCCCACGGCCACACTACGACGCGTTATTCCGTGTTGAAACGCATCGACGCGAGAAGGGTAAAGAAGAAGTCACCACAGCGATGGCGGCGCGGGTTTTCCCCCTGTTTCTTCCTGGCCCGGCCGCCGAGGGGGGTACGGATTTCCCCCCACCCGCATGGCGCGGGAGGGGCGAGAGGGAACGCCCCCCTTCTCGAAGCGCCTCGAAGTAGTCGGTGGACCCAAGAACGGGGCGGTGCTCGGGGTATAAGAGTTCGGTAGGCGCAGGAGGCATTCGCTCTACCTCTGGTCCGGTATTCTCGCTGCGTGCCTCTCAGTCCGGTTGTGTTCGTGGTTCGGCTCAGTGTACGCAGCGTGCTCGGTCCGGCGTCGAAGGGCCAGCACGGGCAGGCACAGGCACGCCGAGAGAGCTTCGCCGACCACCTCGAACGGAGTCGCGGCAAGGGACCACGTCAGAGGACGGTCGCTCAAGGACTCTGAACTCAGGAAGTCGCGACTTCATTTTCTTTGGGTTTGTGGTGAACGTGTGGTGTGTGGCGCCGTGTCGCCAAAGTAGAACTGGTGTAAGTGTGGCCGTGTTACGCGTAGTCGTGGTGGGTAGCTCTGCTGCCATTGTTGTACTCTTACATGTATATATGTGCATTTCAATGTGACTTGTAAATACATGCTGTGATATATGTGTTGCTATCCTGTGTGCCGTGTATAAATGCTTTTTGTTGAATTGTTCCCTCCCGTTTCGCTGCGTTCCCTTTTCTTTGTGGGTCTCCATCTTGCTTCATGTAAATGGTTTGTGTGGGCGCCGGGACGCCGAGTAAATAATACGAACCGTCCGCAGCCGACGATAACACCGGTCGGTTATCCGATAGCAACGGAAACGGACCGCTTAAGCGGTCCGTAATGTCCGAATTGTCGACTGCGGCGAGGTGCGATCGGCCCGGTTTCCCATCCGCGTGGGTACTCAGGTAGGTAAGTTTGGCCGAACACCTATCCCACCCGCGGTGGCTTGGCACGATCGTGTGAGCCGAAACGTCCACCCGTGAACTAGATCCGGCGTTAGTCCGGAGGTCAACGACAGAATTGTCCGTCCGGTGGGCGACGTGCCGCCGATTCGAGTACGTGGTCTGTCGACAACGCCGGCGGCGCGAATCACAACCTGGGTCAGGAGAGCGGGAAAACAACACCTCCGTCCAGCTAATTCACAGGAATCGCGTCCAGGCGGTGAGAGAAGCGACCCCCGATTCCTCTAAATTACGAGCGAATAAATTACCGTCTTACGTGGATAGATGGGTCTCAAGCGGACTGGGTGCGGGGAGAAATGTAAGATGTATAAATAATTTAGAATCCATGGCCCGGGATAGTACTATTTCTTGTAATTTAAATCACAGGGAGCTCACCCTCATACTCTGACACGGACTTTTGCGGCAAACTGGGTCGCATAATGGCGGCGCGATCGCACCTCAGCCGGCAGCCACGGAGCGAGCGGCTTATTTATGCTCGCGCGAATGGCGCAACACGAGGCGAGCGCTCCCACAGCCACCGCTTCAAATCCCACGGGGCATCGGCAGCGTGAGGCAGGCGGGACATTGGCGCTCGGAAACAATTGGAGGAAGAATGGAGGACCGAGCTCGAAAAAGTAAAACAGAAATAGAGCTGGAAGTAAACACATTAAAGCGAGAATTAAAGGAAAATAGGGAAAATAGACTTCAAGATCCATTGAGTGGAAAACAAGCGGAGAGTGAGCTGAGGGAAGAAGTTAGAAGAGGCAAAAAAGGAAAAACCGATTTGGAGCTAAAGCAACTGAAGAGGGAGAGTAACAAGAGAAAAGGAAATTCAGGAACAATTGGGGAGAAAGAGCAGGTTTGGCGTATGAGGAGGTGAGCAAGGGGAAAGGAGTGGATGAGCAGGAAAGGGATGAGAATGTGCAAGGAAAGGATGAGATGTGCAAAGGAAAGAGGATGAGTGAGCAGGGAAAAGGATTCGAGTGTGCAAGAAAAGGGATGAACAAGTGAGAAAGGAAAAAGTTGATCCGAGATAACTGGAGCACGAAGCCAAAGAAACGAGTTACAAAACGAACTGAGAGAGTTAAAAGGGAAAGGAAGAGAACTGGAAAATAAAAACGTTAAGAACCACACTGAGCAGATTGAACAATTAAAGCCAAAGCAAGTTGGAGTGTGCGGAGATGAGAAAGGAATGTGAAAAGAAGTTTCTGAGTTACAAAACGACTGGGATGTTGCAGAGAGAGAAAGAAACGAGACGGAGAATGAAACGTTAAGGAACCACGCTGTACAGATCAAACGTTGGAAGCAAAGGCCAGATTAAAGAATGAGATGCCAAGAAGAGTAATGATGGACAGAAGAATGAGACAGAAGAAGGAAATCGATCAATGGAAGGAAACCACAGATATAGCAGAATGAAGGAAACAAGAAAGAGTCCTGAAAAGAACAAAGGATTACGACAGGAGAAAGAAGTCAGTCAGTTAAAGAATATAAACGAGATTGCAGAATGAGGCAACAGGAAAGACAGGAATAGGAAAATACAAAGAACAAGGAAGAGACAGGAGAAAGAAATTCCGTTCAATTAAAGGAAATAATGAGATTGCAGAACGAGAACAATAAAAAAGACAGCTGGCAATAAAAAACTGAAAGGAGTATGAATTTGAAACATGAACGACAAACAGGAAAAAAATAGGTTGGAATACCGAGGTAGAAGTTGAAGGTAGCAACGAATGAAAGCAGGAGAGAAATGAGGAGATGAGGATCATACGAGATTGGAGAGGGAAAGAAACGATGAGAGACAAGGGATAGAAAACAAAAGAACATGAAGCCGAGGATTGACCAATTGAAAAGAAAAGGCGAGCTGCGAGTGCGAGGGAGAATAGACAAAAGACACGAAAGAAACACAAAAGGGAAATTAACACATGAAGAAACCCATGAAACTGCAAGAAGGAAGGGCGGAGAAGAAACAAGGAAGAGTAATGAGACGCAGCAACGAAAACACAGAAAGAGGATAACCAAATGAAGCAGAAACGCATGCAAACGGAGAAGGAAGACAGAGAGGAAACGGAAAAAGGAGGAATGGGATAATGAGAGAACAGCGAGATGAACACAGGAAGGAAATGCAGCCAATTGAAGAAACGATGAGATTGGAAAAGAAGAGCAGGAGAAACAACTGTGGGGCAGAAAACCAAGAAACAATGTAAGTTGGAAATTGAACAACTAAAACGGGGAAGCAGAATTGCGCGTCCACGGAGATTGAAAAATTCGGAGAGAGAACGAACAACTCAAAAGCCTCCGAGTGGAGGATGAACGACTCAAAAGGAGCGAGGAAAATGGGGACAGCGCAATAAGTGGGTGTGGGACATCACCACAGGGAGGAAACGCTTAGTGGTGTGGGACTTGATAGACATCACTCTCGGTATGAAACAACAATTAGGGCAAACCCGAAAATGAGACGAGACAGAACAGAGACACACAAGGAGTAGAAGTATTGCCAGAGACACAGGGCAGATAAGACACAGCGTGAAAGGAATTGGGAGGGAGAGAAACAGAACAATTAAGACGCGAAAGCAAGGATGAGGTACGCGGAGATCCTGAAAGAGCAAGGAGTGAAACGAGGGAAGGATGGGAGCGAACTTAGGACGAAAGCAAGGTTGACCTACGTAAAGATAAGCGGGAAGACGCCAGAAAGAAGCAGAGACTAAAGACAACGAGGAGATAACAGAAACTAATAAAGTAGCAGAGACACGGAGATAGCAGGGTGAATTTGACGGGCGTTAGTGACGCACCACACACACACACAGAGTTAGCGCAGGCTTAATGGGGCGTAGCTGGTGGACTGTGTTGTGACCCGTGCAAGCAGCGGGATGGCCGCCCTCAGGAACTAGGGAGGGAGTTTGCCCCCTTGAAGCGAATCACGACCAGTGGGTTCGGTCGTGCCAAGCGAGTTGAAGGGACGAGTGCTGTGGATAGGTGCACGTGCAGCTTGGGGGCTATAGAGGCCCCGTGTACCCTTGTGGGGACACGAATCCCCAGTGTGGTGTGCAGGGGTGTGTGTTGCGAGTGTGCGGGGATGCGTGCTTCCCAGCACGCCGTGTGTGGATAGCCACCGCGGCGCGCGAGTGCCCCCGCGTCTGTGAGTGGTAATGGTTTGTGTGAGGGAAATACAACGAGTGAGTGAGCGGCCGAGTGTAAGGGAGAACAGCGTGTGTAAGTCGCCTGTGTGTAAGGAGGATGTCGTCGCATGCGTGAGCATGCAGCCGCGTCTCCCGCCGTGTGAATGTGAGTGTTGTTTGCAGTGGAGTCTGTGCGTCGTAACACGCAGGTGTGCGTGGTAGAACGAGACGACGGCGACAGAGGGACAAAAGCCAGGTAGCGGCCGTAGCTGTTGTGGGGACCGCGCCGGTTCACCAGCGGCGAGCGCGAGGTCCGTGCTGTGCAAACGCACGAGAACCCCACGTGCTCGCTTGCGGGAGTGAAGCCCGCGTCCGGAAACGCACGCGGTGATGTTGCCGATCCCGCGGACGGACAAAGTTTAGGCAGGATTTCTGATTTGGACCGGACGGGTTTCCACGCGAGCTTGTGTTAAGCTCCAACGGGCAGAGCACATGTGTTCGCGTGGGGGCCCCTCGGAGTGCGAGGTTTGCTTTTGGGGGTGCGCAGGGTGACGTCATGGCTGCACGTAGGTTGGAATCCGGCAGGAGGGTGAATCCCTGCCGGATGGTACCGTCCAAGAGGACGAGGTACACGTGCAGCTGCATGATGTCACGGGCAGGTGCAAGGTGGCGAGCTGTGAGTTGCCCGCTGATGCTGCGCGTAATTTGGAAAAAAAAAATAACACAATAGCAAGCCTCGCTTTCGGTGTGACAGGATTCCCGGTAAGGGTAGAACCCCCTTGACAGGCACAGGATGGCACTAGTTAGGGGAAGGGTTAGTGATATTAGTCCGGCCCATGGGCAGGGGTAAGTCCTCATGGGGCCCGTGGAATGGATTAGGTAGAGGATTTAGATGAGATTTAGGTTGAAAATGAATTTAGAGATTTGGAGACCAGAGACAGACTGGGGATGTGTAGTGGGGACGTAGCTTAGCTACATAGTTAAAATGGAACGTGCTGTACTTACGGGACGACGTGGAGCACGAGTTAGTTAGGGAGGTACGTTAGAAGGATGGCGGATTCACGGCGTGTTGTTGAAGAGTTGGAAGTTGTGAGTGAGTTGCGTGGAGACATGTGAGTGAGGGAGCCAGGGTCTGTGTGTATTGGAGCGAATGTGGAGCGATGGTGCGATGAGTGATTGGGGGGGAGGAGTGACTCCGCCAAGGGACCCCGGGTCAGTGTAAAGTGAGTAGTGGGTTAGTTAAATTGACAAAATGGAGGTCGTTTGTTGTTGGTGGGAATGTTAGGCTCGATACCATTGGAGGGGTGCAGGAGCCTTGACGGGCTGGAGCGTGGCTGCGAAAGGTGAGATCGCTGAGTGGGTACCCCGGACACCAGGCTAGTCGGCCGTGGTAGGCCAAGGGCCCATGGGGGGCCGGGATGGCGTGGTGGCACGGTGCGCCCGCTTGGTGCGGGGCCCGGAGCGCCGTTAGCCGCGTGGGCAGTGTCGTGGGCACGGGTGACCCTCGGAAAGGGGCCCGGGGCGCCAGCCTGCCACGTGTGCGTTTCAGGGGAGTTCCATGGGGGCACTCCCCGCGGTTTAGGAGCTGGTGGCTCGGAGGCAGTGTAGTGCCCGGGGGTGCCATTGTAGGGGATTCGGGCAGAGGGTCGTGCCTGCAGGGGGAGCCACGCGTCCCAGCCACGAAACCGTGCAAGGGCACGAGGGAAAAATTCGAGGGCGAGGCCCGAAATAATGATGGACACCAACACAGGCGACGGGAATCTGGGTTGTTAGAAACGATAGCTTAAGCGAGAGGCGCTTTGTTAAAGCCCCGGGTTGTTTAAAGGTTAATGTGTTAGGTAGATTAGGCAGTGTACCCCTCCGCACCATCCATCCCTTCGCTCTCGTTGTGGCCGCTGGACCCACTTGTGTTAAGAGTCGCTGAGATCTGGGAGGCCATCCTGAGGCTTCGTTGGGCCTCGCACAGGACGCTAGCTCTCCCTTATTCCCCTCCGGGTAGGGAACGTAGGGGTTGGGAGTAGGCTAGGGGAACGGTAGGTTAAGCCGAACAATGACAGTAAAGGGGGTTATAGGGGACGATTATAGTCGGGAAATGAAAGTAAAGATAAAAAAAAATTAATGGGGCTAAATTGGGTTTTTTTTAAATTAAGGGAGGGGGTATGAACAGTGACAGGCAAAGGCGATAGGTGGGAGGGGGACCGTAGGGTAGTCCGAGCCCCGCCTTCTGAGTGGCCAGCACCACCGCACTCCCTCCACCAACCTCCACTGCACGCGCAAGGTGCCGGCCAACTTACATCGGCAGCTGTTGTTTGCTGCAAGGCCTGTGCCGGCCGGATCGTCTGCAGCTGCTGTACTGCAAGGCCTGTGCGGCCCACTTCTTCGGCTGGCTGTTTTTTGCGAGGCCTGTGCCGGTCACTTCGTCTGCAGCTGCTGTACTGCAAGGCCTGTGCCGGCCACTTCATCGGCTGGCTGTTTTCTGCGGAGGCCGTGCCGGTCACTTCGTCTGCAGGCTGTGTTTGCCCTGCTCACCTTTGCCATGCCATGCCCACTGCCATTCCACAGCCCCGTTCAGTTTTGATTTGCCCCCCTTGTTCAATTGCCATGTGCGCCAGGATCAAGCAACAGTTTGCAAGCTGCAGAACTGTCCTGTTGGCAGCTACAACACGGGCCTGCAGTGGCGGCCCGTGCGCCGCCGTTCTCTGTTGACTTCTTCTTGTTCCTGCAGAGTCCATTGATCCTGGGCCATGGTTTAGTGTAAATTATAAGGTTAAGGTTAAGATGTACTGTACATATGAGTGCGCCCCCGCATGTCTTGTCTAGCGCCGGCAATTTTATTTAAGTCGTCTGTATATGAGTGAGTTTGTTTAGTTAGTTACTCAGCCCTCAGGTTATTTATTTTGGGACACGAATACCATGAATGTCGCACTCAGGGATCCGTAGTAAACGTACTAGGGGAAGAACTAACATAATGGCACACGATAATTTGACGACTCGGGACGAGTCTGTAAAAAGGGGAGGGGGTAGTGTTACGGCTGTGGAAATTCGCAAACACCATTCAGGTCCCGTAGGTGAGATTTTTTTGAAGTACATGTATTAGTTAGCCCCAAACCCATTGTTTAGAGGGAATTAATGGTTTCATTCGGGCTGCGACACTTTGAGTTAGTCGTTTTTCTGTTCTTTCATTATTTTCGAACCAACCACCTTCAACCTCAACCACGCCACCACTTCAACAACGCCAGCACCGCCACCCTCACAACCACCACCACCATCTTCGCCACTACCCCGCTGACGAACGCCATCCTCCACGGTCCACACTACGACGGTTTCCATGTTGGAAACCGTCGAACGCGAGAAGAAAGAAGAAGTCACCACAGCGATGGCGCGCGGGTTTTCCCGCCTGTTCTTTCCTGGCCCGGCGCCAGGACGGATTTCCTCGCCCCCCGCATGGCGTGGGAGGGGGGAACGAGAGGGAACGCCCCCTTCTCGAAGCGCCTCGAAGGAGGGTGGAGCCAAGAACGGGCGCGGGCGCCGGGGTATAAGAGTCGGAGGCGCAGAGGCATCGCTCTCTCTTGGTTCGGTGATTTCTCGCTCGGTGCTCTCAGTCCGTGTGTGTTCGTGGTTCGGCTCAGTGACGCAGTCGGTGCTCGGTCCGTGCGTCGAGGGGCCAGCACGGGCAGGCACGAGGCACGCCGGAGAGGCTTCGCCGGACCACGCTCGAACGGAGTCGCGGCCAGACGGGACCACGTCAGAGGAACGGTCGCCAAAGGACTCGAACTTCAGGGAAGTCGCGACTTCCATTTTTCTTTTGGGGTTCTGTGTGAACGTTTGTTGTGTGTTGCGCCGTGTCCGCAAAGTAGAAAACTGTGTAAGTGTGGCCGTGTGTACGCGTATCGGTGGTAGCTCTGCTGCATTGTTGCTTATCTTACATTGATATATGTGCATTTTTGCTAAGTGGCTGTAAATACATGCTTGTGATATATGTGTGCTATCTGTGTGCATGCTAATAAATGCTTTCTTGTTGAATTGTTCCCCGTTTCGCTGCGTCCTTCCTTTGTGGGTTCTCCATCTTGCTTCATGTAAAGGGTTTGAGTGGGCGCGCGGGACGCCGATAATTAATCAGGGAACCGTCGAGGCGACGATAACACCGCTCGGTATATCCGATAGCACGGAACGGACCGCTTAAGCGGTCCGTGTCCGAAGTCGACCTGCGGCGAGGTGCGATCGCCGGTTTACCCATCCGCGTGGGTACTTAGGTAGCGTCGAGTTTGCGAACAACCCCTATCCCACGCGGGTGGCCGATTGGCACGATCGTGGTGAGGCCGAAGGTCCACCCGTGACTAGATCCGCCGCGTTAGTCCGAAGAGGTCACGACAGAATTGTCCGTCCGGTGGGCGACGTGCCGCGATTCGAGTTACGTGGTCGTTCGCACGCCGGCGGGCGCGAATTCACAACAAGTATATAAGTTGATAAAGTGTGTCTGGTGTGTTTTCTTCTGTGACCAATGCACACGAAAAGTACTGGACTGATCCTCACCAAACTTCATATTGTGACAGAACATTGTACCTGGGAGTTCCCGATGTAAAAGAATTGTACTTCGACTTCCGGTTTCCGAATTATATGACGTCATCACTGATTCGTACCGTTATTTTTCAATTCAGCTGATTGACATGGGCCAACGCCATATACAATACTAATCTAACATAATGATTTTAAGTTTTGTTGTCTGTCGTTTGTTTTGTTGTTTGTTTGTTGTTTTGCACGCGCTAATCTCCTGAAGTGAAGATAGGAGCTAACCACTGAAACAAAAAATGTCGATGGAGCCCCGGGAAGGTTATAGGCTATGTGGCAAGGCCCCTCGCCCGGGGGGGGGGGGTGGAGGGGGTGTGTTTCCCCTCACCAACCCCCTTAGCCTATGACTGCCATGCCCATAGGGAACTGTTACTTAGCTCGCCGTCAGGACATATGTATAGAATATAAATTCATTCAGAAAGAACGCCGGGCAGCGCCGGGTGCATTCACCGATAATATATATATTATATATATATAATATATATGTGTATATATATATATATGTGTGTATGTATATATATATGTATGTATGTATATATATATATATATAATATATATATATACATATATAAATAAATATATATATATATATATGTTACGAATCTGGCAGCCATGAGCACTCAACATTCAAGGTCCCCGTAGCTCAGTTATTTCGTTAAGTAAATGTGGATAGATAGCTCCCTTTCCCCTATGTCTAATGGCAATTAAGTGTACGTGCGCTGTGAAGTTATTTTATAGATAGGATTTTTACCACAACAACAACACCAACAACAGTGTCATCCTCCCTGGCATCCTTCCACCATCGGCCTTTCTGACGCACATACGTGCGAGCGCCTGTGGGCGGAGTTCCATTGGCAACCGACGCATTGGCTCCGCTCCAGGGTCGAGCAAGACATGTTGCCTTCAGCCAATGGGCAAAGCGCGAGCGACGTACGCCGCGTTCCAGCTAATGCGGAGGCACGTCGCCCGAAGAAGGAGGAATGCCTCTCAGGAGGGACGGGCCGCGAGGATGCTCGCTACGCCCCCCGGACGAATCACTAATAGCGAGCGGATCGCCTGAGTCGAACCGGCCAATCGGGAGGCGAGTGGCACGGCCAGAGTGAACAGAAAGCGGGTGTGCGCAAGGAGGTCCTGTCTTTTTCCTGTGAGTCTGTCCCGCGGAGGATCGCCTGCTTGCGAGTCTGTCCCGCGGAGGATCGCTTGCCTGTCTCCTCTGCTGGCGCTCGCTGTCTCGTCGCATGCCGGAGGGAGCGGCTGGAGCCCGATGCTGCCATCCGTACCCGGTGCTTGCAGCGACATCGAGTTGCGGGTTCGAGTCCCGCCGAGCCGGATCGTCAAGGCCGCACGAGGCGGGAAGGTCCAACCTTGCATCCTTACCTCCAGCTCACCTTCCCTCCGAGCTGGGGGTATCAATGAAGGCCGCGGCCATCATTTCTTTTGGGGGGGGGGGTGTGTCTGTGTGTGGGCTCGTCTTCAGGTAGAATTGTGTAAGTGCTTTCTTTTGCTCATTGTACATTGCCTGCCTTTTATTCGGTTAGCTCTGCCCTTGCGTGTTCCCTTCCCCCCATTGTAAATAAATGCCCTCTTGTTGAATATTGTAGCCGTAATCGTACAATTGGCCGGCAGCATTCTGGTACGCTCCGCTCGGGGTATGACTCGGATCCTGCTCGGTAACGGCCCAGATTGCGCAGATCCTGCCGAGGGTGAATTTCCCCGGTAGTTTGACGACGTGGGTAATTAGGTATATTGAAATTGGCAATTGACCCTACCCCACGTGGTCGACCTATTGGCGATCTTCCGTCCGATAAGGGACCCGTGACCTTTCGGATTTATCTGAAAGGTACGACCTAAATTCCGGGTGTTCGCTGGAGCCGACTCTACTGCTCCCCCTATCGGTCGTGCTTGCCACCGATACCCGGCCCCACAACAATATATGTATATGTATGTATATATATATATGTATATTGTATATATGTATGTATATATTTATTTATGTATATGTATGTGTATGTATATATATTTATTTATATTGTTGTGGGCCGGGTATCGGCGACGAGCACGACTGCCAGATGGAGCTGCAGAGTCGACTCCAACGAACACCCGGAATTTAGATCGTACCTTTCAGAAAATTCCGAGAGGTACGGGTCCCTTACCGGACCGTGAGTCGTCAATAATTCCACCACGTGGTACAGGGTTATTTGCCAATCTTCAAAATACCTCGAGCTCCACATGGCGAGTTACCGAGTACTCACACCCTCGACGGCCCTCCTATGAGTCGAGCCGTTAGTGTGCCCAATCCGTGCGCAATCCGAGCGGACGGTTGCCGAAGTTCCGTCGGTCCAAACGTACATTTAGAGCGGCAACTTCTTCTTCTTTTTTGGCTGCTCCCGTTAGGGGACGCCACAGCGGATAATCCGTTATGATCCGCTTAATAATTTGGCACAGGTTTTACGCCGGATGCCCTTCCTGATGCAACCCTGGTCGCCTCTTATGACACAGGGATATGGTACACCTATTTTAACCGGGGTATACACCGGGCCCAGTACACTGGTACTCACTTCGCCGACCTCGGAAGGATGACAGGCTGAGTCAACCTCCTGGTGTATTAATTCAGTGGCCCAACGGGGCTTGAACTCAGGACCTTTTTGGATCCCAAGCCGCTGCCCTAATATAACCACTGCGCCAACACCAGGCTTACATTTACAGCAGCAACAGCCTTTGTAATTCACCAACACGCGTCATGCTAAGCCAATGGAAGAAACACAGCATGAACTGATTATTTAACAAATGTATTTATTTATAAGGGGGGGGGGGGGGGGGGGGGGGGGGGGAACACGCAAGAAGCAGAGTTATCACGACTAATAGAGAAGCACGTATGTACAGCCAAGAGCACTTATACAATTCCTACTTACAGACGGGCCCACACTCAGACGCACAACCAAAGAAACGGACCCAAAGTAGTCTTATTATCCCTTCGGCTCAGAGGGAAGACGAGCTGAGGGACGAGAAAATAGCAGGCTACCTGGCCGCACCGCGCGGCTCAACGTCCACACCTTCCCGGATCACCAGTCGGCCAAGAAGGAACCAGGGCAGCCAGATGCGGACTACGCCAGCCACGAGACGAGCTGTGAACCCGAGCACGCCAGCGACGAGATGCCTTTCTCCCAGCCTCGAGAGATGCGTCTTCCCCTCCGAGCTCCAGCGGATCCTCACGCGCTCTTCCAGATTCTGACGCTTCCGCAGATCCTGACGCTCTGGCAGATTCCCTCGCTCTCCTGATCTTCCACTCTCTCGATCTCTCGCTCGACGTCCCTTTTATCGCCCTCGGGCGCGGTTCGCTCCTCGTGACCCGCTCTCGGGCG
>CM068968.1:31852759-31864295 GCA_035128595.1 Eptatretus atami
AAGAGAGAGATAGAAAGGGGAGCGGAGTGCGAGAGATAAGAGAAAGAACAGCGATGAACACAAAAGGGAAATTAACCGCACATGAAAGAAACCCATGAAAACGCAGAAGGAAGGGCAGGAGGAGAGAAACAAGAAGAGTAATGAGACAGCAGCAACTGAAACCAGAAAGAGATTAACCAAATGAAGCAAACCATGAAACTGGAGAAGGACAGACAGGAGAGGAAACGAGGAAGGGTAATGACGAGAACAGCGATGATAACACAGGAAGGAAATGAGCAATTGGAAGAAACGATGAGATTGGAAATGAAGAGCAGGAGAAACTGTGGGGCAGAAACAAGAACAATGTAAGTTGGAAATTGAACAACTAAAACGGAAGGACAGAATTGGCTTCCACGGAGATTGAAAAATCCGGAGAGAGAGAACGAACAACTCAAAAGCTCCGAAGGATGAACGACTCAAAAGGAGCGAGAAATGGAAAGCGCAAATAATGTGGGATGTGGGACATCACCACAGGGAGGAACGTTAGTGGGTGGGACTTGATAGACATCATCGTCGGATGAAAACAATAGGGCAAACCCCTGAAAGGAGACGAGGGAAGTAACAGAGACAACGAAGGAGGTAAGAAGTATTGCAGAGACACAGGAGATAAGACAACGAGGTGAAAAGGAATTGGGAGGGAGAGAAAGAACAATTAGACCGGAAAGCAAGGATGAGGTACGCGGAGATCTGAAGAGCAAGGAGTGAAACAGAGGGAAGGATGGGAGCGACTTAAGGAGAAAGCAAGGTTGACCTACGTAAAGATAAGGGGAAGACGCCAGAAAGAAGCAGAGACTAATAGACACGAGGAGATAACAGAAACTAATAAATGTACAGAGCACGGAGATAGAGGGTGAATTTGACGGGTTAGTGACGCACACACACACACACAGAGTTAGCGAGGCTTAATGGGGGTGAGCTGGTGGACTGTGTTGTGACCCGGTGCAAGCAGCGGGATTGCCGCCTCCAGGAACAGGGGAGGGAGTTTGCCCCCTTGAAGCGAATCACGACCAGTGGGTTCGGTCGTGCCAAGCGAGTTGAAGGGACGAGTGCTGTGGATAGGTGCACGTGCAGCTTGGGGGCTATAGAGGCCCCGGTAACCCTTGTGGGGACACGAATCCCCAGTGGGTTGTGCAGGGGTGTGTTGTTGCGAGTGTGCGGGTGATGCGTGCTTCCCAGCACGCCGTGTGTGGATGAGCCACGCGGGGAGTGCCCGCGTCTGTGAGTGGTATGGTTTGTGTGAGGGAAATAGCACGAGTGAGTGAGCGGCCGAGTGTAAGGGGAGGAACAGCGTGTGTAAGTCGCTGTGTGTAAGGGAGATGTCGGTCGGCATGCGTGAGCATGCACCGAGTCGCTCCCGGTGTGAATGTGAGTGTGTTGGAGTGGAGTCTGTGCGTCGTAACAACGCAGGTGTGCGTGGTAAGAACGGAGAGACGGCGCAAGGGACAAAAGCCAGGTAAGCGCCGTAGCTTGTTGTGGGACCGCGCCGGTTCACCAGCGGCGAGCGCAGGGTCCGTGCTGTGCAACGCACGAGACCCCACGTGCTCGCTTGCGGGAGTGAAGCCCGGTCCGGAAACGCACGCGGTGGATGTTGCCGATCCCCGCGGACGGACAAAGTTTAGGCAGGATTTCTGATTTGGACCGGGACGGGGTTCTCCACCGAGCTTGTGTTAAGCTCCAACGGGCAGAGCACATGTGTTCGCTGTGGAGCCCCTCGGAGTGCGAGGTTTGCTTTTGGGGTGCGCAGGGTGACGTCATGGCTGCCGTAGGGTTGGAATCCGACAGGAGGGTGAATCCTGCCGGATGGTACGCGCCAAGAGGGACGAGGTACCAACGTGCAGCTGCATGATGTCACGGCAGGTGCAAGGTGCGCGAGCTGTGAGTTGCCGCGCTGAGCTGCGCGTAATTTGGAAAAAAAAAATTAACAATAGCAAGCCTCGCTTTCGGGTGACAGGATTCCCGGTAGGGGTGGAAACCCCTTGACAGGGCACAGGATGGCACTAGTTAGGGGAAGGGTTAGTGATAGTTAGTCCGGCTCCATGGGGCAGGGGTAAGTCCTATGGGGCCCGTGAATGGATTAGGTAGAGGGATTTAGATGAGATTTAGGTTGGGAAATGATTTTAGAGATTTGGAGACAGAGACAGACTGTGGATGTGTAGTGGGGACGTAGCTTAGCTACATAGTGTAAAATGGAACGTGCTGTAGCTTAAGGGACGACGTGGGAGCACGAGTTAGTTGGGGAGGTAGTTAGAAGGATGGCAGGATTCAGCGTGTGTGTTTGAAGAGTTGGAAAGTTGTGAGGGTGAGTTGCGTGGAGACATGTTGAGTGAGTGAGGCCAGCGGGTCTGTGTGTATGGAGCGAATTGTGGAATGCATGGTGCGATGAGTGATTGGGGGGAGGAGTGACTCCGCCCAGGGACCCGGGTCAGTGTAAAGTGAGTTTAGTGGTTAGTTAAATTGACAAAATGGAGGTCGTTTTGTTGTTGGTGGGAATGTGGCTCGATACCCATTTGGAGGGTGCAGGAGCCGTTGACGGGCTGGGAGCGTGGCTGCGAAAGGTGAGTTCGTGAGTGGGTACCCCGGACACCAGGCTAGTCGCCCTGGTAGGCCAAGGGCCCAGGGGGCCGGGGATGGCGTGGTGGGCACGGGTGCGCCCGCTTGGTGCGGGCCCGGAGCGCCGTTAGCCGCGTGGGCAGTGTCGTGGGCACGGGTGACCCTCGGAAAGGGGCCCGGGCGCCAGCCTGCCACGGTGCGTTTTCAGGGGAGTTGCCATGGGGGCACTCCCCGGTGTTTAGGGAGCTGGTGGGCTCGGAGGCAGTGTAGTGCCGGGGTGCCATTGTAGGGGATTCGGCAGAGGGTCGTGCCTGCCAGGGGGAGCCACGCGTCCAGCCACGAAACCGTGCAAGGGCACGAGGGAAAATTCGATGGCGAGGCCCGAAATTTGTGAGGACACCAACACAGGCGACGGAATCTGGGTTGTTAGAACCGATAGGCTTTTAAGCGAGAGGCGCTTTGTTAAAGCCCGGGGTTTTAAAGGTTAATGGTTAGGGTAGATTAGGCAGTGTACCCTCGCAGCCATCCATCTCCTTGCTCTGTTGTGGGCCGCTGGACCCACTTTGTGTTAGAGATCGCTGAGATCTGGGAGGCCATCCTGAGGCTTCGTTGGCCTCGACACAGGACGCTAGCTCTCCCTTATTCCCCTCCGGGTAGGGAACGTAGGGGTTGGGAGTAGGCTAGGAGACGGTAGGTTAGCCGAACAATGACAGTAAAGGGGTTAGGTGACGATTTATAGTCGGGAAATGAAAGTAAAGATAAAAAAAAATTGATTGGGGCTAAATTGGGTTTTTTTAAATTAAGGGAGTGGGTATGAACAGTGACAGGCAAAGGCGATAGTGGAGGGGACCGTAGGGTAGGTCCGAGCCGCCTTCTGAGTGGCCAGCACCACCGCACTCCCTCCACCAACCTCCACTGCACGGCAGGTGCGCCAACTTCATCGGCAGCTGTTGTTTGCTGCAAGGCCTGTGCCGGCCGGTCGTCTGCAGCTGCTGTAACTGCAAGGCCTGTGCCGGCCACTTCATCGGCTGGCTGTTTTCTGCGAGGCCTGTGCCGGTCACTTCGTCTGCAGCTGCTTGTACTGCAAGGCCTGTGCCGGCCACTTCATCGCTGGCTGTTTTCTGCGAGGCCTGTCCGGTCACTTCGTCTGCAGGCGTGTTTGCCTGCTCACCTTTGCCATGCACATGCCCATGCCCATGTCCACCCAGCCCCGTTCAGTTTTGATTTGCCCCCCTTGTTCATTGCCATGTGCGCCAGGATCAAGCACATTTGCAAGCTGCAGGAACTGTCCTGTTGGCAGCTACAACACGGGCCTGCCAGTGGCGGCCCCGTGCGCCGTTCTCTGTTGACTTCTTCTTGTTCCTGCAGAGTCCATTGATCCTGGGCCATGGTTTAGTGTAAATTATAAGGTTAAGGTTAAGATGTACTGTACATATGAGTGCGCCCCCGGCATGTTCTGTCTAGCGCCGGCAATTTTATTTAAGTCGTCTGTATGAGTGAGTTTGTTTAGTAGTTACTCCCCTCAGGTTATTTATTTGGGGACACGAATACCATGAAATGTCGCACTCAGGGATCCGTAGGTAAACGTACTAGGGGAGAACTACACATATATGGCACACGATAATTTGACGGACTCGGGACGAGTCTGTAAAAAGGGGAGGGGGTAGTGTTACGGCTGTGGAAATTCGCAAACACCATTCAGGTCCCGTAGGTGAGATTTTTTTGAGTACATGTATAGTTAGCCCAAACCCATTGTTTAGAGGAATTAATGTGATTCATTCGGCTGCGACACTTTGAGTTAGTCGTTTTTCTGTTCCTTTCATTATTTTCGAACACAACCACCTTTCAACTCAACCACGCCACCACTTCAACAACGCCAGCACCGCCACCTCACAACACCACCACCATCTTCGCCACTACCCCGCTCGACGAACGCCATCCTCACGGTCCACACTACGACGGTTTCCATGTTGGAAACCGTCGAACGCGTGAGAAGGGAAAGAAGAAGTCACCACAGCGATGCGCGCGGTTTCCCGCCTGTTTCTTTCCTGGCCCGGCGCCAGACGGGATTTTCCTCGCCCCCGCATGGCGCGGGGAGGGGGGAACGAGAGGGAACGCCCCCCTTCTCGAAGCGCCTCGAAGGAGGGTGGACGCAAGAACGGGGCGGGGCGCCGGGGGTATAAGAGTCGGAGGCGCAGGAGGCATTCGCTCTCTCTTGGTTCGGTATTCTCGCTCGGTGCTCTCAGTCCGGTGTGTTCGTGTTCGGCTCAGTGTAGCGCAGTCGGTGCTCGTCGTGGCGTCGAGGGGCCAGCACGGGCAGGCACGAGGCAGCCGGAGAGGCTTCGCCGACCACGCTCGAACGGAGTCGCGGCCAGACGGGACCACGTCAGAGGACGGTCGCCAAGGACTCGAACTCAGGGAAGTCGCGACTTCCATTTTCTTTTGGGGTTCTGTGTGAACGTGTGTGTGTGTTGGCGCTGTGTCCGCAAAGTAGAACTGTGTAAGTGTGGCCGTGTGTACGCGTAGTCGGTGGTAGCTCTGCTGCATTGTTGCTTATCTTACATGTGATATATGTGCATTTTGCTAATTGTGACTGTAAATACATGCTGGTGATATATGTGTGCTATCGTGTGTGCATGTAATAAATGCTTTCTTGTTGAATTGTTCCCCCGTTTCGCTGCGTCTTCTTCCTTTGTGGGTCTCCATCTTGCTTCATGGTAAAGGGTTTGAGTGGGCGCGGGACCGCCCGATAATTAATCAGGAACCGTCGAGGCGCGATACACCGCTCGGTTTATCCGATACGCACGGAACGGACCGCTTAAGCGGTCCGTGTCCGAAGTCGACCTGCGCGAGGTGCGATCGCCCGGTTTACCATCCGCGTGGGTACTTAGGTAGGTCGAGTTTGGCGAACAACCCTATCCACGCGGGTGGCCGATTGGCACGATCGTGGTGAGGCGAAAGGTCCACCCGTGACTAGATCCCGGCGTTAGTCCGAGAGGGTCACGACAGAATTGTCCGTCCGGTGGGCGACGTGCCGCGATTCGAGTTAACGTGGTCGTTCGCACGCCGGCGGGCGCGAATTCACAACAATATATAACGTTGAAAGTGTGTCTGTGTGTTTCTCTGTGACCAAATGCAACGAAAAGTACTTGGACTGATCCTCACCAAACTTCATTATGCTGACAGAACATGTAACTTGGAGTGTCCCGATGTAAAAGAATTGTACTTCCGACTTCCGGTTTCCGAATTATGAAGTCATCAGCTGATTTCGTAACATTAATTTTTAAGTCAGTCTGATTGACATGGGCCCAACGATATACAATATATCTAACATAGATTTTTAAGTTTCTGTTGTTTGTCTGTTTGTTTGTTTGTTGTTTGTTTGTTTGTTAGCACGCGCTAATCTCCTGAAAGGTGAAAGAATAGGAGCTACCACTGAAACAAAAAAAATGTGGGATGGGGCCCCGGGAAGGTTATAGGCATATGTGGCAAGGCCTCGCCCGGGGGGGGGGGGGGGGGGGGAGAGGGAGGTGTGTTTCCCCTCACCAACCCCCTTAGCCTATGATGCCATGGCCCATTAGGACTGATACCTGTGCTCGCGTCAGACATATGTTAGAATATTAAATTATTCAGAAAGAACCCGGGCAGCGCCGGGTGCATTCACCTAGTATATATTATAATATATATATATATATAATATATATATATATATATTTATATTGTGTATTATATATATGTGTGTATGTATATATATATGTATGTATGTATTATATATATATAATATTATATATATACATATATAATAATATATATATATATTGTTACGAATCTGGCAGCCATGAGCACTCAACATTCAGGTCCCGTAGCTCAGTTATTTCGTTAAGTAAATGTGGATAGATAGCTCCTTTCCTATGTCTAATGGCATTAAGTGTACGTGCGCTGTGAAGTATTTTTTAGATAGGATTTTTACCACAACAACAACACCAACAACAGTGTCATCCTCCTGGCATCCTTCCACCATCGGCCTTTCTCGGACGCATCATACGTGCCGAGCGCCTGTGGGCGGAGTTCCATTGGCAACCGACGCATTGGCTCCGCTCCAGGGTCGAGCAAGACATGTTGCCTTCAGCATGGCAAAGCGCGAGCGACGTACGCCGCGTCCCAGCTAATGCGGAGGCACGTCGCCCGAAGAGGAGAATGCCTCTCAGGAGGGACGGGCCGCGAGGATGCTCGCTACGCCCCCGGACGAATCACTAATAGCGAGCGGATCGCCTGAGTCGAACCGCCATCGGGAGGCGAGTGGCACGGCCAGAGTGAACAAGAAGCGGGTGTGCGCAGCGGAGGTCCTGTCTTTTTCCTGTGAGTCTGTCCGCGGGAGGATCGCCTGCTTGCGAGTCTGTCGCGCGGAGGATCGCTTGCCTGTCTCCTCTGCTGGCGCTCGCTGTCTCGTCGCATGCCGGAGGAGCGTGCTGGAGCCCGATGCTGCCATCCGTACCCGGTGCTTGCAGCGACATCGAGTTGCGGGTTCGAGTCCCGCCGACCGATCGTCAAGGGCCGCACGAGGCGGGAAGGTCCAACTTGCATGCTACATACTCACCTCCACTCACTTCTCCTCCGAGCTGGGGGTATCAATGAAGCCCGCGGCCACATCATTTCTTTTGGGGGGGGGAGGTCGTAGTCTCCTCATGTTCCCATTGGTGACTTAACCGCAATATACGAGAGGTGCTACGAAGGTTGATCCCTATAGTAGCTTGCTTTTCTCTATATGTTATGCTCTATGTCTGCGTCTGTTCTATAATGATGTGTTAGGTAACAATATACTACTGAGCCTTGCGTTGTATCACCTTTCTTTTTATTATATACCCTGATATGTAAATTAATATGTATCCGTACACTTGTTGAATAATTAGTAGCCGTATAATCTGTACAAGTATGTAGCCGCATCATTACATTGGAGTCGACTCCAGTATAATTATCCTGCCGTCACCAGGATGCACAGGCTAGTGATCGGAGTCCACTGCTGACGGTAACCGGCTCACACGATTGCGCAGATCTAGCACTGAGGATGACTATTATATCCACGGTAGGTTATATGACTGACTATAGTGGGTATTATGAGTATTATTGTAGAAATATTGGTCAATTGAGATCAGCCTACCTCAATGATCATGATATGACCAGCTGATGGTATGATGATCACGCGGCGTCTTTGCCCGTCGAGTAAGTTGCTTGGACCTCTGCACATGGGAACTTTAATTATCGCAGGGTAATTTGTATGACCAATGGTGTATAGATGAAGTGACTGCGAGCTAGCAAGTTTGAGCGCAGTAAGTCGCTGTAGAGTGTCCCTGGAATCTGGCGTACTCATGGCTAGTCACCCACGGTCATAAGGGGTCGGTTGTCGTGAGTGGGCAAATATTGCACAGATACCCGGCCACAATCACATATATGTATACGTTGTAGCTCTATACCCCCCGGTAGGTTACGATATGTATGAGCGTCTTAGTATATCACTGTACTAGGTATGAGTACCTTATATATTTACTGCTTTATACTGTCACGGGCCGCTCGATTATTCCACGACATATTATTTTGTTATTCTAAGTTGTTGTGGCCGGGTTTCTGAGCGACGAGCACTATCGTACTGCCATGACCTGTGAAGACTGCAGGAGACTTCCAACTCAGACGGACAGTAGCAACACGAGACTATCTAAGACTACAGATAACTAATTATCACGAAAATCTACACGACGTAGAGTAACGGAGTACTATAACACAAGGACATTTGAAAGATCGTCATAATTACCACTCGCTTACGTGGTATTATAGTTATATTTGCCAATCTTCAAAGATATCCTCGAGCTCCGATAATGGACGAGTTACCGAGTATCAGCACGTCCTGACGGCCTCCATGCTCTGAAGAGGTCGAGCCCGTGAAATAGCTTGGTGCACCAAAACAGTCTAGATGCCGGCTAACAGTCCAAGATGCAGTTGACTGACGGTCATTAATTTCGGAAACACACGGTAATGCGCGAGTATACGTCTGGATGCAAAGCGTATTTATTTAGCAGCGGACAACTCTTCTGCTTTTAATTAGAGGGCGATCCCGTGTAGAGCGACACGCGCTGCGATACATTACGTTATGCATGCCTGCTTAGATAACTATTTGAGCATGAAGATGTTTAACGGCACTCCGAGTGCACCTTACTCACTGCAAACCCTGGTCACGTCCTCTATGACACAGGGATAATGTGAGCACCTAGTTCATAGTCCGTGGTGACACCTCCGGGCCCAGACACTGGTGAGTCACCCGCAGAACTACAAGAGGTCCACCTTAGTCGCCAGACTACACGATCAATCGCGTAACTGACATGGTCGAGTTCAATCGACTCCTAGTCGATTGTATGTTAGATTGGACAGTTGGCGCCAACAGGGCCCTGCCAAATCAGACGCCGGTTTGGATACAGAGACCGCTGAACGCTAACTACGATATTCACTGCAGCGAACACCCAGTCTTAGATTTACAGCCACCAACAGCTTGTGTAACTGGACATTCACCGTCAGTACGCACCGCTCATCTAAGCTATATGAAGAAACACTAGCAGTGAACGGATACATTACCTTGTAACAAGGAGGTTATTTATAGTGGGTAGGGCGAGGTGGTGGGGGAACACGCAAGAAGCAGATGTTCGTATCACGACTAATCAACGCAAGACAGACAGTAAGTGTAGAGGCCAAGAGCAAATATACAAGTGCCTACGTCTACCAGACGGCCCCTGCATGGGACTTAGGGTCTAGTTGTCGACCCGAAAACACATCCAGAGACACTATACGGACCAAAGTAGTTCCTGTTATATCCATTCGCGGCACTGGTAGAAAGAGGAAGACGAGCTGATGGACGAGAAAAATAGCAGGCTACCTGGCCGCAGCCGTGCGGGCTTACAGCTCCCACCTATCCCGTGGATCACCAGTCGGCAAAGAAGGAACAGGGCAGCCAGATGCGGACTACGCCAGCCACGAGACGAGCTGTGACACGGCGAGACGCCAGACGACCGAGATGCCTTTCTCCATCGCGAGATGGCGTCTACCTTCTGATCTGCAGACGGAACGCCATGCATCGCGCTACTTGCCCGGAATTCTGCAGCGCTTCCCGGGCTTGAGATATGACGCGTGATGAGCAGATTTACTACGCTCTGCCGGAGAGTGTCTTATCCACTGCTCGGTCGATCTTCGTACGGCTCGATTCCTGGTTACCCTTTAAATATGTCCCCATCGAGGGCGTCGACGGTCTCGCTCCCGTGAGCCCACGCTCTCGGGCGCGTCAGACACTCAGCTTGAAAGTGGCCAATCGCGTAACTTCCCGGCGCAGGTGCACAGAGCAGAACAACGTTAAGAAGAGAAAGAGTATCTGGCAGAGGAATTCAGTTCGCTCATCGATCGGCGGGGATACAGAGACATTCAATACTATAGAGCGCAGCAGCCAGCTGAATCTTGAGTGTTAAAATGTGCCACACAGGAGCATAGCGAGCACAATATTCCAGTCACAAGCACTGATATGATTCAGACAGGCAATCGCTAGCACAGCAGTAGCAGAGAGCTGGGTAGAATGAAACGGAGTGGGGTGAAGGACAAAACTAAGGGCAGAGCGAGATTAAGCAAAGCAGAGTATCGTTGATTCTAGTGACAAACGCTGTTGAACACTAGCAGCGAGCCACATATTGTAAGTGACATTGTAATAACTACAACTTATGTAGAGCACGATGAACTACAGCGGTATTCTAGATCTTATTCACTCCTTAACAAGAGAGGGGACCCTCATAACACACAATCACTTAACGTGTGATTATACACGTTCACTAACTAGGAGACCCTCAAAAAGTATAGTTCATGAGTGCTGTTAAGAGTCGATGCTTCCAGTTCGCAACAATATATAGTAACTTCCCTGATATTCTATGAGTTCTCTTTTAGTATATCAGTAACCGTGATTATTATCATATCTAATTTAGCTAGTATGGGTATATGTCCCGTCTGGCCTGCTGCGTAACTTCCGTGGTCGGCGTAGGTGCAGTACGTAAAAAGCCTATCTCGCTGTTGTCGTTGTTGGATCTCTATTCGTTCGCCTTGCCCGTGCTGCCCCTTCGACGCGGGCAGAAGCGAGGAGCCGTATTAGCATAATCGCGAGAGCTGCGCCCAAAACGGAAACACACGGACTGAGAGCACACGGAGGAGCGGAGAGATTACATCCCATGGGGTACGTAAGCCAGGTAGTAAGAGGATGACAATCTGCTCGCATGCGCCCTACCGACTCTTATACCTCCGCGCCACCCATTACTATCCGAGCTATCGGCATTGTGTTTTCAACACTGCACTCAATAGAGACACAGGTTCCAACGTACATTGTGCGGCAGTTTCCGCGTCTGACAGGGTTTCACTCGCCCGCAACCTCGCTCGATTTAACCCTAGTAGTCAGGTGGGCGAGGACAGATCGTCACTAGATGCGCGGGAGTTACAGCACACACCTGGAAAGGACGCTATTCGGAAACACACCGCTCGTACAGCAGCTCGCGCCATTTGCGATTGGCCAAGCAGTTTATTATCGCAAGCCCCGCGACTTCGATTATCTTATCGGCTATTTAAAACCAGCTATTAGTCCGATACGCATATTTACAGCATGCTCAAGTTGAGGAACATGGAGGAAGGGACGCAACGAGCAGGTGAATATTCAAACAATGACATTTATTTATAAATGCACATATGCAAGCAATGGGGGTACGGGACAAGACACGAGCAAAAAGACCTACAGCCGTTGTCTATTTACTAATGTACAGGCACTTACAGTTCTACTTATAGGACAAGGCGCCACAGACTTCCATGCAAAAACCCCAGAAGAGAACTGGGCCCGTAGGCCTTTAATGTTCCTCAGAGCCGGGATGACCGCAAGGCTCTG
>CM068968.1:31867064-31895875 GCA_035128595.1 Eptatretus atami
ATCATTTTACCTTCAAACGTACCTACTGCAACATACCAACATGTTATCACGAGTAATCAAAGGAAATAACCCAGGTGCGAGCCATTCAGCCCATCACCATATGCCGCATCAACACCACACCTATTACAACACAAGACAAATAGAAAATGAATAAAAACAACCATTCCCCCCTTTTCAGGAAAGGTATGACGTAAAAAAACCAACACACACACACACAAACACCCCCTGACAGACTCCGACCAATACCCACACATGCCACACACACAACACCCATCAATCTCAAGCACCTAAAAGTCCTTCAACATCCCCATACCCCCCATCTCCAAACTTCCTGTACCCTCTAATTTAATTTAAACTATCTGCATGTTTCTCTGCCACTACCTTTCAAGGGAAACCATTCCATACATTAACTACTCTTCTGAGTAAAGACCCTGCGTTTACTCCGTCTAACCTCTCTCCTTCTATACTCTCAGCATGCCCTGTCCATCACTCTACTCGTTGAATAAAGTCATCACATTATTTATCTGTCTCTCATAATCTTAAAACATCTCATCATATATCCCGTAACCGCCCCTCCTTCCTAGATGGTATAAAGCCCTTCTCCTCAAGCCGCTCCATAGTTTGAGTCTCTCTAGCCCGAATTCAATCTAGTTAGCCCTCCGCGAACCCTCTCCATGTCATCCATTCCTTCCTGAATTGTGGGTACCAAAACCACACAATATTGTTACGATCGAAACCATTGCATTCAACATTCAATTCCAAAAGTCATTAGTCGTCATAACGGCTGATCCGCTGTGGCGACCCCTAACGGGAGCAGCCGAAAGAAGAAGAAGAAGAAGATATATTTATATATGTATATGAATGTATATATATTTATATATGTATATGTATGTATATATATATTTATATATGTAAAGGTATGTATATATATTTATATATCTATATGTATGTATATATATTATATATATATATATATGTATATGTACATGTATGTATATATATATTTATATATATATATATATATATATATATATATATATATATATATATATATATCTGTGTGTATGTATGTATGTATATATATGTATATACTCAGATATATGCTTTGAGCACCAATGAAAATACAGCAGAAAGCTTGTAATTGATTGTTTTTTTTCTTTATGCAATCATGTTTGCATGTGTGTATGCATGCAGAGAACAACTGCAGAGACTGGGGATGGATTTGATGATGAGTGATAGCACGAGTGACAGCAACAGTGACAGCGACAGCGAGAGTGACCAAGATTGAAGGCCGTGAAAAGTCGGCAATTTGTTGCAGATCGCGGCAATGATTCCAAGCGATTGTGTGCAGGAAATGACTGAGATATGGGTACTTTAAACGAACACAAATTAAACATAAAGAATATTGTTTTCCTGTTTGTGGTGTGTTGAGAAAATAACGGAAGTCATTGATTCTCGAATTTCATGTACTTGCATATTACCCCTCCTCTGCCAGCTTTCCGATGATAAAATACATTTCATCTGGGGTATGTAGGTTTAGTCCTTCATGTTATGATGTGTTGCTAAGTTGTTTTTTTTTTCTTCTTGCTTTTCTCGAAGGAACGTTGAACTGTAAATGTGAAGTAACAGGTGCTTCCTCAATTTGGATATTGGTTCACGAGCGCCAGCCAGAGTGACCACTATATTCGTTGTGTCTGTATGTATGTCTGTCTGTCTGTCTGTCCAGAGCACAACTTCGTGGGATGTGATCAGATTTGGATGAAACTTGAATATGATGTTAATATCAATGCCTAGTTTTGTCTTCCTGGCGATGGGCGTCCCACGCCCATTGTGGGCTGAGCCACGCCCACTTGTAATTTTTGTTTTTTTCATATTTTTTCTCGATTTTTTTATCGAAATTCCCACTCAAGAAATTGTGCGCATTGGCCATATGTACAACATATAAAAAATTCAGTTTGATTACCTTTTACAGATCGCCAGTTTGCCATTGAAGCAGGTTCTTGAGCAACTGTAACTGGGTGGTTTTGCCATTTGCCTTCACAGTTAGTAGTTTAGGGCAGAGAATTTGTTCATGGTGCCGGCGCGATAGCCTCGCCTACTCTTCTTGAAGTACGCATCACCTTTTATGCGATCCTTAACGCCACCAACTAATCCGTTAGACGTGATCCCGCTTAAACAGTACATCTGAGGACCACACACATAATGAACACCCTTCGCCTGTGTGAAATGAAATGCCCGGATGACAGTTATAGCTGGTCGAATTCAAACACAGGCTAGGACAGCGTAGAGCACACTATTGCATATCTCTAGCCATCTGCCAAACCCACGCAGTCTTTTAGCCGACTGGAATGCTTCTAGTGATACATTGAAATCTCCAACATCACTTACTGGTTTATATCTGTGTACCATCCATGCAATATGCTCCATACTCACCCCTCTTTCTTATTACATGCACAACTAGAAACAAAACTATCTTACCTTCATTCCTCATCTGTAATGAATTTCAATGGACCACCATGCCAGCTGGTGAATTGCTACTTAACCAGCCTTGCATTCCTGTGAAGGCTTTCTACAACTCCATGGGTCTACTCCAATCTGTGAACTTTTTAACCACACATCTGTGGTATATATTCCTGCTGCTGGGACCTTGTAAATGATGACGTTTTCAGCCCACCTCTCCTGTTCCTCACTGCATCTTTTTTGCTGTTGTGACCATATTCTCATCAAAGCCCATATCTCTCTGCCAATTGTTAGAGAGCAATCAATTAATCCTACCAATTATACCAGTTGCACAGGGCCAACTTGGAAGATGCCAAAAACTCTCATCCCTCAAAATAATTGCTGGCCATTCTTCACCAGCATCTGATATCATTCTTCTTGAAACTTCAAAAAAGCCCATAAACACATGAATATGTCTTTCAGTGCTGGACAAAATCTCACTCTCAATATCTCTCTCTGAAAGAACCATCAGACAAACCCCTCCATAGCTTTCTAACATCCCTTCAGGTTATTTTAGCTCATTCAACTTCGGTCTCCAACCGTCACCCATTCTATTTCTTGAGCAAACCACATTTCAAAGTGGCTCCCAAAAGCCAGCCGCTGACCTCGATTCATCACAAAGTCCTTACTTGGCGCCCTGAACTCCAATCCACTTACCAAGCCTTCAGTCGCAGCCTTTATGAAGTCATGCTTCCCCCCGGACTGCTCCCCTTCTCGCATCTTGGTCGCTTTGATTCTGTAGAAACAGGGCACCAGATCATTGGGAATTCTCGAAGATGAAGCTATCCATGGCCTCACTCAGCCATCGCCAATCAAGTCGGGTGTCCTCTCTATCTTCTTTCACCTCCTTTATGTCTTGCACTGTCTCCCTCTCCTGCTCCCCCCCCCCCCCCCCTATGGTTCTGCAGGCTCCACTACCGGTCAACAGCAACTTGCCATCTGGTGAAACTACCTCAATCCAGAATCGACTGCTCACTGACAACTCTTCTCCTTCTTTTTTTCCCACCATTGAAACCACCTTTCATATATTTTCAGTCTCATTCTCCTCCTTCAGTTCATTCTCATTCCTTCAGTGAGGGTGAAGAAGAGAGAGGACAGAGAGAGAGAGAATGGAAGAGAGAAGACCGGAGAGAGAGAGAGATGAGATAGAAGGAAGAGGAAGAGAGAGAGAGAGATTTTGCTTGGTTGACGGGTGAACGGGACTACAGGCGATGCAGCTCAAGGAGCGAAGCAGGTGGACGGAGCGCTGGTTAAGCGAGTGTCCAGGGTTCCATGCTAGAATACATGGATTAGGCCCAAGCCAAAACAACATTACTCTTACAGACTTCCTTACACTTCTATGATTGAGCTATCTTCTTAATGTTGTTCTTTCTTCGTCTCTTCCTGTGGAACCATGTTCTAAAAAGAGCATCAGCAAATACTCGTGCCACGACCATCATATTTTTACATTTTTCTTCTCTGCACCTCATCTGCATTTCACGCACCTCATCACACCTCATTTGCACCTCATCCAACCAACACACCTTTGGCATCCTCAGTTTTATCCTTCTTCCTCTCCTTAGTGATGTGAACAATGTTTCGTCCATTACCATCAGGAACAACAGAGGTTGATAACACCTCGTTCGTCTCTCTTTCTTCAGCTCCCTAACTTTCCTCAAAATATGTTTCTGATGGCGCCTTCCTAGAGTAATTAAAGATTTGTGCATTTTACTATTGGCGTCACTCTGCACTGTATCTGTGTTTGTACTGTACGTGTATTCCTTTTCCACACTTCACCAATTTGTGCTTTCCTCTGTTGCACATATTGCTTCCCATTTTAAAACCTTCTTATTGCATTCCACATGCCTTTCCTTCACCCTTGCTTTATAAATAAATTGCTCTCATTTGAATGAACCCAGTTCATCCTGTCTTTCCTACATTGGTCTAGCTAGTCCGCACTTAGTTACCCGGAAGTTTTTACCCCACCAATTGCTCTTATTGGCCCAATTCTGTGTGGAACTCGTGCTTCACTATCAAATGGACCCTTTTTTTCTTGTAAAACCTTGGTTTTTTCCTGTTTGGGCCTGGCGAAGAATTGAGCCGGGATAAACTTGCTGAAATATATCTTTCTGGGTGCTCCACTTCTTTTCTTCTTATTCCTTTCACGTTTCTTTCTACTTTTTACATTTCTCTTTATCATTCTAGATCTTCGTTTTCTTTTCTTTCATCTCTTTTTACCCTCTATTTCTACTCTTTCGCTATCTATTGTGGTCAAGGAGAGTGAGTTATGCAGAAAAGTTTCTCAAAGGGCTCACCTGGCGCAACCGATGGTTGTGAGGGTTTGAGATCGTGCTGAAACCCGAATCCGATCCAGTTCCTCCTGATGACTCCATCTTTGCTCTTGCTATTCGGGTTCTTATGATGTCTCCAGCCGCTAGTATTGGTATCTGTTTGAATATAATCATGGTAGACAAAATTTAAAAACAGGTACACATTAGGTGGATGGTGTTTTTCAGACTTTTGTTGAAAAGTGTATTTTGCTGCAGAGGATGGGAGAGCGACGGGTGGCATAATTCTTCATATTACCCTGCGGAGGAGAGTATGCATTTGGGTCCATGTTGTTCTGATCTGTCATTTGGTCCCATAACCTGTTCGTGTTTTCCCTGTAACCGGCTTGTCTGATTGATACAAAATGTTGACCATCGAAAAACACTCATTGAATGAAAAATGACTTAATTATGCCGTCATATGTCATGTGATGTGGCAGACATTGGAAATACCGAAAAAATTTTTGGACCTCTGTATCTCTGAAAAACGCACAAAGAAATTAATGAAAATTGCACAGCAGTTACTCCTCATGTGGAAATGATGTGTTATATATTTTTATGACATCAAAGGTTCTTCTGTATGACGTTTCATAAATTGCAATATGTAGAATGCACATTCCGATCAAGTATCAAAAATTTTGAGGTCAAATCTCAAAGAAAAGGTCCACAAAATTTTTGTTGGATTGATGCATTGGTCACTGTGATTCAGCACCATTTATTTTAGCCTTCCAAAAATCTCTGGAATGGCTGAAAATCAATAAACATATGACCGCTATCCAGATGAGAACAAAATTTCACACATAGACATCATAGTCACAGCAGTTTGGCAGCCATATGGATTTTACCCTAAAACCTATTTTAAAAAATCTCCAGAATGGCTGCACAGATTCAAGGGGAAATGCACAAATGTTCACCAAGCCCTGTTGTACAAGGTTGTTAAGAATAATTGAGAGGTCCACATGTTTTGCAGCCCATATGGATGAAGAAAAAATATTAAATAATCCTTTTTCTGGAAACCGCTCAATCAATCGACGTGAAACTTCAAACTTATGAATATAGTAGTGATAGGAAGCATTTTTAAATTTCAACTTATCGACACTGATCTGGCAGCAAATTATTTATTTTCTGATCGGTTTAAATTTTTGTTTTTTTATTTTTATTTTGGATAAGTCTCACTGCTGTGCCTGGCATGGTTGAGGTAGAGGAGCAGCATGCTGAAATCATGTGAATCCTATCCAGGTTCTTTCTGATGACTTCATCTTGCTTTTGCTTGTTTGAGTTCATTTCTGACTCCAATGCAGAACTGCACCAAATTTGGTCTCTCCCATTTGATTGAATTTAATTTATTTAATTGCCATTCTGAACCAATTGAATAATTAATTTTTTATTAATGTCATGGTCAGGTCATGATGTCCATCATGAGTATCGTCATTCAAGTGGACGTCTTTACCTCTTTTGTTTCATCACTACCACAGTTATGAAGTGGCTATTTGTAATTATGTCTCTCATTGATTACGAACACACCAGTACACAAACGCTACACAAAATTACACAACACAAAACAGAAGTGCACTCGGTTAGATCTATATCCTTTGCTCTATCTAATCCTATCCATGAGGAACATTTCGGGCCCAATACATTTTTTGAGATATCATGCTAATATCGTTTTTGAAGCCCCTATCTCTCAATGTGAAGAATCCACTAATTTCTTGTAGTCGGATCCGATTCGGATTTCAACCAAAATTGAATCAAAGTCTCCATGTGAAACAACCCAATATGTTCACTAAGTTGTGGATCCCGGCCCCAACTTTTTGAGAATCCTGCACACAGAAACCTGTCAGAAAAGGGGTGAAAACAAAACCTCCTCATCTTGAGGGGATGTAGCAAGTCCTGGCAAGGGTCTACATCTCTGATACTCTTTGTTGTGCATATTAATAAATATATCCCCAAATCATACCATTTTTGGCTGCCAAAGTTGAGCATTTCATTTGAGTTGGTTGAACCGATGACTGATCAAATTTATTAAAACAAAATTTAGATGAAAAGATAAAAATTCATATTGTCCACCTTGAAGCTCCACATACTTGTGAGTTAAGATCAAGACATGTTGGAAGGTAATGGTGGAAATGTTTTTATGTTACTGCCAATGGGCAATCCATGAAGAGGGAAACAATTGACCTTTAAAGGACATGACCTGAATGAGAAGATTGAATTTTATAATTCAATTCAATCAGTTTATTCATTGAGCAACCTATCTCTCGCATAAACGTCAAAATTTTATTCTGATGATTTATTTGTCAAAACTTATGACAGATTTTAAATTTTTTGACCCCTTCATTACCTCCACCACGGGAAGGTGAAGAGGTTAGTTTGCCCCTTTCTGTTTGTTTCTTCTGTTGTTTGTTCTATTTGTGCACAGCATCTCAAAAAAGTTGTGACTGCATCCGGATCAATTGGCACCGGGTTTGTATGAACAAGACGAAATGATTAGATTTTGGTGAAATATCTGGATTCGGATCCGACTACGAGAAATTTTAAAGTGAATCTTCACCATGATATATCGAGGCCAAAAACCGAACATAGCACGATATCTCACAAAAGTTAGATGGATTCGGATTGAAACTTGTGACACGTTGTGTGTGTGACAAGGAGAATGATTCAATTTGGGAAGATGCGACCGGATCTGATACAAGAATTATTCTAATTTGAAAGTGATTCTTCACCACTTGAGAGATAAGCCAAAAACGTTATATACTCGGTTATAGAATATTTTCCAAAAATGTATTTGGCCCGAATATGTCCTAGGATCAGGCATACGTGCGAGGTATGCGCTCTTTTCCCGATGCCCTTCTGGTTCCCATGTATTTACTAACAAAACAATAACTTGTTTTTATCTGAGAGAAAACATTGTTTAGAATTTTAATTCTTGAATTTTCCTTCTCTGTTCAATCCCGGTTCAAAAAAAGGAAATGAATCATGAAACATGGTTAACCATGTGGAGTACAGGAAGTTTTACTAACCATGTGACATCACTAACCAAGCTATAACATACTAACAATATAAGAATTAATAGAGATGCTGGTTCAGTTAACACAAGACAAAATCTGAATGCATGATCAAAGTTAAACAAAGGAGCGCAGAGAGCCAATTATTACCCATAATGTAAATGTCTGCACATATCACATGTATCTGCATCTACGTGTAACAATCATCTTTCATTGTTTCAAAACAACTTCCATTCTGGTGACAAAAGTGTGGTTGGTAAGTTGAATGACAGTGAAAGTAACACCATAGTCTGACTTTCTGATAATTAATGCGGCCACAAAATAGAATGAAATGGAATCTAAGGTTGAAGTTTAACAGCTGTTGGACTCGCTATTCACGGATTTGCGACTTGCATAACCCGCTATTCGTGAGCAAAAGTGTGACCCTCTAAATTCGCGCTTCACATTCGTGGTTTTTTTTTATTTTTTTACACTTCAGACTGGTTTCCACATCCACCTGGGAAATTTAAAAATCAGCCAAAAAAATCACAGTATTACATAAAAAGGTGCAAAAACATAATCCCCTTAACTACAGGCCCAATTAGCTTTACTTACTTCCATCATCAGCAAGTTCATGATATCAATCATCACATTTATCAATAAAAGTCGTTCCTTTTTCTTTTTCCCCAAAACACCACATCTCAAGTCTCATTTCAGATTCAGACCTGGTCACTTTACCGTGGACATGCTGCTTCTTGCTCTCCAAACAATTGGAGGCCTCCAATAATCAGACATGAGATCAGGTTTCTCTGGACATATTTCGAGCTTTGATACAGTCTGCATCCCGCCTTACTCCCAAACTGTCTACTATGATTCAAGCCAACTCCCACTCTTGGATTTCCTGACTTCCTCCACTCTCTAACGATGTTTTGCTTGTAAGTTTGTGTCTCTATCTGCTATGTTGCTGTTGTTAATGTTGTTGTTAGTGGGCTCTCAACGAAACCTTTCATCTCCTCCCCTGTCAGACTGAGTACCCCAAGGCAGTTTTCTAAGCCCATATTATTCCTTAATCTTTGCAAGATCTCACTGACTCTCGAAAATCCTCTTTTATCTTTTTGCTGATGAACTCCCACTCTCTCCATGACTCTCTCATTCCTTCTTACAGACAGGCAGCAAGCCTCTCCCTATCCTCAGACCTTTTACAGAATCACAAAACGGCAAACACAATTTTGCTTCTGTATCACATTGTCCACCCTTGCGTTCTCCCTTACCCCTCATCATTACCTCCATTTCCTTGGTTTTCCCCCCGTCTACTTTCCCTCCACCCTGCTGTTGTGTTCCCCTTTCCCTGCTGTTCCCTTTTGTTTTGTTGTGTCCTGATTTGTTCTGTGTCTAATCACTCTTCCACGAGCCTAGACCATGTCAAAAAAAACCCCAAGAAAAGCAAGCCCCGACATTCGAGACATTTTTTCAGTCACATATCCCCCACGGAAGGGGGTTCGACAGCATGTTGACACCATCTCAATGGTTCATGTAGGAGTATTGTTCACTTACAAAAGAGCCGCACGAGTATGTTGTAAAAAAATACCTATCTCCTCATGCTTTGCAACGTCACGATGAGCATCATAGTTTTCCATTGATTAACTTTAAGTGCGATACTTTTCGAAATGAAAAGTGTTTAAAAAATAACCATCTCCTCCACTTCCCTCCTGTGGCGTTTCTCATGGGAAACTGCCTCAAGAATTGTTTTTGCAAGTTTACAAGTAAATTAACTTTATTTAGTGTGTTACTTCTCTGTTATTAGTAAAAAATTAGCATTCTACATGAGGGACCAAAAAGACTCCCAAGTTAGATGTGCCCAGAAGTTCCAAACAGTTGCTGGACATCAAATTTTCGTTCAATTTAAGAAAGGAGCAGTATTGATGCTCAACACAAGCACTGTTATTGTAGCACACTGTACATACGAGAGGAACGAGCTAATATAACATATATATATTGATCTTACAAGTGGAATAGGCAATTTCCCTCATGATGAATTCTTTGTTCTAACAAGTAATTGTAGTGAATGACAAGAAAAGTGTAATGTTTAAACATGTTAGCAACAATAATTACATGTGTACGTTCGGGGCTTCTGAGAAAGTTCATGTACAATTGCACACACTTTGGCACAAGCTTTAATTCATAATTGGACGTAAAACATTAGATTTGTTCAATGAAAATAAGAATGAAAAAAGTTCTTTTGCTGTTTCTTTCAAGCCAGATGCATGAATTCTATTAAAAATGCCTGCACTCTACAGTTCTTAGCAAGAATTAATTCTTTAGAAACAGTTGTAATTGTGATTATGAACAGATATGAAGAAGCATACATTCCTATGATTCAGGTGTACGGAAATTAAAGAAAAACTCTGCATTGCATTCAAGACACACCTCATCATACTCTTTCAAAAACATGACAGTGTAGTACCTTACCAGTAAAATTGAAAGCTTCTCTCATGTAAATTGCAAGTGCGCAGTGACTTGTGAATTTTCCGTGCTTCAACCTTAAAGAAAACCCAATATTGCATTAGCTTCAATAAAAGTTTTTTAAATTGCGCGTCACTGTTTAGACAATATCCATTTGAATATGTAAACTAGATGTCCACTGTATTACAAGAATGGAATTTTTTTTTTGTTGTTCAAAGGTTCCAAAAGTATGTTGATTTATCGTTATGGTAGCAGTGCATAATTTATGTACAAATGAAGGAATCTTGTCTCAGGTTCTCTTGTTCTGAAAGCAAAAAAAACCATCTCCTTAGAAAGTGTGAGTAAATAGGATCTTTCACAAATTTCTGGGGGTGGCGCAAATGGTAACGTTACTAACCCGTAAAACGTGACTAACAACATTTTGGCACACGCTTAAAAAATGTGTGAGAATTAGTTGTGATAAGTTATATGCCAAAACACTCCCCAGTAAAACAAGCAATTGTTCAGCCTGTATCCCATTTGAGGAAACTTTTATGCAAAGACATGAAAATTTTATCAGTTCCTTTTTCTAACTTACTACCAACATTAAAATTGACCATCACAACTCACATATATCGGTCTCACTGTTTCAGCCCTTAGTCTGTGTAATATGTCTCGGTAACGATTTAATGATTGTAATATTAGTAATCGAAAAGCTTACATGGCAATATTAGAGTCCAAAATAGCATGCTCATATGCTTAAAATTAAACATACTAACCATTGATTTGCCCCAAAGGTGAACTCAATGTAATGTACTTATTGAGTTCAGAAGATAATTTCTGATGTAATTTGGGGCTGAGATGGTCTTTTGACCTTAATTGACTGGCAATGAGATGATGGAAACCTTATCGTTGAGCAGCATGAGGGATGTATAAAACAAACAATAAAATAACCTGGAACCCTAGCATAATCTGGATGTGTTTATTAGACGATATATAGCATATATTTCAAAAATATATTGGCTGAATTTTCTCGTGATAGCCATTGCTGGGGGGTATGCCTCAATACCTATTGCCCTTCTAGTTATTTCCGTATTATGCCAAATTTCTTTTATTAACATAATCAATTTAAGCAGTTTGTTCGTTTGCACATGGGTCTTTGATTGCTTTCGTGAATGGAGAAAAGTCCCACTAGCTTGAATTATGTAGGAAATGCTGAAAGTGGGTCTTTATGTTTAACATGGTTGATGTGTAAACTCCGCAATAAATCCCATTTGATATGCAAATTAAGACTGCTGATTTAAAAACTACGTATACTTATAAGAGAATGTTTGGTCTGTTGGTGTTGGTGTGTTGTGTGTGTGTGTTGTGTTGCACATTTTCTCTGAGTGGTAAGCAGATTCTTCATCAAACTTTCAGTTTCACTTGCGGAGTGCCAAGGAGTGTTTTAATTCCAAAACATTTTTTTAAAAATAAATTGTATTTTGAGGATTGTTTTGTTGTTAAATCGCTCTATCATGCCTAAGCCTAGGTTTTTAGCTTTGTGGAAGGTAATATGAAGATGATCCCTGACCCCATTGGCTTTGTGGGTGTAGGAAAGTGTTTAGCCCCCACAAAAAAAATAGTAAAAAACAAAATTTGATTTCTTCAAAATATCCCACCAGGATTATACACCATTGCACGAATGCTGGGTAGGCCGCCTTGGAAATAAATTGCCAAATAATAAGGAAAGGAAGAATGAAAAAAAGCGAATTAACTCTACAACAGACTCTTTCTTTTAATGCCCTACTGCCACCTGCAGGTACAAGGCAAGGTATTTATCTTGCCGCTCAGTAGTCCTCGACCATCCTTGGTAAGGCCAGTGATTGGAATCCTAGCTTTACCAGCTGTAGCCATGTATGCCTAGCCATATTAGCTTCCAACGCGTCCTGTCAACCACATCTTGTGCTTCATGCTACTAACATCTTTTTGGATGGTCTTAATAGGCTGAAGAGCTGAATTAATTGTCAGTAAGAGCATGTATTCCACTTAACATCGTGAATGCATTCTGAGAAAAGGTGTACATTAAGCCAAAACTACATTAAGCAAGATGAGGATATTCCCATAGACATCTGTGTATATATTCCGAGTTTGAGGTTCGTTGTCGACGCTAGCTTCGACTTTTTCTGCGGCTCGAGTAACGTGAATATTCGGCTTACATATTGAAAACCATATGAAGGTGCATGTACAAAAAAAAGTAATAAAAATGTTCTGAAACAGTAAATCGTATTCCACTTTACTGCGCATTAAAGTAAAATTACTACTGAGACTCTGCATTCAGTTCCTTTCTCAAAACCACACCCACCCCAACATTGTTCCGCAGGATCGCGGTATGCTAGTAGGTATAATGGGGATGTTTTCCCAGGCACATTTTCAGTCACCCTAACTTAACCTTTTAAAAGCCCACGTTAACTACCTTATTAGAGACATATTTAAAAACATAATCAATAAAGAACACTAATAAAATACCACAATATGGACAATTAAATGAACATTACGAAGGGCACTCACCAAAATGGTAGGGCTGAGATGCGGTTGGGTGGAGTTGGTGTGGAGTGGGGGTTACAGGACCAGCGCAGACTTGCCCTTAAACTCCTCAACACTCACCTTCGCTCATGTTGTTTAGTGACGCCAGAGCGACCTCACCTTTTCTTGAATGAGAGGACCAAACTCATGGCCACATTTCCGCGATTGTCCTCCGTGCACCGATAACATGTGCCTCCGATTTCTCCAAAATGCCTTCTCTACTCTAGTAAAAATAACACTGGCTGCATTTGAAATATTTTTTCAAGGTCTAGGTTTTCTCAATGGTCCTTTATATGTTTTTGCATGCGAATCAGAAAGTATCTAATTTCGCCCAATCAGGTCAAGTTTTTTTTATCTATCTCAATTTTAAGGAAAAAAAATAACCAAATTTTTTTGTTTTTTTAATTAAGCATTTAAGAAAAATTCAAAATCAGACTTACAATGACAGAAAGATGTCCCAAAACATACATATAATGACAACACAAGTACACTAATGTGGAAGAAAGTCCTTCTCAAATTACTTTTCCATTTCAATTCAGAATATAGATAAAATCGTGTTCTGGGCAACACCCAACTTCATCCGCCTTCCAGCAGCTGCGGCTCAGTCTGTGTGAGCTGTCCACTTAGACGTGAGCGCAGTACGTCCTGCATCAGTGTCCTCCTTTCTATAACGATACTGTTGATTCACGATGAATTCAAAAGTCAAGAAGACCCAAACAAGTTCGCTATATCTTGGTAAAGTGACCATGCCAGAACCCCGCGTCTAAATCACACGTTTGTAAGGAAAAAGCGTATCACGCATACTTTGAAAATGAACTTGGGACCAGGACAAAGCTTTCCCCTCACATATGCTGCAAAACGGTGCGTTGAAAGTCTGCCGCGCTGAGCCACACAGAGATTGAGTGTCGCCTTTTGTATCCCAATGTGTGGAGGGAGGAAGAGATTCATAATAAGACTTTATTCTGTTGGAGGACAAACCTACAAGGTGAGTTTATCAATTTGTTTGAGTTGAACTTCATGTTTAATAAATTCCAAAATTTAAAATTGTTTAACTTTATATTATCATGTCACCGCCCCTGACGGTATGTCTATCTCTTTATTTTAGCATAAATCGAAAAAATAAACAAGCAACACTTAAAGTCCCATGACACTCAAAACTTTTCTGGTTATTTATATATAACTTGAACCTTCCTAGTGAAAAATCACAAAACATGTTTCTTTTTAAAATAAAAATGGGGATAATTAGACCAATATCTGAACATTTCTGTGCTTTTCACAACTTGCTATGTCCCCGCCCCTTAAAAAAAGTGACTTCGGCGAAACCGCATCCTCACGTCATTGCAGAACGCGCACTCACACAGAGTGGAGTGACTCCGATGTCGCCGCGCCATATAAATTACGACAAATGCATTGTGCACATGTGTTTGCTATCTCACTGCATCGTCTTAATTCCTGTGATTTGTTTCGCGGAAAATAAATTATGCTTCTTAAGCCGGTATGCACAACAATCACCGAGCAATTTTATCCCTTACTAGCTGCTATAGTCGGACAAAACCAATTACATATGCACAATAAAGGGCATATACCATGTCCACCAAATATTAATGTGACTGTTGAACCTTTCCATTTAACAAAAAAAAGCTACAGGGACATACAAGTAAATACCAAAGATTTAATATTCGCATCAATTCAAGGTGCAAGAGATAATTTTAAAATTAAACAATGTGAAAAAAAACCCTGCACCCACATTTGCAAAGCTTATGAATTGTTCGTTGAAACCCAGCCTGCTGGGATAGTACGATTCCACATACATGCAAGCCAGGTAATGCTGCAAATTCGACATTACATGGGTTATTCTAAATGAAGGTTACTCTTCCATTGGGCTGCTATTCATTAAACATTCAGCCAAAATGCTGCTAAAAAATTGAACAGGGGAAAAATATGGTTGGCACAACTATGACAGACAAATTTATCTTCCTATACACGGCCTCATAGCCTCAGGGACTCTTACGCATGATTATACATTTGTGCATGCTAATACAAGTTACTGTCAACTCTATAGTCTAGACAATCCGATAAATCCGGTCGTTCCGTCCGACTAGTCCGATAAAATCTGACATGCTGTAGCTTTCTTTATTATTCTCTTTTCTTCATTGTTTTACTGCGCTACATTGACGACATGTAAATAAAAATAAATAAAAATGCAACAGAACGTCAGATTTATCGACTATCCAACAATTGTCTCACAAGGTGTGTTCGCACACAATTTCATCGTATTCCGGACCAGCGAGATTGCTCGTTTATTGCGCGGAGAGATACGGCTAGACATGGGCTGGCCTTGCTTGTATTCCATTCGCCACGGAAGAAACAGTCTGCGGCCTGCGCTGGTCACGTCACCTCACCCTAAATATTTCTGATACGACCTAGTAGCAAGTCGGAATTTACATTAGGTGAATTACGAAATAGGATTTAGTCTAACCAGTGTTATTGCCAAGGTAACGTCTTCGATGTCCTCCGATCATCATGAACTCTGAGAAATTTCATCGCCAGTTCCTTGGCAGCTTGCCTGCTTCGGGCTTCAACTGGTAAGGCCAATTTTCATTTCCAGCTGGCCTGAACTTACCTGCCCCGACTACGTTTAGTCCGACAATCTCCATTGATCAGACCCAAAATCCTTCAATTTCTCTTCACACTCACTGTCTTACCGACAAATCAAAGTCCATGCCCATTCCATGATTTCAAAACCAAATGTTTTGATTTTTTTAAAGCAGAAATGAACTGAAGCGATTGAGTCGACATTCGAATGTGAAAACAACAGGAAAGCCAATAGAATTCACGGACCACCCACCGAAATTTGCATCACCTTTGTCGTCCTGCAGTTGCTGTTCACGTGGGTTACGCTCCTTCAGTAGATTTTCGGCCAAATTTTGAGGGGTTCCCGAAGAGGTTGTTTTATTTTTACATTTTACAGAATTGATGTATGTGAAAAAAACATTTTCAGATCTGAAATCATGATGAAAAACTCCTATAGACATATATATATATATATATATATATATATATATATATATATATATAAAATACGAGGTAGTATATATATGCAATTTCAGTACTTTTGGTTGTCATTGGGACCTTTAAAGTATCCAGACGTCCATCTGCCATTTAAACCAGTGCCACATGGACCAGGAATTCCAATTCCAGCACCACTCAACCGGGTCAGAGTGCCTATGATGACCCCTGCTCCACTGTCGAAAAGCACCTACAATGGCACCGTGAGTGTCGGAACATGGACCTTGGAGCAGTGGACGAATGTCGCCTAGTCGGATGAAGTCCCTTTTCTTTTAGATAACATGGATCCCGTGTACATGTGCCCGTTTACCTGGGAATGATGGCACCAGCATCACTGTGGGAAAGACGGCAAGCCGGTGAGGGAGTGTTATGCTCTGGGCAATTCTGCTGGGAAACCCTGGTTGCCATTTCATGTGGATGTCAATTTGACACGTTCACCTGCCTAACATCTTGCACCCAGGTTATACCACTCATACAATCACATTCCGATGCATGCTTCTTTCAGAGATAATGCACCCTGCCCACACTGCACACATTGTCGGAAAATGGTTTGAGAACTGATGAATGTTCACGTGTTGCCAGGGCCTCAAATTCTCCATATCTCAATCCGATTGACAATCGTGGGTTGCGTGGACGGACAAGTCCGATCCACGGCGCTCCACCTCGCAACTTCCAGGACTTGAAGATTTCTGCTGCTAATGCTTGTGCCAATAACCACAGGACACCTTCAGTCTTTTAAGTCCCAGCCCGGCTGGGTCGCACTGTTTTGCGGCACACTGAGACCAACAGCATATTCCAGCCAGGTGGTCATATGTTTGCTTCATCAGTGTAATATATAAATACACAAGTTGAAGACGACCAATGGTTCACGAGTGGTATTTGACGAGAGATGTTTCAGATCAAGATGAACAATGTGATAATTTTTGACCAATTTATAAAAATGATCAACATGATGTGTACGAGTGACAGGTATTTACTGCAAAAAAATGCTCAAAACCCGGTTTCATTCAAACACTTTTCAAAATTTGACCGTTTGATAACCTTTAAACGTACAAAACCAATGTTGTGGACATTAAAATAAGAACAGGATACGTGCTATACTTATTGGAGTTTTAGTTCGTCGAAGAAGGTCGAAAAACCCGGTTTGATTCCCACACTTTGGAAAAAATGTGGACCTTTGTTGAACTTTAAAGTCAAAGTCATGGATTATGACCTTTGGTGCAAAACTTCCTCTGGAAAAACATCCAGAACAAATGAATGTCATATAGGCTATAGCATTTCACACTTCCTCGGATTATTATCCATACTTTATGAAATCAGCGTTAAAAACAAACTGAAGGGGCGCCCACGGCAAGTGTTCGAAATAGAGCAAAATGTTCAAGGCTTTAGGTTGGGGGAATGACTCCGAAGATTATTGCATAAAAATATTGTCATTCCAGCTCTCAAAGTTTGGGCGTCGTTTGATTTATGTCAAAATTCGGCCAATTTTCTAAGTTGGCTACCTGGGTTGACCTTGACCTTGGGACGAAAATGAAAAATCACCTTCTGTGGGCTATGCAGTTCTATTGGGCTAACCAAATACTGAAACCCCTGCCAGATTCGACAACCCCCTCGGAGAAGATGGATTTATGGTTCAAGAAAATTCGCAATTTTCTAAAGTTTCGTGACCTTGTACCTTGACCTTGGGACGAAAATGAAAAATCGAGCTCCTGGGGCTATGCATGTGCCATTGCTAACCAAAAGTACGAACACCCCTGCCCAGATTCGACCAAAACCCCCTCGGAGAAGATGTAAATTGAAAATCGCTACCCCCTAAAAACACATGTTTTTTGGCGTGGCTCGCCCAAATGGGTGCCAAGGCCGCCCATTCTCACAACTAGATCATTGATAACTAGAACTAATCATGATAACTAGAACTAGATCATGATAACAGATCATATATCATGATAACTAGAATACTAGATTAACACAACTAGAAACCACAACTTAGATCGATGATATAAAACCTGCCACCACCAAAATTTTATCAGATCGATCAAAAACCCACGGAGCTATGCTCGGACACACTCACCACAGACAGACAGACAGACAGACCACACACCAAAATGAATATAGTGTCACTTACTACTTCAGAACCAGATATACGAGGTGTGTTCAAAAAGATCCAACCTTAAATTTTCGGCGTTAAACAAAATGAAAACCAGGGAGGCGTGGTTTGGTACACGTATGTAGGCATCCTAATTCGATTATGCGTCAATATTTTCCCGCCTGCAGAACTGTCAAGTCGCACAGACTGCCGATGAGTGAGAAAGTTAAGTGACACCGTCGATTTTCGTTTTTGACAAATGCGGAAAAAACTTGAACAACGACTGCATCCAAATTTTGTGTAAAGCTTGGCGATTCCCAATGGAAACGATCCGCAAGATTCAACAGCCTTCGGAACGAGCCAATGGCACCACACAGATAAAAAGAGTGGTACAAAACCGCTTCAAGGTGTCGCACATCAGTGGAAAGTGAAGCAGCGTTCGTAGGCCCTCAACATCCCAAAATGAGATCGTCATTGACCCAAGTGAGGACCTGCTATGCAGGATCATCGCATCACGATAGAAACTTGGCAGATGAGACGGGGTCAGCATTGGATCCCGTTCCATTTCCATTGGACTGAAGGATTTGGCTTAAGGAGAATCTCAGCGAAGTCGTGCCAAAGGCTGCTAACGATCCGAGCAAAGCAACTTCGTTGGAGATTGCACAGACATGCTGAGGACTGTGAACAGCATGCCCAACTTCTTCAACACAGTGATCACTGCATGAGACACAGTGAATCCGTATTTTTGTCAAAACGAAAATCCGACAGTCTCACTTACACTTCCTCACTCAATCGGCGTCTGTCGGCGGACTGACAGCCTCTGCAGGCGGAAAATGATTCACGCATGCGAATTAGGATCGTCCTACATTACAGGCACCAAACCACGCCTCCCACTTCATTTGTTTACGCACGAAAAATTAAGGTGGATACTGATTTTGAACCACACCTCGTATTTGCGTGTTTTTGCGTGTTTTACACATCGGATCAAAACCCATGCAACTTGTTTTCACGACGCCAAAACAGTGCCGACCCCCGAGGCATGGACTCTACAAACCCTGAAGTTTCCGTGGTATCTGGCCACCCAAGACATTAGCAGCAGACTATATATATTATCTTACCATTATGAATCGATTTTATTCCGCTTGTACAAAGGAAACACATGATTTATACATATTGCCACATCATTGTTTCACGATACGATTTAAATATGGCCGGACTGGTGCCATTTAGTTGAAAAATAAAAATAGTAGTTCAAACATGTCCTCAACCATTTCTCGCGAACATGCATTATCGTGTTGTTTCAAACTTGACAAACAGCCTAACAAATGCAGGGATGCATATGCATGCGATTTTTGGATAGATCCAATATGGCCATCTAGCGCCATATTAGTGCAAAAATCCTGATTTGAAAACACTTCCTCAAGCATTCTTGACATGCATTTGTCGAGTTGTTCAAAGTTAGCAATCAGATCGTGAATGAATGGCTTACAATGCATGCCATTTTTTTTTGATTCAATCTAGATGGCGACAGCCAAACCTTTTGTACTAAATTGTCCCAACCATTTCTCAGACATTAGTCCGAATTTGTTCAAATTGGCCACAAGCACAGTACATCATGCATACATATGAGAAGTAGGAGAATGTTGGTTCTAAGCATCTAAAAAATTTACATTAAGGGAATGGGGAAAAAGGGAAAGATCTTTTGACCGACGGACCCCAAATCCCACAAAATTCCTTCTGAGATCTCCTCCCTCTTCCAACTAAGCCAAAACACAAATATTAAATCCTCAATCGACCAATTTTTCACACATCATATTTTCATGTATACTCGTTTAAGTGAACCAATAAAAAAATATCTGACGATGTTCTACTTTAGCGAATAAATCCATTTCTTATGACACTCTTCACATCAAGTATCCTGAACTTGGTTTCTTGTTTAAGTATCTTTTGTTGACAGAGCATGAATGACCAACCTCTCTTAGTGCTCTTCTCTGAGCATATCATTTTGGATTGTAGTAAAAAATTTTTCCATTTCATTGCTGACGACCCAATGCAAAATTTCTGTCCATAAGGAGTTTATTTTCTTCAAAACTTCTCAACTTTTTGTTTTATCTACTTTTGTTTTGTTATTTCTCAATAAGACTATTTGATATTTTTCCACATTCGTGATTGTTTTCCATTTTTGTACCAAGGCTGGTATAAAATACCATTTTTATACCTTTAGTACCAGTTAAAAAGTGGTGAGCCCGTTAAAAACTCCTAACCCTATTGTTTATTCTATACTTATTTTTATGTCTTAACACACACATATATATATATATATATTTATATATTATATATATATATATAATATAGATATAAATATAATATCCATAAAGGGAGGCGTCAATTCCATTTCTAAAATAAACTTCTTATCATCAAAAGCTCCCAATTGCCTTCATATTTTCATCCTCTGTATATAATTGATTTTTGTATAACTTCTTTATTGCATTCGTTTTCCAAACTCTTCTTTCTTAAAGGCTAAACAGTTGTTAATCATTTGTTTAATTTGATTGTTCTTTTGATTACATTTTCCCCCTTAACTTTTTATCACACTTTTCATGCATATTATATCATATATTTATTTGCATTAAGCCTTGCTCATCAAACCCACAAATTCACTCAATCTTTCCATCAAAGATGGCCTAGTCTGTGCGTGCATGCATGCGTGAAGGAGAAAGCATGTGGAAATAAAGTCAAAATATAATAGATGAAAGTTTGCAAATGGAATTAAAGACCTAACTAAAAGCACCAACACAACGCATATTGTCCCATATACCCACTAGATACATAAGGAAGGCTAACTGAAAAAAATACTAGATGAAATACTGTCTCAGGACCACTAGGTTGGTATCATTGCCTTGGAGTGCCAACTTCACAGAACCACAACAATGTTATTTACTCAGTAAAAGCTAGGTCAAGATGTCTAAAATTTCGTTTAATTGCAAGTGATAGCAGAAGTTGCCAAAAGAGATGTAAAGTCAATTATGTCGGATGTGAAATTAGAAAGTGTTGAGGTGAGTTGAAGAGGGTGAAAACGATCCCCCCCCCCCCCACCTCCCTGAGAACACATCTCATATTATTGGTTCAATGGGAATTAGGGTTACATAAAGAATTTGCTTTTATGTACACTTTTCAGAAACGTTTATTCCGTAAATCGTAGGTTGATTAATTCACTATTGTCTTGTTAGCTGGAAAGCACGTACAGACATCGTAAATATGCTTTCAGAGTATGCCAAGAATTGGCATCAGAAAGAAGCTGATTCGCTTGCAAGAGCTGTTGAGATAGCTTGGAAACTTACTGATTGGTGGAAGTTACATCAGATAAAGGCTGTGCATGTAAGCATTACAAGAAGGGGGTGAAGTTGTCATCGTTTTAGAGATCTGAGTGAGAATGATTGATTATCATAACTTACACTTAATAGCAGTGGTGGACAATTGAACCGAAAAGCCCAAATTCTGTGAATCCTGTATTTGACCGAAAATGGACCCAGGCAGAAAAAACTGCATCAAGCTGGAAACTCGGAGGTCATTGCAGAATATCAAGTTGTAACATTGATACTCGAGGACAGAATGCCATTGCCGAATTTAGTGCAATTCTATTTGTAGCCGAGTTTCATATTCGAGGTAACCAAATGGTGAGTCGGACTCTGTCTCCTGATTTGAGGTCACATCAATAGCGTGCTGCTTGTTCACCATATACCTTTGACCCAGACATTACCATCTCCGAGTGATTATGTTGGTGAACTCTATAATAGGCATGCCACCATGAGTGACGTCTTGGAGAACAGATGCTTGTGATTTACGTCTTTCATCCCTCAATATCCCTTACAATGATTGTTCGGCAACAGTATATCCTTTGCATGACTTGCATGATCGATGAACATCAAACTTTGCTTCGAAGTACACCATTCTTCTTGCTTCTGTCATTCTCAGTCCATTATCCAGAAGATTTTTACCGGAAGTTCATTACACTTACACACACACACACCACACACACACCCAAACAAACACACACAAACACACACACACACACACACACACACCACACACACACAATGAATGGACATGTTGAAATCCATCGTTGTTCAGTACATTCACGTATGTCAGGCCTTGTCGAGACTTGCAGAGTCAAGTCTGTGCTTTGATGATGGTATGAAACATGAGCTTGGTTCCTTGGTTCCATTGTTACTCCATATTGTTTTGCTTGGATTATACAATTCCATGAAAGTATTTTATTTTACAATTCAGAAGTACTATGATCTGATGTCCATGTTCCATTCGTTTATCTATTTACATACTTTCTTTGCGATAGCCATCCATTCAGCTACTTGAATCCAGTGGTGTGGTGTCTGCCTAAGGCTTGGTTTCATTTGGTCTTGATATGCTATGATTAAGTCTTCAAAACTCCCTTGTGGTCTGTCTTATTCCCACTGATATGAAAATACACTCCCCTATCGCCAACAATTAAATACTGTATGCACCAGATTGAGCAGCCCATTTTTAGAGCATACCTCATGCAAACATATTTACCTCTTTTTCGCAGACTTCCTTCTGGAACCCGCTCCCTCAGGCAGTAAAAGGGTTGTTTTCACATTTGGCGTCGTTTCCCACCCGTCATACTCCCCTCCCTCCGGCCCAGAGGTCAGTGTTCAACCATTGCACTATTCCAGTGTACTGGCGAAAAATCACCAAGTCGTCACCCCCCACTCGTGGATGAGGGGGAGGTGGAAGAATTTATTTTATGGCCCATGGCCTGACCCCTGGGTTACCCCAAGCACAAATGCAAAATTAGTGAGGTCTTGCTTTCTATAAAGAACGACATACAGGACATTGTCTTATTTTATGTAGTGGAGTAGGATATGAGTTGGATTCTCTGCCTTTCCTTGTTTAAGTATGTTTCCTTGTTCTTTCAGATTTTTATGGTTGTTTGGGCTTCTATATTGGCATCCAAACATTTTAATGACCCTGCCATCAGACTTGACATAATGGTCCCACACTCACTGTGACCACACAACCATGTTCTACAAGAGCCTTGATTACACCATTCTTCGTAAAACACATTAGTACCATGCACTGATTAAAAGCTGGTTTGATTGGAGACACTTCGTCAACTTTTGAGGTCTTTGAAATACAAAAATACCACTTGCAAGCGTTTGTATTAAGGGGACCTAAATGTCAACATTCAAAACGAGAATTCTCGGTACTCGATTGCATTTGTGGTCCAATGATTGGCTTACAAAATATGTCTTCTTCTCGTGACATTTAAAGACCCACAATTGGCAAGATGCTGAATGCCACCATAATAAGCAGAATTGTTAAAAGCTGCCTTCAATGGGATTGTGCAGAAAATGTATGCACAAAAAGAGTGTATACAGTGAAAAATCCGACATATCCAGATTCGAGAGTGTTCCAAATCTGTGCAATTTGTTTTCACGTTAACTGCCCCAGACGATAAACACATGTTATGTGTTGCTCCAATTTGATTTTTTGAATAAAAAGATTGGGCAATTTTTATTAACACAGTTTAAATCACTATTCAAAGCAAAGAAACAGTTGAGTATTGATGAGTTATTAAATTTCATTAATGAGATATGGGAAGATGGTCCCCGAAACGCTAAAGGAAAAACAAACAAAAAATGAAATTGAGAATAATTAAACCCATCTTGAGGAGTCTGTACAATGATTCACTAAAAGTAGATAGCATAATGCCAGAAAAGAAACTAGCATCTGTAACGAACTCACAGAAAACCTTTTTGGTTGTTTTTTATCGCCGTGAAAAAAATGGCTCAGACGCGCTGACGTTTCAGCATTAGCCCTTCCTCGGAGCGTTATTCAAAATGTTATCCCTTGTTTATAATCCACAAAATGATTGAAGAACCTTAAGGATATTAATTAGTTGATTGAGTTAGTTCAAGTTATTAACCCTCAGGATATTTATCTCAGGAAAATATTGACAAAAAAAAAAATGCAATAGATCTTGCAATGGAGATGGGCCTTTTGCTTTGTCGCTGTGCAAAAACAAAACAGCTTTGAAATAGCAGATGCCCTTGGCTCAGCAGGTTATTGTGATGGTTTGCACATGCTGTTTGTGATCACCAAACTCCAGATCAAACAACACTGCTTCTGATCCTCTGCCATGGCACCTCTCCATCTTGCTCACACTATGCAACTGTATACAGTCCGCTGTTTTTGACAATCTCCTTAAAGCGGTTGGAAGGATGCTCTTGATCAACAAATTGTTGTTCTTAATACTTTACACTTAATTCCTTTGGGGAGGAGGGTTGATTGGTTCACTTTCTGACCGTGTACTGCTATATGAAACTGGCTGCATGGCAAAGGGGTAACCAACTTTTGGCAAATGAGTATGGAACGGTCAGGAATGCAAAAACCCAGAAAGAGACTGGCCCGTAGGCCGTTAATGTTCCTCAGAGCGGGATGACCGCAAGGCTTCTGACAGCCGTGCAGGTACCTGCCACCCTCGTGGTGAACTCGCTGGGCCCTGTTCGCGACCTCCGTGTGCCCCCGCACTCGACTGGAACTCCACCAGCTCCCGATTCCACTCTCGACTTCCAAACGGCGCCTCCGCCAACGCTCCAACGGCGCTCCAACAGCGCTCCAACGAGCCTCGAACGACCAAGAGACCTCAGGAGAGAGAAGACCCTCCACCCACTCGCACCAACAGCTGCAACTCCCTCCTCAACTCCTTCTCGGCGCAACTCCCTTCTCGACTCACCTTCCAAAACGAAACCTCAACCTGAGCTTTCGCTTTCCTCTCGCCAACTCGACTGCCTTCTCGGCGTTCCAACCCCGCCCTTTTATCGCCCCGGGGCATGTGCCCTCCCTTCTCGGCGCGCGGGGGAAAATCCGAGAGAGTTCTGTTGATCTGTACGGTGATACTTTTAACGTCACTTTGTTTACCCGGAGTGACGGAGTTGTTTTTTCTTAAAGGTGAATACTTTTTGTTGTCGATTAGCCGTTGTTTGTGGAGATGTTGGTGGGTGTGGAGAAGTGGTGAGGAGATGTTGTTAAAAATAATGATAGGAAAGAATAACACTACCTCAAAGGTTCACAGCCCGCTCACGAATAATTTCCCGTTAGACTCGGTGGGGAAATCTAATCTGCGACACGAGAACTTATCGACTAACTGATCTTCGGGAAACCTGGAATGGTGTTCTGTGAATTTCCACATCCGTAACAAGTATATATATATATTATATATATTATATATATATATAGTGTACCTGTAGTATATATTGTTGTTTGGGCTGGGGGTCAGTGCTGAGAACGACCACAAGGTGGGGAAAGGTTGTGTCATCTCCCACCAATCTCCCCGGAATTGCTAGGCCGTCGCTCGGAAACGCCGCGAGCCGGCGGGTCGTTTAACCAACACGTATCGCCAATATCTCAACCGCGTACGTGTAGGGCTATTTGTCAATAACCAATTGTACCCTCATTAAACTACGCCAATTTGATTTACGGGAAAACCACGCCCTCGCCGTCTTGCTCGAACCGGGTCACTCCACCGACTGCGGTAGAGTTCCCAACTACCGACTTACCAAAACTGCGGTTCGGGTGCAGCGTGCGAAACTGCCAAAAACCGTGCCGGCTTGGAATGAAAGGATTATCGGGATAAAACCCCTCTAAACTTTAGATCCGAACCATGCTGGACCAATTCCAAAAGGACGAAATGAACTGGTGGCATTTCTAACAAGTTTTATTTGCAGTAAATGAGACACAAAGCGAAGATAACGCGAAATAATACAATAAGTATGACAATGATCCAGAAAACACTTATTCAGTTCCACTTAAAGACGGGCCCCACGGGGCAAACACACACACAAAATGAAAAGAAACCCAGAGTCTTATTGACCCTCAACAGCCGTGGAGAGAGACAAGCTGGGGGCAAGAGTTCGGTGGTGTACCTGACCGTCGGAGGAAGGCCAGTTCCGCGATGCGGCACCCTGACAATGGGTCGCTGCGTTTGGTCCCCAGTCGCACGTGTGGACTCAGGTTCGTGGTGAAGCTCGGGGTGTTGAATGCTGGGTCCACGGGGGGGCAGGGTCTGCTCATTTCCTTCCTCGTAGAGGGGCCAGCAGAGGGGACCACGTTCGCGCCTCAACGCCCCACCAAAAACTCTTCAAGTATAACTTTTAAAAGACTCACCAAGACCCCAAAAAGACTCTCCAAGACCTCAAAAAAGGACCACCTGCCTCCGAGAGTGCTCGGAATTTTTGGACCTCCCTCAGCGGGGAGGGGCCTTGGTGAACACACCTCGCGGTCCGCCTCTGATTGGACAGGTCCTACGGCCCACCTTTTCCGGGGCGGACCGTGGCCCCTGCCGGAAACCCCAGCCACTCCTCCACTTCGGGCCCACACTCGCGAGTAACATGTATCAACGTGCAACGGCCCCCTGCGGGGAACCCCAGCCAGTCTTCCAACACGGGTTCATGATTGAGGGAGTAACAGTATCAATGTTGCACAGTGCCGTCCGTGCAAAAGTTACAACGTTTGTGGAAGGCGTTGGTGGAAGCGGCACGGAACGGCTGCAAAACCTGCTTCTCTATCTATATATACGACGGGTGGGTAGTGGATTGTGATGAGGAATGAATGGTTGTTGGTTGTCGTTGGAGGGTTCGGTTGGATGGGAAATATGAATATCTAAAATACAAAAAACAAATCGCAACGCACGTCTTTGATTTCCCACTAGACAAAAGGAAGGGATCGACTACACACATTACTTAACGACATAAACTGACTTTTGGACATCTGTATGTTGAAGCAATGGTTTCCAGATTCCGTAACAATATATATATATATATTATATATAATATTATAGATATATTATATATGTATGTATGTAGGTATATATATAGTATATATATATAGATATGTATATTTACTGTATGTATATATATATATTTATATGTATATATTTGTATATGTATGCTACAGTAGTTATATATATATATATTATATATATATATATATATATGTTATTATTTGTATATATGTATATATATGTATATATATATATATATATTTGTATTAATATATATTATTTGGTGTTGGCGTAGTGGTTAGAGTAGCGCTTGGGATCAAAGCTTGGGATCCAAAGGTCCTGAGTTCAAGCCCCGCTTGGCCGCTGGAATTAATACACACCAGGAGGTTGACTCAGCTGATCTCTTCCGGAGGTCGGCGAAGTGAGTACCAGTGTACTGGCCCGGTGTATGCCCCGGTTACAATAGGTGTAACATATCCTGTGTCGTAAGAGGCGACCAGGGTTGCGTCAGGAAGGGCATCCGGCTGTAAAAACCTATTTGCCAATCATTATGCGGATCATAACGGCTGATCCGCTGTGGCGACCCTAACGGGAGCAGCCGAAAGAAGAAGAAGAAAAGATATATTTATATATGTAATGAATGTATATATATTTATATATGATATGTATGTATATATTATTTATATATGTAAAGGTATGTTATATATATTTATATTATCTATATGTATGTATATATATTATATATATTATATGTATATGTACATGTATGTATATTATATATGTATATGTACATGTATGTATATATATTAATATATATAATATATATTATAGTATATATATATCTGTGTGTATGTATGTATGTATATTATATGTATATTACTCAGATATATGCTTTTGCACCAATGGAAATACAGCAGAAAGCTTGTAATTGATTGTTTTTTTCTTTTATGCAATTCATGTTTGCATGTGTGTAGCATGCAGAGAACAACTGTAGAGACTGGGGATGGATTTGATGATGATTGTGATAGCAGAGTGACAGCAACAGTGACAGCGACAGCGAGAGTGACCAAGATTGAAGGCGTGGAAAAGTCGCAATTTTTGCAGATCGCGGCAATGATTCCAAGCGATTGTGTGCAGGAAATGACTGAGGATATGGGTACTTTAAACGAACACAAATTTAAAATAAAGAATATTTTTTTTCTGTTTTGGGTGTGGTTGAGAAATAACGGAAGTCATTGATCTCGATTTCATTTTACTTGCATTTACCCTCCTCTGCCACTTTCCGATGATAAAATACATTTCATCTGGGGTATGTAGGTTTAGCTTCCTTCATGTTATGATGTTTGCTAAGTTGTTTTTTTTCTCTCTTGCTTTTCTCGAGGAACGTTTGAACTGAAATGTGAAGTAACAGGTGCTTCCTCAATTTGATATGGTTCCACGAGCGCCAGCCAGAGTGACCACTATATTCGTGTGTCTGTATGTATGTCTGTCTGTCTGTCTGTCCAGAAGCCAAACTTCGTGGGATTTGATCAGATTTGGATGAAACTTGAATATGATGTTAATATCAATGCCTAGTTTTCTTCCTGGCGATGGGCGTCCCACGCCATTGTGGCTGAGCCACGCCCACTTGTAATTTTTGTTTTTTTCATATTTTTTCTCGGATTTTTTTATCGAATTCCCACTCAAGAAATTGTGCGCATTGGCCATATGTACAAGCATATAAAAAATTCAGGTTTGATTCGTCAATTTTGGAGGAGAAGATAGTGTTTTAAGAAATGGGGCGGTGACAGATAGTAGGGTAGCAGCTAAGATTGCCCATTGTGGGCGGAGCCACGCCCACTTGTATTTTTGTTTTTTGGTTCACGAGCGCCAACCAGAGATGACACTATATTCGTTATGTCTGTGTGTCTGTCTGTCCAGAGCATAACTCCGTGGACTTTGATCCGATTCTTGATGGAACTTGTATATGGTTTCGATATCAATGTCTAGTTTGTATTACTGGATGAGGGCGTGGCTACGCCCATTGTGGGCCGGAGCCA
>CM068968.1:31937338-31953597 GCA_035128595.1 Eptatretus atami
ATATCAGGATGGAAATATCAGGAGGGACACACATAAAGGGTTTTATAAATTACCAAATTAACCTCAGAGATATTGATACGAATCTGGAAGCTTAATGCACTCAACATTCAGAGTCCCGATAGATCAGTTATATCGGTAAGTGTGTGTTTATATTTAGGGCCCCCGACCTGTGTCTAACGGGAATTACATGTCTGCGCTGCGGAGATTCGTTTACAACAAACCTCTTTCACCTCACTTCCCCACACCGACGCCATTGCCTACGTGCGTTCGACCACGTACGTGGGCGGAGATTTCCATCGTCTCAGATCGAGACTCCGCCCAGGAAGGCAGGGGCGTGCCCCTTGTCCAATCAGGCCACAGAGTTCGACCTTCCCACGACACGCCGGCCAATGAACGTGGAGGTCACCTCAGAGGGCGATTTTCCCACGATACGCCGGCCAATGAGGGTTGAGATGGCCACAGAGTTTGACTTTCCCATGACACGCCGGCCAATGAACGTGGAGGGCGATTGAATTTCCAATTCTAACATATATCATATATATATAATTGTTACGCTTCTGGAATTCGCAAAACACCAATAAAGGCCGTAGGTGAGATATATCTTTAAGTACAATGGGTAAGTTAGGCCCAAACCATTGTATGAGGAATTAATGGTTGATTCTGTTCGGGCTGCGATCCTTTGAGTTTAGGCGTTTTTCCTTTTCTGCTTTATTTCGAACCAACCACACTTGACTCAAACAAGCGCCAACCACGCCAACCACTCTAACAACGCCCAGCCCCGCCACCCTTCACAACCACGCCACCATCTACCACCTACCAACAGAACGAACGCCTCTCACAGTCTACGTATGGACGCGTAATTGCGCGTTGGAGGGCGCTCGAACGGTTCACCTCGCCCCCACAAGACGCAGGGTGGGAGGGAACGAGAGGGAACGCCCCCCTTCTCGGAAGCGCCTCGAAAGGAGGGGAGCAGGTGACGGGCGGGGCGCCGGGCGTATAAGACGCGGAGGCGCGCAGGCTTGGCTTCTCTCTCCTCTTCGTCAGTCCGATGCTTCTGCCTCTCCTCTCTTCGTCGTCTTCTGCTTGCAGGTTCTTTTCTGCTTCTGCTGGCTTCTCTGGTTCGGCGCTCGCTCCTGTGCTCTTGCGTTCGGTGCTCGTGTTTCGGTGGACTCGGTCGTGCTCGGTCCGGGCGTCGAGAGGCCAGCACGAGCAGGCGCGAGCGCGCGGAGAGGGCCTCGCCGAGCCACGCTCGACGGGAGAGTCACCGCAGGAGGACGTCGCCGAGACTCAACACCTAAGGGAGTCGACTTCCTTTTCTTTTGGGGTTTTGTGTGAAGTGTGTGTGGCGCCGTGTCTCGTGAAGATTAGATTGTGTTAGTCGGTCGTGTGCGCGTTAGTCGGTTGTAGCTCTGCATTCTTTTGTTTGTTTGATATATGGCATTTCTTTTGTTTTCTATTTGATATTGTGCATTTCTGACTGTTGCTTATACGTGTGCTTGTGCTCCGTCTGTGTAAATGAATGCGTCCTTGTTGATTCTTCCCCGCTGTCGCTTGCGTCCTTCCTTCTTGAACCTCCATCTTGTTTAGTAAAGGGGTTTGACGGTGGGCGCGAGACCCCGATAAATCATTGAACCGTCAGGCCACGATAACACCGCGTCGGTTATCAGTTTAGCATGGAACGGGTCGCTTAAGCGGCCGTATTTCCGAAGTCGGCCGATGATGTGGCGAGGTACAAACCCCTCAGTAGGCTTACCCGTGCGGGTACATTTAGGATTAATCGACTTTCGGCGATTGACCCTATTCGCGCGGGTAAGAATGCGGACTGGTTTTGTGTTGATGGCCAAAGTCACCCGCTGGATGGATCACGGCGTTAGCCGGCGAGGGTCACGACGAATTGTCCGTTCCGGTGGCGAGGCGTCGCGATTCGAGTCGTGCCGATCGCACGCCACTGGCGGGAATTCCTAACAATATAGTATAATATATACTATATATATATATATAATTAATACTATATAATTAATTAAATATATATATATATACAGGGGCTGCAAAGTAGGTATACAGTAAACCTAGGTAGGTATATATATATATATTATCTTATTATATGCATACTTACCTAACTTTTGCAGCCCCTGTGGTATATATATATTGTATGTATATGTCTATATATATTAATATATATATATTATATATTATATTATATATATAATATATATGTGTGTGTGTGATCTCAATACAAATCTGTCGCTTTGCTGACGAGCAGAGGGGTAGGGAGGAAGGCTGGAAGGGAGGGATAAGAGATAGACAGAGGGGTTGGAGAAGGCAGAGGGTAGGGGTGGGAGAGGGAGAGGAGAAGGGTGGAGAGAGAGAAAAAGAAGAGAGAGGAGAGAGAGGGATAGGGTGGGTATAATATAGATGAGAGAGAGAGAGAGAGAGGGGAGAGAGAGAGAGAAGAGACATGAGAGAGAGAGAGAGAGAGAGAAAAGAGGACGAGAACGAGACTGGATAGGTTGATAGAGCGAGAGGGGAGAGGGAAAAAAGAGGGTGGATTTCCACGGAATAGCAGCTGAATGATCAACAGTTCGTGATCTGTACTTGATTCCCACTTATGAAGGACAGTTAAATTCAAGTTATGATAAAATGGATCCGTTCTCAAACGTCCCCCAATTTGTGTTTCGATTCGGCTATAACCGTAAACTCTTACACCCACTGTACCGTGCCCATTTACACAGAGTTCCTTCATGTGCTGCCTTTTTTGGGTGCTGGGGTGATCATTGGTTTGAGGCACGGCTTGCCGCTGATGCAGTCCCCCTATACAGTATACTGGTGCTTCATTTGCCGACCTCGAAGGATGAACAGGTCTGATGTCAAACCCCCCTGGTGTTAATTCAGTAGGACAACGGGCTCAACTCAAGGACCCTAGGATCCCAAGCACCACCGGAACCACTAACCAACTCCAGGTCACACAGAAGGTAGCTGATAGCTATCATTTGCACTTCATACAATCTACATTTCTTCACATCTGAATCCATTTTTATAAACAGAATTTTCATTCAGTTTTCATTTTGAATGTCGTCAGAAAGCGAGAATTTCAGGATATTTACTTGGAGACTATTTCTCCCGCAGTGAGACAGTAAAGAAAATGTGTAAAACTATTTTTGACCCTTTGATTTGCAAACTCACGGATTGTTGATCCTTACCTGCTGGGTTAAGATGGGAGGGTAGCGATAGAGGATGCACACAGTCACCACGATCAGCGACACCATCTTCATCTTCGGATTCAAGAATCGTCCTGGAAGTTTGAAATGATTTTTTACAAAGATTTCAAAAAAGCTCCTGATTGCTCGTCTGAAATGGATGATTCTCTGCCACCAACCCACTCTTTATACCCACTGCTTGGAGAGAAACGAATCGACAAAAATTTTCACCAATACAATGAAGATTATTTTGTGATCTTATTGTATTTCCAACATGGTATGTTCTGTCTCTTGTTCGTGTACTATTTTTACACAAAGAACATTGAGATGATACCCCAGACTTTTGGGCAGTCATTTCAATTTTGAAAATTCTCTGACAAACTCCCAAACAAGGTTTACAATAATTATTTTGCATTAATATGGTATCTTCCTTTTTAATTTGTTTGGTGTATTCCCTCTATCCTCAGGTTATTCAACATGACTTATATGAGGTTGTTTCCAAAACCAATGTTAATTGTCGGTATTTATTTTTTCCCCCTTTTTAGCATTTGCTCCTGACTTATTATGTCAGGTTCAAATCCAATTACAAGATTGTTTTCTTCTTTAATGTATTTTTACCTGTTCCACTGAAGGTGGATAGAGGTGGTTTCACCCTGCTGTGTCTGTCTCTGAACAGGATACTCGAAGGTTGATGCTTTAGGATGAAACTTGGTGGACAGGTTTGGATCTGACAAGGTGATTGATACAAATGTTGGTTGAAGTTTCTGAGATCGGATCCGGGTCGATATTTAAAAAAATTAATTTCAAGTATTCTTCAACATTGAGAGATAAGCAAAAATTGTAATATATGATATTCAAAAAGTTGTGGACTATATTGATAAAACTAGGTAGTATGAGTTGGTTGGATGCTGCGACACATGGCTCTTCCGTCCCATTCCCTTATTCTGTGATGTCATCTCATTCTGACCCCTATTAATTTAGTCATTGATCTCATCCGCCCAACACCTCACTTGTATGTTTGTATTAAAAGAGTTTTCTCTCTATCTGAAAATTGCAAATCAGATTTCCAGCATCCTTAGTATGAACGGTCTGTTATTGCCTCTGTGGTAATCTGTTTGGCTGTGAATTGTATCTTTAATCTTAACCTTCACGTGGGTGAATATATTCGGAAAAACCTTTATCGCTCTATGAACAGAATTTTACCCCTCAATCCTGATTTGTACATATGCAGCTATTGCAGCAAATTCCCATGTGATAGATTACATCAAACATGTTGCTGTTTATATTAGTTTATACTTTCATTCCTAGTCACATGACAAATGCACCTTGAGGAGTAAATGCAAGTTGGTGACTTTCCCAGAACTTTTTCATGTAGAGGCAAGCAATTGAGGATTCCGATTGGATGCGGTCAAGAGGCAGGTGATGTAGAGGTGTGCTACTCAATAATCGAGAGCTGGTGTTGGCTCAGTGTAGGGTGGTGGCTTGGAGATCCAAGGGTCCTGAGTTCAGCCCCGATCGGCCGCCTGATTAATAACAGGGGTTGGACTCAGCCTTGTCCTTCCTTCGAGTCGGCGCAGAAATGAACCAGTTCCAGTGTGCGATGTACTTGGTAGAGGGGCCTGCATCAGCGACACAGTCAGCTCAAGAAAGATTAGCTTACCCGGCAAGTAAGCTGCCATACGACCACCACATCAATCGAAGGACTCTCAGAAGCAAAAAATACAAGCTCTACCCCACAGGCGCGCTCCCCGTAGGCTCTTCTGGAAGATTCAAAAAAGATTCATCGGCTATACAAATGGTGCATTTTCAAATCCTGAAAACAGAAGTGTGAAGTGAGATTATTTCGATAATTGATCGCACGTAGCAATTCCATTTATATTTTTACCTGCGACTGTTGCAGGTCGCAAGAGCTCCGCATGATTTGTGGTTGTTTTGTTGTGAGTTCTTGTTGGGACAGCTTGCCCGGACCCACTCTCATTCTGTTTAGGGAGTTTGAGGCGTAAACACTGTACGTTTTGCTGAGGGTAGACAAGGAGTCTATGTGTGAGAAATCTGATGAGGGGGTAGAATTCATCACTGGGGCAAGTGATTCTCTTCCTTACAGCGGGAATTCTGCAATTTACGTTCCGTCCAAGGACCTCAGATGTACTGCAGTCTGGAGCAAGAGGGTGGTGGGTCTTGAACAGAGGCGTCAGACGTGAAGGCCCGCTGGGCTAGTTACTTTGAAGCGGCTGTACCAGGCTGATCCACCAGCTGTTGTGTTGGATGTCAGGGTGTTACTTGTCCCCATTTGCTGACCCTCCAATCAACTGTGATCCATCTCGTTTGTGGAAACAGGCTTGTGAACCGGTTGAATGGGGTGAAGCTCAGGGATCTAGTGGCATCCATGCTGAACTTCTCAAGGCTGGTGTAATGCTTGCTCTCGTGTCATCGCAATGCAGTTCTGTCGTTTCTTCCTGAACACAGGCATCATCCAACTAACTGGAAGTAGGGGCTTGTTCCCCACTTTGAGAAAGGGAAGGGTGATCGCCCAGGACTACAACAACTACAGAGGGATGACGCTGCTCTCAGGCCAGGCAAGGTGTTTGCTCAGGACAATTGTTGAATACGGATTTCCGCCACCATTTGCTTGGAGCCCACAGCATCCAAAGGCAAGTCAGGCTTACACTAAATTGCTGATGAGGAGTCAGAGGTCGCTGGAGATTAGGGAGTTTCCTGGGTCAAAAACTAAGTTCCAGGCTCTCAATGACATCTTGAGGATAACTGCATGTTGTCTGTACCTATTATGGGTGAGGATGTTGAGGTACACGAAGAATTCACCTTACCTTGCACAGTGATCTCCATGTCTCTGCTGGCTGTGAGTCCAGAGGTCAATAAGTCTGGGTCGGGCCTGGGGAGCATGGATTCACTCTGGTCATGGGCTGTGGTCTGCGGACCTGTTGCATCAGAGGCGACCAAGTCTGAGTCTTCAGAGTCCTTTGTTGCTTCCAGTTATGGATGTGAAGGCATTTGAACTCTGACAGCGGCATCTGAGATGGAGATTTAATTCCTTTGTGTAGGTTCTGAGAATGTCATGACGACTATTGATTGCCACATATTGGCCATATTTGACATTTGACTTATTTTAAACATTCATCAATTGCATTAACCACGGTGTCTGGATTCAAACCTTGCACTGGATTGCTTCAAATTTGATTCCAGGCTTTTGCCTCATTTTTCAATTGCTGTACGATTGTGTTAAATGTAAGTCATCACAGCTAGCCAGGCCTTGCCAGAGCGCTTCTGCAGCGCTATTGTTTTTTCCAGATGATGGAGTGCAGACAAACGCTGGAGAAACTCTGTTTATGGCTGATTCACCCGGGAGGGGGAAAAGCCCACTTGCATCTTTGTTTCTTTCTTTTGCTGCTTTTTCTCCGCAGCTCGGAACTTTTATATATGCAAACTTTTGGAGTGTAACCTTAGTGTGGTACAGGTCTGACTTGCTTGGATGTCCCATGTGCCACCTCGCTTGCAAGTGCGTGCAACTTCATTAAACCGTGATATCGAGAATCCTCAGTTGACCTCCCCTCAAATTCTTGCGCCAGGATTGGTGAGGGTTCTTCAATACACTTTGGTACCAGGTCTTCTTCGAGGAGAATCTTAGCTATCGGACTTTGTTCCAAGAGTGAGTTGTGAGAGAGAATCAAAATGAGATTTGTTACCTGCACGTGCCATGAGCATCAGGCTGCAGCGTATGGACACATGGCTCATTTTCCTGATGCTGGATCCGTGCTCACCAGAATTCTCTCGCAAGGGAGTCTGCGTGAGTGGAGGAGGCCAATGGGTCTGACCACGGGCATCGTTGGTTCGCGCACGTTGGATCGCACCTCAAGGAGACGGGATGAAGCCAGACGCATCGCTTGGGGGTGGCCAGAGGAGGCCCCTGGAGTACCGACGGAAAGTGGATGCAGTGACGCGCGCTTCGGATGCATGTTCCCATACCTCACCTGGGACCTGATCATCATGGCCATCTGTAATATTAATATCAGGACCCCTATCCTAATGTTGTAACTTCAAATTTTGGTAGCATTCTGATTGGTGAGTGAATCAGAGAACAAGATTTTGGAAGGGAATTGCAGACCGCCATTGTCACCACTTCTGGTCATTGTTGATCGGCATGGCCTCCGCAATTTAAATCAGGACCTGTTTTAATTTTACTCATACTTTAGGTAGCATTCTGACTGTATGGCTGTCTGGGAGAAAATTTTTGAAGGAATTTACGCGATTTTCCCAAAATTGACTAGGGTGGCCATTTCTGACACACTTCTGGTCACGTTGTTTGGCTGACCTCTCTCAATTAAGATACCTGCCCTGGCCTAATATTGCAAAAAAAAACCCAAATTTTGTAAGCTTCCTGACTTGGTAGGTTCTGGCAGAAGAAGAGTTTTGAAGAAATTCCTAAGTCGAGCCAATTTTGTGCATACTTTAAGTCATGTGACATGGAACGAGCTAGCAATTCCTGTTTCCCAGTCAGGAGAGGAATTGTTAGCCGCAAATTTTTTAGCCGATCAGGCCCCAGCGTTTGGCCGCGAAAGTCGAAAAAGGGATGACGTGGATGGAAGGTCCGCGATGACAATGACCTTGTCTGGAATGTAATTCCAGATAACGCTGAAACTCGATGCTGACAGTTCCTCAAATATTCTCTCGGACAATGCATATGCCAATGATTGTTCAAACTTGTACACAGACAATGAATGATGGCTTTCATATTGCACGTCATATTTTTTCGAGATTCAGATCAGATGGCCGAATGGCAGCCATTTTGATTCCTTTAAATGTGTCGCCCAACCATTTCTAGACAAGCGTGTCCGATTTATGTTCAACTTTGGCACCAATCACAGTGCATGATGGGCACACCACGCATAACCTCATTTATTTTTGCGATCTGATCAAGACTTGGCCATATGGGTTGACCAACAGCATTTTGTGTAATAACCAGTGTCGAACGGCCTCAACAATTTCTCGGAACATGCATTACCGATGTTGTTCCAAATTGGCACACAGATGAGGATGATGGTTCCTAAGAAGTTATTTTGTTTGTGCTTTTGATCTACGATTGGCTGATGGGGAGCATTTTGTTACTTAAACATGTCCACCATATTCTGGAATACATGGTTTCGATTTTGTTCAAAACATGGCGCAATCACAGACACGATGGCATTACACTTGCATCCTAACTATTTATATTTTGTGATCTGATTCAAGAGATGCTGGAGACTGGCGGCCCCCATTTGGTTGATTACTATAATATGGCTAGCCCTTTACTCCGTCCAGCAAATAATTAAACAACTGGGGGATGACATTTAGTCTTTTTCCTTGCCTCTTCTAGAGAAGGTGACAAATGTATACTAACCGTTGAAGTGAAATAGAGGATCTGTGTTTCAGGCATTCACCTTCATCAAGGGCCAAGAGTGTTCTTATTTCATCGACTGCCAGTCTTTGTGGCCCAAACATACCAGGAAATTTCATCAATGTGAAATGAATTTTAACATCAGTATCATTTATAAAATGGCCAACATATGTCACATGAGAGGCTGAAGATCCATCCGTCCCGTCATTCTGTCCGAGCATTGCGTGCTGCCAAAGCACATCTTCCTGGGCTATTGGGCACCTTCCTGGAATGGGTCAACCACTAGACACAGCGATCTCGAATGCTTCAATCATCCAAGCAAGCTGAGGTACTTCATTTGCCAACCCTCACATGGTGTCAGGCGAGTCAACCCTCACCTGGTATTATTTCACAGCTTGAGCAAAGATTTGGCTCGGAAAAAAAACCCCCTGGCGATCTCAACCAACCACCCTGCCTAACCATTGAGCAACACCAGGCATTATGATGACTGTTCTACTGTAGCATGATTTATCACGTTCCACAGGAATTCATATGAGGTGTATGTAATTTCTACTACCAGTCGACTGTGGAATACCAAGTGCAGAAATGGCATCCATATGGCAAAACATTTTAACAAGCTATATTTACCTTTCTGGAATTCATTCCCAGAGTAAGGTCCTTTGTCATCGTTTCTCGGGTCTGTCCATCCGTTCTGGTCCATCCGTCTTCATGTCCATCCGTCTGTCTCATTTTATAGACTTCTCCACGCCAAACCACTGGAAAGATGTGGCTGAATGGTGCAGAACATTCCTCTCCTGACAGTTAAGAGGCATTGCAATGCTGGTTCTGCGTCACCTGACTTTTAAGTTATGTCAAAATGGCCGGACTAAAAATCTTCTTCTCCATACCACGAGGCAGAATGACTGCCAAATTGGTATACACATATAGACAAGGCCCTGATGCTTAAATTGGCTGAGGCCATGCCGGATCGCATGACCAGAAGTGTTGTCACAAATGGCGGTCCCACAAATTCCCTTCAAGATCTTCTTCTCCGGATTCACCGAGTCATAATGTGCTAAATTTGCGGTTTACTCATTAGGACAGGGTAGGGATGGTTAAATTGCCAGAAGTCATTCTGATGTGACCGGAAGTGTTGTCAAAATGGACCGACTTTCATCAATTTGGGAATCACGTAAATTTCTTCAAAATCTTCTTCTTCAGACCCACCAGTCAGGAATGCACCAAATTTGGGTTACAACATTAGGAGAGGGTCTTGATGTTAATTCAGAGGCTATGTCTGATACATGAGCCGGAAGCTGTGTCAAAATGGCCGGACTTTGTCAATTTATTGTGAATAACTCGCATAAATTCTTCAGAAATCTTCGTTCTCTTGGCCCACCTGCGAATGCTAACAATTTGGGTTGCAGCCTTATGGTAGGATAGTGATGTAAATTAATATTTGGGAAGTCTGCAGATCACTGACCAGAAGTGTGTCAAAATGCCGACTTCGTCAACTTTTTGGAAAAGTCGCATTAATTCCTTTTAAAATCTTCTTCTCCAGTACCCACCAGTCAAAATGCTACCTAATATTAGGTACAACCATAGGACAGGGTCACAATGTTAAAATTGTGGAGTCATGCCGATCACATGACTAGGAAATGTGTTCAAAATGGCGGCTTAATAAAAGTTTGGAAAAATTCCATAAATGGCTTCCTCACCAGACCCACAGGCCCAGTATTTCTACACATTTGGGTGTATACATTTAGGCCAGGGCCCAGATAAGTGCAGGTCTAGTGGTCCTATGTTTTTTATAAAGCAGCAAAGTTGAAGAGGCAGTCGCCCAAGCAATAAATTGGCCAAAACATCAAAGAGAAGCTCGCCTCAAACAGTAAAGACATTGGAAATACTATCCCACCGTTCACTGATTCAAATACCTCACTTCACATGTGAAAGTAAACAAGGAAATCAACACGAGGTGGCAGGCCATTCAGCCCCCAATGGACTGCAGTGAACACCCATAAACTCATCTACACAACATCCAGGACAGGATATGCAAAAAAAAACTGCTTATCTGCTGCCACTACCATTTCCGAAAACACTTCCATGCATTAAGTACTACTCTGAGTAAAAGGCCTGCCTTGCACATCTTAACTCTTCCTCTTCTTTACTCTAAGCTATGGCCCCTGGTTCTATTCACTGTCTGGCCTGGTTGAAAATTTCATCTGCACTTATTTAATGTATACCTTACATTATTTTAACATCTCTATCCTATCTCCTCATAAACTACCTCTTCTATGTAACTAAAAGCCTGTTCTCCTTCAGCCGCTCCATCATAGCTGAGTCTAGATAGGCTCGGAATCCGCATCTCGTTAGCCCTTGCGCTGAACCTCACTATTGCATCTTATGTTACCTTCCTGAGTCTTGTGGCGGGTGACAGAACTGCACCAAACTATTCTTAGATGTGACCCTCATAAATTCCTGTACAAGTAACACCACCTCTTTTGATTTATACAAATGATCCCCTCGAATACAACCGAAACACCCTATTTGCTCGACCTGTAGCGCCTTGAACTTGTTGCTGCTGCTATTACCTCCATTATCTGTGACATCCCCAGAATCCTTCTCCTGTTGTGACACGCTCCAACATGACCCCTTGCATTCCTTAATCCATGTTTTCATTGTTCTTGGGAAAATTCCACCATTCTAGAGGACATGCTAACTTGGTGTAATTTCCTGGTAATGTCTTTGTTGACTTGACCTTTCCTCCTTATTGAGACCTCAGTTGTTTGAGAAGTGCATATGCTCTGTCCCGCATGCCGTTCTGTTCGCCAATCGGGCGATCTCAAACTGCTTCAAGGAAAATCCGCGCGGAAATACACTAATTGCATTTACATCCCTCAAGGTGCATTTGTCATATCGTGGATGATGTAACTAATAAGAAACTGCATTAGAAATTTAGTCTCAAATCCTTTAGTTTATTATTATCTAACGAATTATTTAATAGATAACAGAAATACATGTTTTTGTTTGCAAACGAAGATTGTTGACAACATCTCAAAAACGTGTTTATGTCTCCAGTACTTTCACATCATATTTGACTTGTTAAATTTTTTTTGCCATAATGGATGCCATTGTCTGCAACTGGTGATTCCACAGTCACAGTGTTGGAGGAAAGTACGTTTGTGCTGTTCTGAATTAGATTTTCCTGTTTCACCTTCCACATTGCCAACAGCTGGAAGTTAATGGAAACAACGAGATATTCGGTTTTAAAAGCCTTTCAATAAAGTTCTCATTTGCCGTTGATAAATCATTCATACAATGAACAGACCATAAAGTAAGTATGTAATATTCAATCCGGAAAAGGTTGAAGCGTCCATCCTTGTATCCATCATGCTTTTATTCCAAAGAGTTCCTGCACTGTTGTCCAAATAATTAAATTGTACCTTTTTGGATCGTCATTAATTTTTTCACTGCGTAAAAAATGGTCGTTTTTTGCCCAATCACTCAATGGGGGAAGATTCACTTAAAAACTTATCGCACCCGATCCGGTTTCGGATCATTCACCAAAATCTAATCATTGCGTCCCAGACAGATTGGCTCATGGACAGGACTAATCACCAGTGTATACCACTGACAGGCGGATCTGGACTCGACTGAACTCAAATTTCATGAGCTTAGTTTTTGTCACCGTAACAAACTCACCCACAAAGTTTCCTCCAAATCCGTGCATAACTTTTTGAAATATTCTGCAATTTTGTCGTTTTTGCCCAGAACAGCTCAATGTAAAGAATCTGTTTACATTCCAGATCCGATTTAGGATCTTCACCAAAATTGAATCATTTCATCCTTGCACATACACCAAGCTCTCCACAAATTTCGTATTCCAAATCGCACTCATTTTGAACATTTTGTCACCAACAAACAAACAGACGTCAAGCCGAGGCGCGAGGGTACGCCGGCATGGGAAACTATAAGATCATAAAGCTAAAATGGATGTCAATATGCGGTAGGCGAATCACCTTAAGATTTATGCATATAAATTCATCCAGTATCCAATCTCTGAAAACTACCTCGGTATCCATTGAATGAAAAGTACCGAAAAATGCGGTTTGTGAAATCGGAAATCCCCAAAGTTCGAGGGGGTGCTGTGGGTGAACAAAAAGATCTAAATCGAAAATCCGGCTCGATGTTTTGTGCACAATGTATTCCAGGACGATTAGTTGTTCAATTTTCATGACCATCCACCGATACCTTAGGAGAGTAGCAGTTTGGCGCGAAGCACCTCCAGCTCTCGCATATTATTCTATTTTTGACACTAATTGACTTTGACCCCTGACCGAAGCAAAATCGGTTCATATCTCCTGAGGCAAAAGTTGTAGTAAACTCATTGAAGTACAATGAACCTGCAAAGTTTCATTCGTATCATGCATTCACCTGTCGCTAGGGGGCTTCAAATTTCGCCAATTTTCGCAATACCTAATTGTAGGGGTGCTGCGAGGTAAAGTATCTCCATATTCACAAACCGGGGAATATATTTGATATAGCTCACCTGTAGATCATTCTGCCAAATTTCTAACCCTACGTGGATAATGGCATTTCGGACATTGATTCTGCAAGCGTGAACGTAACCGATTTGAAGTTTTTGGTCTTGTATTGCTAGGGAACCAAAGTGTCCCTAGCAACCATCACAATTTCGCAGCTAGGTAATACGATTAGACGTACCACCCGAGTTTGGTCAAATCCGCCCACGTTTATACCAATTTATCCTGATGACAAACGAACAAACATCACAAACAAACAGACAGAATACTGACAAAAGGGTACCTATTTCGGCGACCCAACAGAAAGGGCTTTGATTGAAAAACATACCTCCGATCCATCTCGGGTATGGAGGTAATGACAGGGTTAAATTCAGTTTTAAGTTGAATAAATTAATACGGATTGTCATCCAGGTGTCATATTACATCACCTATCAAAACACATTACATTTAATAATTATTTTGTGTCCGTTCTTATGTGTCCTTTATAACATCCCTTAAAACCATGAAGTTTTCATGTTTGAAATGATTTTCATATTGTTTTGCTCCCCAGACAGGCAGACAAAGTTGAAAACTTGCAAATCTCACTCCCTCTGTGTGCATTTGTAGCGAACAGGACCCGAATTCTGATGCAGAGTCCGGTAAAACGAAAAAGTCTTGTCTTCCATTCATGTTCCGATTGGCGTTCAAAAATTACATTCATTGAATCAAGTTGTTCCCCTCCAATCATCAACTGACGACTAACTCAAATACGAGAGCAGCGGACAACCAGACAGACAATTGCTGAACCACCTTTACACTTTTCGTAGTGCAGGGGAAATACAAATTCACATTAAAAATATAGGATTTCCAATTGAAACGTAACCACACCGTGGGTTCTTTAGGCGTCAATAACTGCATACCAGCATTCTGGACACTTCGCTTACGTTTCATCGGTGGGTTGGTGCTCAATGTAATGACTTCACCTGGTCTGTGAAACAGCCAAAAACGATTTGAGAATTGCGACGGGATTCCAAACCCAGTCAAGAGGAAACTCAGAAGGAAGTGGAGTGCTCGACGGATCTCCTGCCAACCCACATTGAAGTGAATATTTTAGACAGTAGAATAAAAAGGTGCGTTTTCGAGATCAACTTTGTGGGATTTGAACGGTGACAAGAGTTTGATGTTGAATTTAATTTTCAGTTTGTGCGGAGAGGTGCGAGTTCATGGTTTGTCACTGGTTTTAGTGGGAGATGTGAGAGTTCATGGAGTTTGTCACTGTTTTGTGGGAGATGGTGAAGTTCATGGGAGTTTCTCACTGTTGGGTGTGGGAGATTGGTTGAGAGTTCAATGGAGTTTCTCACTGTTTGGGGGATGTGAGAGTTCATGGAGTTTGTCACTGTTTGTTGTCGGAGGATGGTGAGAGTTCAGGAGGGTTTTGTCACTGTTTGTGGGAGTTGTGGAGTTCATGAGTTTCTCACTGTTTTGCGTCGGGGCCATCTGGTGGTGATGTGCTGGTTTGGCGTTCGGTCTGACATGAGGAAACCGGTCTCATGAGTGTTTTGTGGAGGAGGACTTCGGTATTGTTTGTGAAAGATTGGAGTATTCGTACAGACACGGCCACATGGGTGTGCAGAGCGAATGAAAAGCTAAGTCACCATTTTCTGCTTGATTGCTGGGGTACTGGTTAGTTTAAGTGTCGCGGTTTCTCTATACATCATGGTTCGACCACACCCGACTGATGGTTGGACATGGATCGATCAAGAACGTGGGTTTGTCCCAGTGAAGTCTTTTGGTGAACAAGAAGGTTTTTGATTATTATATTCGTTTAATATCAAGGATGGATATCAGGAGGAACACACATAAAGGGTTTTATAAATTACCAAATTAACCTAGAACTATTGATACGAATTGGAAAGCTTTAATGCACTCAACTTCAGAAGTCCCGATAGATCAGTTTATATCGGTAGTGACGTGGTGTTTATATTTAGGGCCCCCGAACCGTGGCTAACAGGGAAATTACATGTCTGCGCTGCGGAGATGTCGTTTACACAAAACCTCTTTCACCTCACTTCCCCACACCGAACGCACATGCCTACCGTGCGTTCGACCACGTACGTGGGGGAGATTTCCATACCGTCTCAGAGCGAGCATCCGCCCAGGAACGGCAGGGCGTGGCCCCTTTACCAATCAGGCCACAGAGCTTCGACCTTCACGACACGCCGAGCACATAACCGTGGAAGTCCCTCAAGGGCGATTTTCCCACGATCCGCCGGCCAATGAGGGTTGAGAGGCCACAGAGTTTGAACTTATTCCCGACACGCCGGCCAATGAACGTGTTAGGGCTGCCTCAGAGGGCAGATTTTCTACTTGACACGCGGCCAATGAGAATGGAGGCACGCGCTAGGAGGGCGATTTTCCACGATCGCCGGCCAATGAGGCGTTGAGATGGCCACAGAATTTGACTTTCCAGTGACACGGCCGGCCAATGAACGTGAGGCCGCCTCAGAGGGTGATTTTCCATGACACGCCGGCCATGAGGGTGGAGGCCGCCTCAGGTGCGATTTCTGACCCGGACAAGAAGGAATATAAGGAAAACGCCATGCTGGTTGGTTGGGATTCTTATTTGCACGCTGGTTGTTCGTGCTAGTCATCATCATCATCGTGTATGCGGTTCGAGTCACACGAGGTGGATCATCGTTGCCTTCGGATCTTCTCCTTAGGCCTTGGTCGATTGGTGCGTGGCCGGTTGGAGAGCATGGTACTTGGTGCTTGGGAAAGCGCATCGTGTTGCGGGTTTCGATTCCCGCCGCAGCCGGATGGTCGAAGACACACGAGGTGGACACGGTCCAAGCACAGAGTTCTGGTCTTCTACGCTCAACCTGTCCTCGAGCTGGAGCCATTCATAAAGGCCCACGGGGTCCGTGTGTGTGTGTGATGTGTTGTGTGGTTGTGCTGTGTGTGTGTGTGTGTGTTGTGTGGGGGCCTGTCTTGAAATAGCACTGTCTAAGTGCTTTGCTTGTACATTAACTCCATTTCTTATAGTCGGATAACTCTGCTCTTCTGGTGTTCCTCCCCCCCCCCCCCCCCCCCCCCCCCCCCATTATAATAAATCCGCCTGTTAGTTTTACAGCTCGTTTTCTTGTGTTCCTGCATTGGTTTAGCACGGTGGCCGTG
>CM068968.1:31983560-31993848 GCA_035128595.1 Eptatretus atami
AAAAACACATATACCACATGACCCCAAGAGGCATCCGCAGCATACTTCAGTACCATTGAACCGTAATCATTCCGAGAGGCTCATTAAGGCTCGGGCCTGACGCGTCTCAGCCTTTTATATTATTATATTCGGCATCTGCAGATAGTGCAAAAATCACATGTAGGCGCATTATTGATCAGCATCATTTGCTTGCTGACTGAATGGAAAGTTGTTCTCGGGGACTAACCCTTCAAACGTGAGATTTACACTCCAAATAATTAACGCCAATAAGAAACAAAATTACAACTGCAAAAAAAAGCAAGAAGGACGCAATGAAGAAACACAATAGCCTGGTCCACAGTCAGAGGCCACACAATGCGAAAAGAACTCACACAGAAAAACGTACCCAGAAATAAAAACGAAACGAAACAAGTACCCATAAAAGTGATGGTTGAGATTAATAGGTGAAAGCTTCAGAAAGCTAACTGCAATGACTGCCAGTAAGTCAGCTTCCAACCGAGTTCGTCGAAACCATCAGTAAATACTCAGAACGTACAACGGTACACATACCTCTGTCAGGATGAACAGTTACATTTTGTAGCCCACAATAGCGATATACATGACCAACATAAATCCAGCTGTCTTAGCACTAGCGAAGTTGCTGTTCTTCCCTGCAAAAGACAAACCGACTGAGAATATTTGACCCTCTCCTGATCTGCCCACATGGCCTTCCTTCCCCAATCCCTTTCGTTGTCATCTCCTACTCCCTTAATTTAGTCATTGATCGGTCCCGCCCAACACCTCCACTGATGTGTTAAAGAGATTTCTCTCTATCTGAAAATGCTAAAATCAGAGTCCGCAGTCATCACACACGACTGGTCTTTTCAGCTCTGGGTCGATTTGGCTGTGAATTGATCTGCAATACACCCTCAGCGTGGAATATATCGAAAAAAACACCGAAGCGTCTAATAAAAAAGTTACCCCTCATCCTGATTGTACATACATTTGGTTGTTGTTTTCTTCCCCGAGGGAGGGCAATGGGCTGTTAAACACACATCAACGCCACACAACACCCTACAGACCCTACCACAGCACTCGTATACCGCACACAATCACCCACAATGCTCAAACACCTAAAGTCTTATCACATCCTGATACCCTCTTCTCATAACTCCAGGTACCATCAATTCAATACTAGCTACTCGCGCCACCACCTTTCCCAGAGACCATCATGCATTAACTACCTCAGAGAAAAGGTTCCCTGCTGCCACATCTTACCTCGCCTCTCTTTACTCTCAACTAAGGCCCTGGTTCACTCACTGTCGTCTGTTGAAATAAATTATCTGCACTATTATGAACCGTCATTATTTACAACACTCTATCCATATCTCCTATGACAAACCTCTTGTAGGATAAAGCCAGCCCTTTCAGCCGCTCATCATGCTAGGCGAATGGCTCGGATAAATCTCCGTAGCCGCCCTGACGCCTCCTCTATGGCATCTATGTTCTGAGTGTGCGACCAGAACTGCACACAAATATCAGATGTGCCCCACTCAAAATCCTGTACAATGTTAACATCCACCTCTTATGACATAATGATCCCGCCACAATACACCGAAAACCCATTGCTTTACCTGTAGCTCTGACATGGCTGCCTGCTACCTCCAACTGTACCATCCCCAGATCTGTCCGTGTGACACGCTCCAACATGACCAAACTGCACGTAATCCAAGTTTTCATGTCGATGAAATCCACCAATCCTAGAGACAGGAACTTGTGTAATCTCCTGGTACTAGTCTTGTGTAGATGACCTTCCATCCTAATGTGAGAACTCAGTTCGAGAAGCATATGCTGGCTCGCATGCTCGTCTGTCGCCAATCGGGATCCTCAACTCTTCAGAAAATCGGGAATACACAATGCATTACTCCCTCAAGTGCATTATGTCTGTTGGAATAACTCATAAGAAAGGCATATAGAGTGTTCTAACTCTTTAGTTTATAGCTACGAAATTAATAATAACCAGAACTACAGTTTGTGCAAAGAGAGTGTGGACAACAATCCAAAAACGGGTTGATTCGCGTACTTCACACCCAATATTTGCTTTAAAAGTTTTGCCGATAGGATGCCATTTCTGCACGGTGCCACAGTCACAGTGGAGAGGAAAAGTCGTTGTTGCGTCTGGAATATTTCCTGTTTGCACCTCACAGTTGCCAACGCGGAAGTGAAGGAAACAAACCGAGAGATCGTTTTTAAAAGCTGCAATAATTTCTATTGCAGTGAGAAATCATCAACAATGAAATACATAAAGGAAAGTGTGAAGCTTCATCACGAAAAGGTGAAGCGTCCATCCTGAGCCACATGCTTATCCAAAGAGTCTGCGTGTCGAATAATAAAATGTTCCTTGAACGCCTCATTTCACTAAAAAAAAAATGTCCGTTTTTGTCAACCACTCAAGGGAAGATACTAAAAAAATTATCCCATCCGATCCGGTCGGATCCGTCCACCAAAAATCTAATCATTTCGGCCTGACAACGGCTCATGACAGAACATCACCATGTATGCCACGGACAGCCGGATCTGACCCGTACCACCGGAACTAAAATTTCATGAGATTGTCTTGTCACCTAACATACCACACAAAGTTCGTCAAATCCGTCATAACTTTTGAAATAGCCTGCAATTTGTTCCGTTTTGCCCGACACACCAATGGAAAGAATCAGTTGAAAATCAGATCCATTTCGAACTTCACCAAAATGGAATCATTCATCTGTCACATACCCAAGCCCTCCACCAAATTCAGTCCAAAAAAACCGTCGCACATTGCAGACAGTTTTGTTCACCAACAACAAACAACAGACAGAGTGAACAACATAACCCTGTCCAATCTCTCCGTAGGGAGGTAAGAAGGGTAATTCGTTAAGTGGAAAAAATAAATATAAGTCGGATTGTTACACCAAATGTCTATACCATCACCCTATCAAACACATCACATAAACTAGAGGGAGCAACTCGGACGAGTGCAAAACCTCCGCGCAATATCGTGGTCCCTCACGTGAACCTTAACTTATCAGCAAAATGACGTCAACTGCTGACAGATTATAGTTCTTTTCTCCAACATGAAAAAAAAAAGCGGGGGGGGGGGGGTTGAAACACTTAAAACATGTAAAACTGCAAAAAAAAAAATTCAAAAATATTTTCAAAAGAACATCGAAATTTTTTTTTTTTAAGTTGCAAAATTCCGTTTCTTTCTCTACAATTATTTTTTTTTTGGTGAAATCACTTAAAGCATGTGGCATATTGCGTAACTCTGGTTGTTATCTGAGTCTTATCGTTGGCGTCGCTAACAAAAATTCAAATATTTTTCAATGGCCGCCATAGAGCCATATGGAACTGGACCAGGTCCAATATTAAGGCATGAATCCTTGACCAACCTCATACCCCACCAAAGTTTCGTCAGAAATCGTTGCAGGATTTCCGTAAATACGCACAACAACAAACAAACAAACAAATTTGTGTCGTGTTAGCATGTCCGGAAACACAAACCAGGAAAAGTTTCCACTTTCTTTAAGGCAAAAGATTAGATAGGAAAATTATCCGCGTTGAACCATCCAGAAACGAGGGCACCAACAAAGTGAAAATCCTCGGATGCCTCTCAACCTACTGCGCCGGTTGCTAGTGCCGGCCACCGATCGTTCATTGGGTGCGGAGCCAGGAACGCAAATCTGATCAAAGGTCCGGTAGAAACCGAAAGACAATGTTCTTGCACCATTCAGTGCCCGATTCTGGTTCAAAATATACTCAATTGAAACTCACAGAAATTGATTCCTCCACAGCCGAATCGACCACTCATCCATAACCTACAAGACCATAACAGACCACGAAGACAGACCAACGCCAGACGACGGCACCTGGAACCACAAAATCCAGCGACACTCTGAAACAACCCACCACCTTTCATGCAGGGGCAGTATGCGAGCCGCCCTCTGGTGGGAAAAACCCAAATTCACTCAATAACAATAGAGATTCCATTGAGAACTAAACCACACTCCTCCGTGGACTTTTTAGCCGCCAGAGATACAATCTTGCCCAGCAATCGACGCAGTGACACTTGGAGACGTCGCATGTCGCTCGGTGTGCCCAGCAACTTAAATGGCAATCACAACGCTCTAGAAGGAATAAACCAAAAGCAACGACTATAGAAACGGACGGGATCAAACCCAGTCATAGAGAATCAGAAGGAAGGCAACGTGCCTCTAGATCTCCTGCACCACAATAAGTGAAATATTTTTGTGGTTCCCAACAAAATAAGCGTGACGTTCGAGATCAGTAAATGGGAATTAAAACAGACAGGTGAGAAGAGAATAACCGTTGAAATTATGTTTTAGAGTTTCCACGTTGAGTGGGAGCATGTGAGAGCGCATTGGATTCTTCTCAACGAGCGTTTTGCCACGAGCGGCCACCGGTGGTCATGATTGCGTCGGGTCGTTCGCGAGCATGGTAACCGTCTCAGTGTCTGTAGAGCGAGCACTCTCTCGTACATGTGCAAAGTGGCACTATTCGTAAGCGCACAACACGGAGCCCACATGGGAGGAGTAGAGAAGCACAAAATGAAAAGCTTGTCACACTTTCTTCGCTGAAACTGCTATGGTAATGGTTAAAGTTTAAGTCCGCGGTTTCTTCCTTCTGACTAAAATACCAGTGGTACGCACAACACCCCACCGACTGATGTATGGCCAAACATGGATCCGACTTCAAACAACGGGGTAATTCTTAACCAGGGAGTCTTTGGAAAGCCATAGGTCTTTGGATTATTTAAGTTCGACAATACTCATGAGAAACGTGGGTGACACCAACCACATACACACGAAATATGGTGGAACCAATCCCAACCTTCAAAACACTACCACATCACACACTAACAATCCACACTACACACACACACACCCACACAGTCTCAGAATGCCCCGAGCAGCTGTCTCACCGCCACGCACATCCAGACACACATCTATCACATACCACCATCCCCCACCAATTACACCACCCCCACAAACCCCACGCTACTGGTCCAGCCATGTGACCTGACATTATTCTGGCCGCAACTACACACACAGCATACACAGGGTTTTATAAATTAGCCAAATGAGAACTCAAGTCAACAGTACAACAATTGGAAACAGCGTCGTGAGGTCAGAAGCAAGCGATCGCCAAGGGGAGTCGAAAACCGTATTCCTTATTGATCGTCGCAAATGTAGACGACCCATTGAGTGAACCAGAAGGCCAAGTATACATTCGTTGGCATTCACCCTTCCACCTATCAGAGAAGAGGGTAATTAATATACTCAGCCACCTTGTAAGAGCAAACATACACCACCGAAAAGCTCACCGAAGGGATGAAATCGCAACCTCATCACCATTTCGAATAAACGAAAGCAGAGTAAACTGCCCGATGGGCACCTTGTCCCGAGAGGCAACGCGCCCCGCCCGCCATCAGCCAGCGGACGCAGAGGGGGTGTGCGACCACCCCCTCCCCCGCTGCCGTCCGCGATCATGATATAGCCGGTCCAGCCGGCACACCACGTTCTTACTGATGCTAAATACTTTATCTCGGGCACGTTGTATAGTCGGGGCGAACCCTGACAGAGCACCTGTAATCAGTGCGCAAAACGATTTTATTATAACCACGGTTACTTACGAACGAAAGACAAAACAAACCCACAACGAAATACTAACGTAAATCAAACAACACTGAAGCACCGCACCCACACCCGCAACCACCGAAAATGATGAAGGACGGAACACTGCAACGAGAACACTGATTGAGACGTAACCCCCCACCGAAGGCACTCACCGCGCCTGACCTCATCACGATAACACATTCACCATGGAGAATCATTGCTCCCAACACACAGCCACACCAACACCGCCAGCGAAAAGATAAACCCCCCCCACTCCCCCCTCCCCGTCACAATTGGGTCACAGGTCATCCCCAAATAGTCGAAGTGTGCGGTAACTGCAGCCCCAGCACGTTGAAGCTAAGGCCCAACAAACAAAACCCCACACATAATACACACACAACAGCTCGTATATCCCACAGCACACCACACATAAACACACCACACATAACAACATACCCTACATACACACACATCATACACACACACACAAACCACACATCAAAACAACACACATAGCCACACTCGCACAAACAATACCACAAACACACACACACACACATACACACAGTCACAACACCATCACAAACACACCTGCATCTGCCGACACAGCACACACCCACAACACACAGCCCAATACCACACTGGGGTCTGCCACCCACATACCCCCACATAAACACACACAACAACACACAACACATACCCACACACATAGAAAAAACACAAACCACACACCACAACAACACACACATACACACACACATACGCCACACATACACACAAACAACACCACAAACACACAGTAAACACACAACATACAACAACACACAGCACACCAACACATACACACACACAAACAGGATATACACACAATACACACACCACAACACACACACATGAGCGAGAGCGAGAGCAGCGACGAGCGGAGAAGCAGCACATCAACTATCTATCTATCTATCATAATCTATGCCCCATCCGCTGATCACACAGCACACAGTAACGCGCACAACACACACAAACACACAACACACACACACACAGAAAAACACCAACGTGGGAAAGAAGGATGGCCATCATATTATTCCACAAAAGAGGTCCTGAAGAGGGATGGAGGCTCCACTCGGAGATGTCAATACCCGTCCAAGTAATCACATAAGAGAACATTAATTCAGTTTTTTAAGCCAAAAAGGAAAACAGCAATCGCCCAATGTATAAACTGGAGAAAACACAACAAGAAGCTACTCAAACAGAAAAGAACATGACAAACGATACCACGATCATGATCAAATACCCTCACTTCCAGCGAGAGAGCAGATTGAAGACCACCATTCTGTGTAATAACTGGTGAATTAACCCAGATGTCTGTGGTAGAGAACTTCCTACTGTTGGGACCTCGTGATTTGAGAATGCATATCTCCATCACCGCCGTTCTTCCACCAATCAGAGGATCCTCAATGCGGACCTCTACATACAAAATCTGGGAATCCCTACCTTACATTACTCCCTCAAAGGTGCATTGCATATGTAACAAAAGATCACAACAAAAACGCGTTGAACTAAGTTCGCAATCCTAGTTATCACGCCGTGAATTAAAATTTAACTCGAAATAACAGTGGTGGTGCAGAGAGAGTGAGACAACTAAGTCAAAAATGTGTGTATTCTTCAATACCGGTCTAACACCCAATATGCTTGATATATAGACATGACAATATTCTTCACTGTTCTCCGTAGGACCATACGTATAATAGTGGGTCTGTGCTGTCGGAAGTCGAGTTTCCCCCCGTTTTCTCACAATCGCCAACAGTCTGGGAAAATTAAACAACTCGAGATATTAGTTAAAAGGTTCAATAAATTCTCATACGAGTGAGATAAATCGAAACAAAACAATGACAACATAAAGTAAGTGAAGAATCTACATCACTAAAAGGTGAAGGCCCATCCTGTACCATCTGCTTATCCAAAGAGTTCTGCGTCCGTCGAAAAATAACAATGGTCCCTTTGCGAAGCCATTCAATCTAACTGGAACGTAAACCCGCCGTTCATCATACACAAGCCTCTTTAAAAGCTATCTTCTGAACGGGTTGGAAGGAAAGGCAGGACCGGGAGCTCAATTCGTGGCTTCAACAGTGTGAAACCAGGACCATTAACCCAGGAATACACTCTTGAGAATTCACCGCTCAAACTGGGTCACTATCACCATGATCCTGGGAAAACACCGTCTCCAATGTGCCTCCCAAGCAATTCGCGCGACGACTCCTTGTCATAACAAAGTACTCTTCAGCAGCACCCTGAGCCAATCACCCCACAAGCCTTCAAATACGACCCTGAGGAATATGATCTCCCCTCGGCGGCCCCCTCTCACACTGCCAGCATGCACTCTGCAACCATCCGAAAGATCATGGAATGTTCCACCACGCTGACGATAAGTTAATGCAATATCCAACTTTCCCATCCAGGACAAGACATGTCCCGTTTCTACTGCTTCCTTCGGACCACCCACTGGTCTTATTGTCTTTTAACCCTTCCCCATGCCGCCAGTTTGCGAAACAGCGTATCCCCCATCAAAACTCTTCGGAGAAACTCTCATTACCACTAACGTACACTTAGCCTTCCTTCCAACCGGGAACCAACTCCCATTCTCTCAACCTCAATCTCCGCAGCTCCGAGCCAGCTGTTCACCGCCAAACTCAGAATCACCATCCAATCCAACCAGATGTTTATACCCCGACGCCCAACGGCTTAAATTGAATCTGATGCAGGTGTTGAGCTATGCTCGATTACCTTGGCCGAGTTGACCTCAAAAATTCATTGGGTTGAATCAGTGAGCTGAGGGCAAATCCTGTTCAAATCAAGTTAATCGGATGAAAATATGCACAATCAGAAACCTTGGGCTCGAATGTACCTTTTTCTAGTAACGCCCGTGTCGACCATCACACCGCGCAGAATGACTGACAATCGCCGAAAATTTCAGAATAATTGGCGAGCCAGTTCGGCTGTGGTGAATGGACAGACAAAAAAAAACTTACTCAAGAGGAACTGTGAAACGGCGCTTCACTCGGTGACGCAGCCTCCGCAGCGAGACGGTTAAATGGTAGCCCACGATAGTCGCGATCCGAATCCGGATTTCAATCCAGGCGATTGAATCTGAATCCTATCCAAAACGAATTGCTTGTCACCGAACCAACTCACCCATCTTATATATTGTCAAACTGACATATCGTGGTACCACGTTTGGACCCATCTACCATGGAGAAGAATCACTCAATTTAACCAATCGCTCTGCAGAATTCCGGATCGGTAACAGATCCATATAAAATTGATTCAGTTCATCGCTCTTGTTAAAAATCCATACTGTCCCCACAGTTTCATCGAACCCATCCCACACTTTATGAACATGCAATATCCTTTTCTCCCCCCTCTCAGCTGAAGAATCAACTTAAAATTAAATAATCCTAATTCCGATCCAGATCTTCACCAAAAGACACAGCCAGACTCAAGGGTCCACAAACTGCCACAACATTTATCGAATCCAATCCCGTAACCTTTGAGATATGCTATGAAGGTTGGCGTCCCTTCAAGTGAAGACACTTGAAAACTCAGATCCGAGAGCGATTCGGATCTCCAAAAAAAAGCATTGCGCCTTGGCCTAAACGCAATACCATAATAAACAAAAACATTCACATTGATTGAAACCTGTGCCACGAAAATGTGTGACAAATAGATCACGAAACAATCAGACAAACGCTACAGGACAACATATGTTGGCAATATTCTTTTTAGCTAAAACATATAGCCATTTTCATCTATGAAAAAGAATTTGTCAAATGTTCTCTTCATTTCCAATCTGCGAGACTGCAGCGAGAGAGAAGAGGAAATTCAGTTCACTCAGAATGTTCGTTGATTAAAGAATAGTGAAGTGACGGGTATATCACCGCTCGTGAATGATAAAAATCCAAAACAGCTTACGTGATCTATGAATGCTTGCGAATACAAAGTGATGGGCCGTGAACACAACACAATAATTGTTTCAAAGAGAAATAAAGACAAACACAATGAGCACTCAAAATTTATGTAGTGATCTGTACTTGATCCCACGATGAAGACATGAACTCGAGTTATATATAAAAAGACTCCTCCCCAGCCGCCGATCGTAGTACGATTACGCTACACCATCACTCTCAAGACTACAAGCACTTGTGCTCCTTACACAGAAGGTAGACCCGATATAAAGCAATATCCATGGCATAATCACATCAGAAGATCAACACTCTACAAACTAGCATTTGGAAGGAAAAGAGAGGAACCAGTCGCCGCAAGACCCCAAGAAAGAGACGCCGCCCCCGACACCAAATACAGAGTAAAAAGAGACAAAAGGATTGACCACGATGGAAGCAACCAGACTAACAGATGGCCTTACAGAGATCCATTAACACAACAGAACTTTCATTGGAAGTCATTGAAATCACACCATCAACCCCTCGTGCATGTTCAGCGTAAGCGTGACCATATAAAGAAATGCATCATTATTTGTCTCGAAAGCAGAAGTCCCCCTTTTCTGCATGTTCATGTCTAAAACCGCTTCACCCTGGAACCTTTTTAAATGTTTTATCCCTCTGTAATCTGTCTTACACGTGCTT
>CM068968.1:32017728-32037996 GCA_035128595.1 Eptatretus atami
AAACTCCCCTTCAACCTCAGGTTGGTGGAGATTGCACATAACAGTACTTGCTGGAAAAAAATATAGTCCCTGTGTATTGCAAGAAGACTCCTATAGATGTTTTTGTGGTGTGCGTCTAAAAGTGGTCTCACCGGGTCAACAGGTCTAATAAGGTCGGCTGAGGTGTGTCAGAGGTTAAAGGTCTAAAGGGTCTATATGGCTATATAAGGGTTCTAAAGATCTAAAGGGTATTTTACAATGGTATAGTTAAGTGTCTAAAGGATCTCACGTGTCCATGGAGAGGTCTAATTGGGTCCTAAGGGATGGAAATCTTCAGGAGTCTAATGGGTCTAAATGGTCTTGAAAGTCAAAAAGGGGTCTTAAGTGGTCTGAAATGGATATCAAAGCTCAAGGGTATTGGTGATTTAAGGTGCTCTAAAGGTCTTAAAAGGTCCAAAAATAATCTAAAGGGGTCAAAAGGTATAAGGGGTCTAAAGGTCTAAAGGATAGGTTCCAACAGTAGTTACAGGGACTAAAAGGATTAGGGTCGAAAGTGTTTTTATAGAAGTCAAAAGGGTCTAATGAGTCTTAAGGTCAAGAGGTCTCAGCCTCTAAAGCAGGTCTAATGTGGTGTAAAGGTCTTCCCGGAGTCTAAAAGGAGGTCTATGGGTCTAAAGAGTCGAAGAAAAGTAAATGGTGTAAGGGTCTAAGGGGGTCTAAAGGGGTCAAAAGGTCTAAGGAGTTAGAAATCTAAATGTCAAAATGGTAATGTTTACAATAGTCCCGTAATTGATCGACGTCGTCCATGGCCAATAGTCGTAATTGATCGACGTAATTCAAGTGGGTTGACAAGAGGCATCAACCTCTCGATGATGTTTAACCGTCCACCTGGTTTTTTTCGGTTTTAAAATAACGGTATATTACATTTTACAATGATATCAAGTGAATCGGATGAAAAGTGACTATTTGACCATTGACATTTGACCTATTGACTCAAAGCAATAGATTCTAGCTGGAGACTACCTTACCAGGTGGTTAAGTTCGTGAAAGATCGGAGTAAAAATGTAACCTGTAGGTGAATTGATTGCTGACAAACAGACCAGACAAGAAGACCGAAAAACAAGAAAAAAACCAACCAATATACTTGCGAATGTTTGATTTCGCAAATAACAAACAGACCAAATGCAGGGGTAAAAACAGACCTCCATCTACTTCAGTGGCGGAGGTAAAAGGTGGCTGAAGAACATTTTATCTAAAGAATTTAGTTTCATTCCATTCACTTTTTGATGATAAGCTTTATCAATTTTTGTTTCTCTTGCACTGAGAGACAGATGAGATCTTGTGATTTTGTAACCTGTGACATTCATTTTCCTTTTGTAAGGCTGTCAAATGAACACAGGACCCTTTGGTGGATTTACTTATCGAGTCGATCTAAGTGAGGTATATTGCTGAAAGTAACCCCCCGAATCCAATGAAAGACAAAATAGACGCAATGGAGTCGGTCAGAAGGAACCCAAATAAGCCAAAAGAGCAATAGAGCAAAGATGGAGTCATCAGAAAGTAACTGGATAGATTTGGGTTTTCAGTCGCCAACTCCACAACCCACCAATACCCATCCAGGCGCACGCAAGTTGAGCCTTGTGCAAGAAATTATTTTGTAAAGAATATCAAATCTCCCAAGACAAAATAGATAAAAGAAAAGAGAAATAGATGAAAAAATGGAACAGAATAAAAGAAAAGCAAGAATTGGAATGAATAGAAGAATTGGTGAAAAAGGCAGAAAGAACAAAGTAAGTTTTTTGAACCACAAGTGCAGTGCCGATAGGAAGTCTACACCCCTTTCAAAATGTTTCACATTTTCTTGCCTTATTAGCCTGGAATCATTTTGCCAATTAAATCAGACTTTTCAACGACATTTATTTGCAACATCGTAAACCCACAACAACTAAGTGAAAAACAAATCTACAAATTTCAGAATAATTATTAAAAAATACAAAAACTGGAATATTTAGTTGGATAAGCATTCCACCACCCTTATAATAGCAATAGTAAATTAGCTCAGGGTAAAACCATATCACCTTCAAAATCACACACCAAAGTTAAGTGGCCTCTACTGTGTTAAATTGTAAAGTGATTCTGATCATTCCAAGAAATGAAATCAGCTGTTTGCCGGAGGTTTCCTCTGCTCGGTGAGCATTTCACGCAAAGACTTGTCAACATGAGCATTCAAGGAGTTTCAAAGACCTGTGGAAATTAAAAGACCAATCAACTGTGATTCGCCTTTCTTTGGAGAAAACACAGGTTGCCAGTAAAGGTTGTAAAGCTCCTGGGATCTGTGGCATCCATTGCTGAATCTTTTCAAGCTGGGTGGAAATGCTGTACTCACGTCATTGTACGCAGTTCTGTTGCTCTGCCTAGAACACAGTCGTCATCGCCCAACTGATTGGAAGAGTGGCCTGTGCCCCTCTGGAAAAGGAAGGGTTGATCGCCAGGACGGCAACGAACTACTCAAGAGGGTGAACGCTGCTATCAGTGGGCGGAAAGGTATTTTGCCTCAGTTAATTATTGATAGGGTTCACCACCATCTGCTTGAAGCAACCAGCCCCAAGCATGTCAGGCTTTACACCAAAGATGGTCCATCGATTGACCGTATTGCTTGCCCTTTCAGGTCCTCACTGAATGCGGATGAGAGTTTTCGGCACGGGCTGCTTGCAGCTTACTGTTAATCTCCTGGAAAGCGTTCACTTCAGTGACATCAGGATGCCCTCGGAATTCTTGGTCTTCGTGGATGCCACTCAAAAACTGATCAATCTGGTGTCTGAACTGTGTTCTGTGCTTTTTTGGGGAAAAGTTCCCCCCCCCTGGTTTTGGGGGGAAAAATGTGGTGGTACCATCTCTGACTGTCTTTCCGGATTGTTGCTTTAGTTGTCAGGGGGGGGGGTGCTGGCCCCCAACTTTTGCGCTTGTCTGTGACTGGGATTCTGGGGAGCGTGTCAGAGGGATCAAGCTGCGGTGCTTCATTTGGGAATGTCAAGATTCTGCCTTGGTTTTGCGGATGATGCAGTGCATCTTTGCGAGACTCTGATGTCGCTTGTTGGGGGACCCCTCGAGGTGCTGATGAGGAGTCGGAGCCACTGGGATTTTGGTTTTCCTGGGTCAAAATTATGACGCCAGGCCCCTTCAATGATCATCTTGGATGCTGCTATCGCGTTGTCTATACCTGTTTGTGGTAAGGATGTTTGATGTCACGGAGACATTAATTTACCTTGGCATGATATTCATGTCTCTGCTGGCCTGTGACGCCAGAGGGTCAATAAGACATCTGGGTCGGGCTGGAGAGTCCATGGAAGTCAATGGATCATGGGGTGTGGCACTGGCCGTTTACTGAGCAGGAGGAGAATCCAGTCTTTAGTTCCTTAGGCTTGCTCCAGTCTGCTTACGATGTGAAGACTGAAACTCAGACCAGGGATCTGCGATGGAGATTTAATTTCCATTGGTATCAGGTCTCTTTGGAGACATCCTCTTTGGCTATCGCTGGTCGTACTTTGTGTCCAACGAGCCGTTGCTGAGAAGACTCGAAAGCAGATTTGTTAACGTACATAGTCCATGAGCGTCAGTTGTGGATGCATTGATATGTGGCGCCATTTCCTGAGCTGATACCTGCTCACCCATTCTCTCATGAGGGAGCCTCGTGAGTGGAGGAAGGCCACAAGGGGCCGACCGAAGTGCTCGTGGTTGCACGCAAGGGTTGATCAAATCTTAACGTAGATGGGTTGGGCCAGGCATCTCTGGCCAGACTGAGGGCCTGGAGTACCGGCGGAAAAGTTGGACACAAGCGACGCGCTGCTCTGGCGCAATGCTCCCATAAACTGACCTGACCTGCTAATTGCATTTAAACGACGACCTGTGGGTCAATCATGAGTTATAAGATATTTATCAGTATGCTATCCTGATGAAGGTAAATATAACTCCAATTCCCGTCCTATGGAGGGAGTTCAAACTCCTTGTTATGACTATTGCAGTCTGGTCGACTTTGGGGTTTCGGATGTGTATGTTTGTTGGAACATGTGCTTCAGCCTTTGGGCTGAGGGACATGTGTAATGCCGAACCGGGACAAGTCATGTGTTGGACTATGTGGTTTTTGGCCATGGGGTCAAAGGTGCAACTCCCCAAGCTGTTTAAATGTTATTGTGTTTTTTTAAACTTTTTTGAGGATAAAAAATGGCACCATCATAATGAGGTGGCAAGGAACCAAGATCCGGATTAGGTGGTCGGTTTTGGTGTTTCACGCAATAATGACCTTTTTTTTTCTCAAACCAATTTTAACCAATCTATACGCAATAAATGTCAATGTGTTTATGTTGTGTCAGTGTGTCTCCTTATAGCGAACTGTAGTGAGCTTCATATCACGTCGTGCACATGAAAGAGAATAGGAAACACAACAACATGGACAACAACAACAACAACAACAAATACCCTGGCAATTTGGAATCCGTGCCGTCGGCTATGACCCCTTTTGCTTCCGATTTTTGTCTATGGGGAATGATGCGTCCCGGGAGATAAAGGCATCGTCGGAGACATGAATGACCCATAATATCAGACATGGTGTATATTCCTCCACTGATTTTAATAAAGATATCTCCGCGCATCATATCAAAAATAATTTTTTAAAAATCGTGAATTTATTATTTGATCGCTGATTACCCGAATCCAGGGCCGAAGTAACCGGGGGAAAATTGGCGTCAAAATCGAATCAGAATCTGTGGGCGGCGCTTACACGTACGCACGGTATACGTTTTGGCAAAGTATACAGTTGTGACAAGGTTTTATGTGAAGTCAAAGCGATATGTAAAGAAGAATTCTAGACGTTCGCTTCCAGGCTTTGCTCTATTCAATATTAATTCCAAACCCCATAAAAACCGAGTAATTGTCGTGAGCTTTTCAGGCTACTATGAAAACTCCAAAGGAAGTTTGCATGAGTCCACATCTGTGTATTGGGTTAATTAAAACACCCTCCTTGATTTTAGATAATTAAACGGCCCTTATTTAATTATCAGGTCATCGATAACTAGGCACTTCAGTCTCTTGCGTCTCAAGGCGTTATCTGGGAAACCTTTGCTGAGGTCTGAAGACACCCATGTTGTTTTTTTGGTCTGCTCAACATGCTTTGACTGGGAAATCAGCGCTATGCATGCATAATTAAACGATTTCTTATTTCACTTTCCTCACTCATATTAGGGTCGAATTGCCTGTTCAATCGTAAGATTCAAATCTACTGGGATATCGCTTGTACGTATTTTTGTTTTTTGAGAGCGTTTCAATGCAATTATAATAAAGAACCGAATTTTTCCCAACGAATCCTTCAACGGAACTCTTAATTAAAGTTTTCTACCGAAAATGTTTTCGGTTTTTGAGGAAGGATATTGGCTGGACTAAAGTATTGCGAATTCTGTTGGAATGATAATAAAGAAATACGTAGTTTATTATAGCTAACTATACTATTTACTTTAGCCAGCCAAGGCTATGCTTCTTCCTAGATACATTCATAATTTATATTGTAAATTTCAAGCCATTAACTTATTTTTTCCACTGATTTTGGGAATTATTTTGAGTGTAATTTTTAGGAAGTGCCAAAATAACCAGCTTCATGAGCTGTAGATTAAGTGCATACGTGCACTCACTGGTGCCCGACTAACAGACGAGGCGGTGTAGTGTCTGCCAGGAATACCTGTGTCTTATATAAAGGCCCGGAGGTTAGTTAGATTGCTCTACACGAAATGAGGAAAAGGAGAACAATATTGTTATAATAGTGTTTGTGAACACAATCCACAGGTTACTCTTAGGTTTCTGCGTGGCGATCCCAAACTGAGATGTACTAAATGTGAAGTGTGAGATGAGGGGAAGATGGCGGGTTGAAAACAGCTTTACATTCAGGGCAATTAAAATGCACATTTGAGATGTATTCCTGGCTATGTTGCTTCATGCTTAAGCTACTCTTTTTGTGGTAGGTATGGAGTCAGTATATGATAGCAAATTCTTTTATTTCATTAAATCTGGTGCATGGTGAAGACTGGCTTTAAAGTTAAGGGATCTATAAGATATGCAGTGACAGCTTGGCAACCGTTCTTATAACTTTAATTGGATTGCTGCATAAGTGTTAAGCCACTTGTCGAGTGCCTTGCAGTCGTAGCGGAACTGTGCTATGTTCCTTCCAGCGATCATTCACATCAGGTACTGCAGAACGCTTCGGAGTATGCCCTTGAGCGTCACACTAGAGTAGTGGATCATGCGTGCCTCATCACAGAAATAGCGGAGTGTACAAATGTAACGGCCAGCTGAGAGAGTTACCATCGAGATTAAGAGCAGAGGGCAGTACCCTAATGAGCCGCTGCTAAGACGCGAGTTTCATGTCTGACCCTGAGCGGTGGTAGAATGCTCCACCACCCTGAGTGAGTGGTTCGTGCCCGTGCTTGAGAGAGTTGGTTCCATGTTCCATCATCCTGAGCGAGTTTATGAAAACACGATTTCCGGCGTTTGCTGTATCGGTGTTTTTATTACAAAGACACTTTTTTTACTCACAATCATGCAGCTGTTTTTTTTTAAAGATTAATTGTTGTGACTATCTGAATGTCTCCATAAATGCAACGTTGTTTTTCAGTGAGCTCTCATGTTTTTGGGTTGTTGCGATATCAGACAAGCGTGTGTTGTGTGTGTTGTGTGTGTGTGTGTGCTGTGCGGTGTGTGATGTTCATAAGACAATTGCTCTGTCTCTCTCTTGTCCCATCCTTATCTAGCCACTCCCGATACGTGCAGCACCCACCTTCACACCACCTCTCTCCTCCTCTTCTCTTCTCTTTCTCTTTCTGTCTCTCTTCTCTCGTCTGTCTGTCTCTGGCTATTCGGATGGTGGTTATTCTGGCGGTGGTTTGTCTCAGACTTGTCTGTGCAGGATTGTCCTCATGGAGTGTCCGGGTGGTGTTATGTCGATGGGAGTTTGTGCCTGGTGTGTCTCAGCACTTGGGCTTCAGAATCCGGGCGTGTTTGCCTTGGATGTGTCGGGCGTTGTTGTCTCTGGAGCATCAGGTGTTAACACCGCGCACATGCTCCCTTCCTTCCTCACCTGTCTTCTTTCCGCCCTCTCTCTTCTCCATCCTCACATCTCTCCTTTCCCCATTTTCTACCCCCTGTCTTCCATCAGCGGTGCAACCGGGTGGTTTTGCTGGTATAAATTCTTCTTTGACATAGAGTGGAGCGGATGATCGGTTGGAAGTGATCTTGGGCAGCACATTTGTGGTCACGTTCATTATGGAGTGGGGGGAGATTTCGTCATGCCTCCACATATTTTGAACATACATTATTTATATATATTGTTAAGGTTGTGGAATTAATCACATTCAGAAGTCCCACAAGGTCAGTTATTTACGTAGTGTGTGCCAGGTTAGATTTCCCCACCGATGTATAAACGGGATTTTCGTGTGCGGCGTGATTTCAGTTGCCGTTATCTGTTCTATTTTTATTTAACAATAAACAACAAGACAACCCACGGCCGGTTTTACGGTGATTCACCGGCCGCGTTTTACGTGATCTAAACAGGCCGGTTTGACGGAAGATGGATCAAAACGGCGAGAGGGGCGGAGCCAGGGGGTGAAGGGTCGAAGGAAAGAGGAGCACCCCCGAACCGATAGAGCTTGCTGGAACGCCGAGAAGAGCCAGTTGAATTCGAGTGTTGGAGATGAAGAAGTTGGGGAAGAGGTTTGAGTTGGCGATGGATTCGTGGTTTGCGATCGGAGTGGAGTGGAAGATGCCCGTTGGGAGTGGAGAGTCCGGAGTTTGGAGTATGGTTGCGGGGGTTTCGTGGCGATAGGAGGCTGAGGGAGACCATTCCTCTCAACAGGTGTCAGATAGACCAGGGAGTGGAGGCGGACGACCAGGGAGCCAGTGAGTCGGGGGTCGGGCAAGACATGCGGGTCGCCGAACCAGGACCCAGCGAGTCACCACGAGGGTGGCCAGGTAGCCCGCTTGGTCTCTCGGAGCCCCTTCAGTCATCCCGGCTCTGAGCAGTTATAAAGGCTCACGAGCCTGGTTCTTTCTTTCTGGGGTTTTGCATGAAAGTCTGTGGCGCCTTTTAAGTGCATGTATTCATAATACACGGCTGTAGGTTTGCTAGCGTCTTGTCTTCCATCCCCCTGGCATTGCATATGTGCAAGTGAAAAAAATCCATGTTGGAATGTTTGCTCGTTGCGTCCCTTCCTCCATTGACTGCCATAATTGCGTTCGGGATATTAGCTGGCTGATTATACGCCAATAAAACGTACATCTGGTCCGACGGGACTTGGCAATATAAAACCACTCGGCAATCGCATACGGAACGAGCTGCTTATGTGGCTCGTTTTCGTGCAGGTCCCATTAAGGTATAAACTCCAGGCATTTTTGTCCACGCGAATAATTAGGTACATCGACAATTCAGCGATCGACCCTGTAGCGCGTGGACAGAAGAGTTGGCTGGTTTATGGTGTGTTAAAAACACCCATAGCTGGGTTTCGGCGTTGATCCGGAAGCTGCGACTAGATTGCCACGTTCGGTGGGCGCGCGCGGCCGCAATCGGGCTAAAGGCGGTCGTCCGCACGCCGGAGTGGCGAAAATCTACAACAATATACATATATATATATATATATATATATATATTATACATGCAATAAAAATCCTTTGCAATACTGAAAAAAAATTATATTGCAGATTATAAAGGACTCCTGTTCGATTCACTACCATGGAGAAGTGGACAAATACTGAAGGAGCAAGGATCCTGACAATCTACTTTTAGACGAGTTCATTAATTCATGCTCGAGGAGATTTCAAAATAATTTACAATGTTATAAAATGTCCTCCCAGGAACATAATCTTCTCATCTGCCAAACCGTTTGGTGAAACTGCCATTGCACAGGCTTTGCCCCCTCAAGGACCACCCAGAAGCGTCTATCTGCCGAAAAAGTTACAATATTGTAGTCATGCGTGTTGCTTTTCATCGTAGTTAGACAAAAAAAACTGTCACAGACATTGAACATAAAGATGTCAAGGATGACTTACATGTTTCTATACAAAATTCAAGTGGTTTACGAACTTAGTGATGTTGATATAACGAAGCAAGATGGCATTTTGTGAAACATTTCTTCGGATGAGCTAGGACGATGACAGATTCACTGAGAGACTAATCATGTCAGATGAAGCTCATTTCCAACTCTCAGGTCATCAACTTCCAACATCAAAGAGAACATCCGATTTTTGGCAGAAGAAAATCCTAGGCAGTTCCACCAACGACCTTTACACAGTGAACGTGTCACAGGTGTGATGTGGCATTTCTTAGGCCATCGTCACAGGGCCAAAAAGCATTGTTTTCAACATCTAGGTTGCTGATGTAATCCACTGAGACTGTCGTTTCTTAGGATTTTTTTTTTTTGTATACCTTGTCGAGGCTCGTATGAGAGCTAACACACAAGGCACAGCAAGGGGGGCATGAGACAAGAGTGGCAGGAGTGGGAAGGACAAAACAGTGAGGAACAGAGACATTAGGAGATCTGTGGAACGGAGAGGGATGGGGCAGGGAACATGGGGTATACAAGATGGACATTACAGGGACTTTCAGGAGGGAAAGCAGGGAATTTGAAGGAGGTGGGTTTGGGGTGGATTAACGGGGGTAGAAAAGATCGAGGATTTGGATGGGGGACGATAAGAGGTGGTGGTGAACAGCAGCTTTGAAGACCTGGAGGGAAGAATGGGATTGAACAGAGTGAGAGAGTTTTTCCCTTGCCCCTTTACGCAGGGACTGGCAGATATGCTAAATATATGATATGCTAATATTCTCATTTTCTGTTAGAAGGCTCTTTTTACGTTATGAATAAATATGTCAAGTATTCATTTGCCACCTTGTCTAAAGACTCAGAAACTTTGTGGTTAGTGTGTCTGCACTGAGGGTTGGAGGTAAGTGGTTCAGTTTTTGATCATTGGCCCTATTTCATATGCTTCCCATATGTTCAAATCCCATTCACTACATGTATTTGTCCATTTTCTCCAAATTTTCTTGTAATTAAAAGTACACCGACGTCTACGCTTGTCTGTCCTGCACGTGATTTATGTACAAACATCTCTATGAACCTTCGATCAACATACAAAATAAAATTTTGTACCAAACCTTTATTGAATACCGCATTAACCCTCGTAACGTTTGTAAATGATAGTCAGTTATAGTGAGACATATCCAACAAACCACACCAAAGTGGAGACAAAAGCTGCATAAAACCATGTATTTAATTATTTTCTCAACAAGAATGAGGTTCATGCGAGAGCAAGGTTAAATCGACAGGGGAATATTGGGGCAACAATTGAGTATAACCATGCGCAAGGTAATAAATGGACAGGAAAGGAAGAGGAAAAGAGAGAATGAGTTGAAGCACTGAAATCAGGAAGTAAGAGGGTTTGGGACAGGAAAGGTTAATGGGGGCTAATAAAGTTCATGGGTCAGGATGGGGGATGACATGAGGTGGTGGTGCACTTTCTGCTTGAAACGCTGGAGGAAAGAAGGAGACAGAACGGCCTCTGGAAGACAGGTCCGTAGATGGGAGACACAAGAGCAAAGAATAAAGCAGTTGAGGTGTGCAGTTAGCTTGGATTTTGGAAGTTTGCCCAGGAGGGGGTTACTGGAATAATGTGCGCATCCTGGAGTTGCTGGAGAGGGTCGGAGGACTTTTCGAGCAGAGGGGAGCAATATCGGCAAATAAATGGTAGAGAACATATTGCAAATTTTCCAAATGTTTATTACTATTATTATTATTATTACTATTATTATGTAGCACAATTTGAAAACGTTCACACAAATGCATTCAACTTTCAATTGTTGTAACAGAAGCTCAAAACTCAAACCTCAAAAACCTTTAAAAATAACCGTTGATCTGGTGATTATCGAGCATTTCCCTTCACATTCTTATGATACAGGAGCTTTCTTGCTTTGGTGATTCTTGATCGGTTGAAAGGTGCGTATATATTTATGTCACGTGTCCTCCACAACCAATCAGAGTTCCTCGATGGCCGTCTCTGCAGAAATTTATTTGAACAATAACTAAAGCAAAAATATAGCATTTTATGTAGAGGGGAGGGGGGGGAGAAAGATTATTTGCTTTTGTTCAATCACTCGACATAATGTGTTTGAATAAGGACCAGGTGAACCTGTAAAGGCTTCCAAAAGACCTTTCCATATTTGGAGGCAAAGCACATCATATAATGATTGCAACACCTGTAGTTCATGGCATATTCACAAGAATCATCATCACAATCCATCCTCTTCACCTTGTTCATTTGCTGTTACCATGACCACCAATCTAATATCTCATCCAAACACAGTCTGTCAGTGAATGCTCGTATCTTTGATTTTTTCCACAGTAACCTATCTTTGCTATCCCACCCCAGCAGACGAAGAAACTTTGCTCATTTTCTTTGTTCGGGAGGATGGTCTTGTTCGCCAAGTCTTTGCAAATGTCACCTGAAGGAAGGCAATGGAAACATCTGAGATATTGTAGTTAGAAATTGTGAAAACATAGCAATAAATATTGCAATACGGCACTTTCGAAATGATGTAATCTGCCACCAAAATGCTCGGTGCGCATACGTAGAACCCCCAGGAAGCTGTAGAGTTCGGGCCAAATAAAATGTATTATGTGTCCGGGATAAGGATTGTGACTTAAAATGGCTCACCAAGTTTCTTAAAGAAGCCAAAAATCGTTGGAAAAGTACCTGAGAGAAAGGGCTGTTCCTCGACAGAATGAAAGACTTGGAGAACTTTCTCAGCTCACCAAACGGGCACCTGCTCGTCCTGCAAACTCCCGACCATGTGGGTCGGAGCAAGGCCCGAGTGGATAGATGTGTGCTGCACAACCCCCCTGACAGATTGCTACCGGTGAATGGATTGTGTATCGACATTAGGTGCTTCTGAACACTGATGGGAAACACATCTCTGGGGCTTGTGTATGTACAGGGTAAGTTTAAAATTATGACATTTAATATTAATCATGTTGAGAAGAGTGGATGGGGTGGGGGGAAGTATGGGAGCTACGGGAGCTGTGAGAGCCTGATATATTATATAATACTTAATATATATATATATATATATATATATTATTATATAGTATTATATATATATATATATGCATATATTATTGTGGTTGTGGCGCCACATGAAATTATTACTCGATTTTTTTTGCATTCTACTGTCTGAAAGGTGAAGTTGTGTGTGTGTGCTGTGTTGTGCGTGTGTGTTGTGTGTGTGTGTTGTGTTATGTGTGTCTGTATCCACAGCTGATGCTAGAATGTACAACAGTAAATGGTACGATCCTGAACACCTTCTCAATCAAGGAATATTTCTCGTATTCCTATATTTCGTGAGTCCAATTTGCATTCAGGAACAGAACACATTATGTTTAACCACTTTTGAAATTTCTACTCTTAAGTCTAAATGCTAAATTGTGTTTGAACGACGATTTGAATACAGATTTCCATGCCGGTTATCGGGCAGGTTAAAAGTGCCGGTGAGCAAGAACAAGTTCGTGTGAACACAAACAACACAGCACACACACACACACACACACACACACACACACACACCACATGCACAAAAGACCTCATTTGGCATTCATACATCATTTCGAAAGTCTCGTACAGTATTATTGATGAAAGCTGCACGAGCTTACCTGCATCTGCATCTTGTTGCTGAAACGAAAAGGGAAAAACAGAGCTTACATGAATAGCTTATAAGAAGGGCATTCGGAAAGTTTATAGTTTAACATAGAAAGCAACATCATTTGATTTCATTTGGTTTGTTTATTTTTCAACATACTATCAGTAGTCTTTGCCCAGCACTGATGCAAACCTGACTACACCTGTTTTTAGAGACTTCCTTGTCCTGCTTATCTCTCGAAACTACTTGACTGCTGCGATCATGTGATCACCGTCATCATCATCATGGATGCTTTTCCCCAATAAGATTTTTCTTCACCTTCAGTCCTGGGGCTGGTCGTGCAAGAAGGAGTGCAGAGCGTCGCACCGTTGGTGGCGAGATTGACAAAGCGCGACTCATTTTAGTGTCAACGTTAACTCAGGTGTGACAATATGCCAGCCCAATGCCACTCCAGCCTCATCGACAATAAGTGCCTGTTAACTCCTTCTATATCATTAATTTGTTGTTTTGCTTCGTGAAATCCCCGAAACCCTCAGTTATGTGCAAATTTGCAACAATATGCGAGGTTTTATTTTCAGTGATTATTTCAGTGCATGTTTCGACTCGTCTTTAGTTGAGGTCCATCATATAGTTTACTTGACGACCCATGAACCCGTTGGGTTCCCGTTGTGACAGCGGTTGATAAAAAAAATCATTTCAAGAAAAAAAAAAAGATAGCTCCATCGAACTATACTGCTGAGGTTGTTTGCATTGATCAAATTCTCCTGAAGAGAACTTGACTGAATCGGGAATTTATTTTTAAATAATTTTTTTCTTTGCCCGATTTGAACGAAACTTGATACTGCACACTGCAGGCGAATGGTGAGTAAGGTGGCACTAAATTTTTTGCGCTATCGTGTACCGTTTTGGCCGTATTTCGGGAACATACAAGATGAAAGTTTTAGTAATATATTGATTATAGTCTCGTAGAAAGACCCGCAAAATTTTGCGAAGTGTAAAAATGCACACCAGCAAGGTTTTTGGGGGGCTGAAATGATGCTTCATGATGTCCCCTTTCAGATTTTTATGTGTGCCCAGCTGGCAAGGTTGAGCATTTGTTTCTGTAGACAAAATAAAATATGTACTTTTTACATATTTACCCCATGCATATGAAGTGAAAAGTGGGGCTAAGTAATTGATTCATGTCCGTCCGTCTGTCTTATGAGTTATCACAATTGGTCATCTAACATCACAAGTGGTCGTCCGTGTTCTGGGAGCAGATTTTCAGACCTGCATGCTGCAGATACTCGATATCACCATGACTGCTATGCATCAATCACAGGAAGACGTGTAATATTTTCTCAGCTGCAAAGTCATCTGCAGACAGAACTCCTTCACGAATTGATGTTATTTTCAAAAACCTTGCATCTGCTATTACCAATGACCCCCAAAGAATATGGAACTCAGTTGAGCGGGATGAGTTGTTTTCTCAGATGTCTTTGCAGAATATAGATACCTCTGATTCGAGTGCATTAAGCCTGGGGTTGGCGTAGCGGTTAGGGTGGCTGGCTTGGGATCCTAGGGTCCTGAGTTCAAGCCCTGGTGGCTGCTGAATTAACACCACATGGGGTTGTCTCAGCCTGTCATCCTTCTAAAGGCCCTGTCACACCTTGACGATTTAGCCAGCGTATGCCGACATATGAAAAATTTGTCTAAAACGGAGAGATGTTTTTCCCTTGCCCGCTTTACGCAGGGACTGGCAGATATGCAAATATATGATATGCTAATATTCTCAATTTTCTGTTGAAAGGCTCTTTTTACGTTATGAATAAATATGTCAAGTATTCATTTGCCACCTTGTCTAAAGACTCAGAAACTTTGTGTTGTGGTGTCTGCACTGAGGGTGGAGGTAAGTGGTTCAGTTTTTGATCATTGGCCTATTTCATATGCTTCCCATATGTTAAATCCCATTCACTACATGTATTTGTCCATTTTTCCAAATTTTCTTGTAATTAAAAGTACACCGACGTCTACGCTTGTCTGTCCTGCACCGTGATTTATGTACAAACATCTCTATGAACCTTCGAATCAACATACAAATAAAATTTTGTACCAAACCTTTATTGAATACCGCATTAACCCGTAACGTTTGTAAATAGATAGTCAGTTATAGTGAGACATATCAACAAACCACACCAAGTGGAACAAAAGCTGCATAAAACCATGTATTATTATTTTCTCAACAAGAATGAGGTTCATGCGAGAGCAAGGTTAAATCGACAGGGGGAATATTGGGGCAACAATTGAGTATAACATGCGCAAGGTAATAAATGGACAGGAAAGGAAGAGGAAAGAGAGATGAGTTGAAGCACTGAAATCAGGAAGTAAGAGGGTTTGGACAGGAAGGTTAATGGGGGCTAATAAAGTTATGGGTCAGGATGGGGGATGACATGAGGGGTGGTGCACTTTCTGCTTGAAACGCTGGAGGAAAGAAGGAGACAGAACGTCCCTCGGAAGACAGGTCCGTAGATGGGAGACACAAGAGCAAAGAATAAAGCAGTTGAGGTGTGCAGTAGCTTGGATTTTGGAAGTTTGCCCAGGAGGGGTTACTGGAATATGTGCGCATCCTGGAGTTGGCTGGAGAGGGTCGGAGGACTTTTCGAGCAGAGGGGAGCAATATCGGCAATAAATGGTAGAGAACATATTGCAAATTTTCCAAATGTTTATTACTATTATTATTATTATTACTATTATTAGTAGCACAATTTGAAAACGTTCACACAAATGCATTCACTTTCAATTGTTTGTAACAGAAGCTCAAAACTCAAACCTCAAAAACCTTAAAAAACCGTTGATCTGGTGATTATCGAGCATTTCCCTTCACATTCTTATGATACAGGAGCTTTCTTGCTTTGGTGATTCTTGATCGGTTGAAGGTGCGTATATATTTATGTCACGTGTCCTCCACACCATCAGAGTTCCTCGATGGCCGTCTCTGCAGAATTTATTTGAACAATAACTAAAGCAAAAATATAGCATTTTATTAGAGGGAGGGGGGGGGGGAGAAAAGATTATTTGCTTTTGTTCAATCATCGACAATGTGTTTGAATAAGGACCAGGTGAACTGTAAGGCTTCCAAAAGACCTTTCCATATTTGGAGGCAAAGCACATCATATAATGATTGCAACACCTGTAGTTCATGGCATATTCACAAGAATCATCATCACAATCCATCCTCTTCACCTTGTTCATTGCTGTTACATGACCACAATCTAATATCTCATCCAAACACAGTCTGTCAGTGAATGCTCGTATCTTTGATTTTTTCCACAGTAACTATCTTTGCTATCCCACCCAGCAGACGAAGAAACTTTGCTCATTTTCTTTGTTCGGGAGATGGTCTTGTTCGCCAAGTCTTTGCAAATGTCACCTGAAGGAAGGCAATGGAAACATCTGAGATATGTAGTTAGAAATTGTGAAAACATGCAATAAATATTGCATACGGCACTTTCGAAATGATGTAATCTGCCACCAAAATGCTGGTGCGCATACGTAGAACCCCAGGAAGCTGTAGAGTTCGGGCCAAATAAAATGTATTATGTGTCCGGATAAGGATTGTGACTTAAAATGGCTCACCAAGTTTCTTAAAGAAGCCAAAAATCGTTGGAAAAGTACCTGAGAGAAAGGGCTGTTCCTCGACAGAATGAAAGACTTGGAGAACTTTCTCAGCTCACCAAACGGGCACCTGCTCGTCCTGCAACTCCCGACCATGTGGGTCGGAGCAAGGCCCGAGTGGATAGATGTGTGCTGCACAACCCCCCTGACAGATTGTACCGGTGAATGGTTGTGTATCGACATTAGGTGCTTCTGAAACTGATGGGAAACACATCTCTGGGGCTTTGTATGTACAGGGTAAGTTTAAAATTATGACATTTAATATTAATCATGTTGAGAAGAGTGGATGGGGTGGGGGAAGTATGGGAGCTACGGGAGCTGTGAGAGCTGATATATATATATTTAATATTATATATATATATATATATATATATATATATTATATATATATATATATATATATATTTTGGTTGTGGCGCCACATGAGAAATTATACTCGATTTTTTTTGCATCTATTGCTGAAAGGTGAAGTGTGTGTGTGGTGTGTGTGTGTGTGTTGTGGTGTGTGTGTGTGTATGTGTGTTGTATCCACAGCTGATGCTAGAATGTACAACAGTAAATGGTACGATCCTGACACCTCTCAATCAAGGATATTTCTCGTATTCCTATATTTCGTGAGTCCAATTTGCATTCAGGAACAGAAAATTATGTTTAACCACTTTGAAATTTCTACTCTTAAGTCTAAATGCTAAAAAATTGTGTTTTAACGACGATTTGAATACAGATTTCATGCGGTATCGGCAGGTTAAAAGTGCCGGTGAGCAGAACCAAGTTCGTGTGAACACACACCACACACACACACACACACCACACACACACACACACACACCACATGCACAAAAGACCTCATTTGCATTCATATCATTTTCGAAAGTCTCGTACAGTATTATTGATGAAAGCTGCACGAGCTTACCTGCATCTGCATCTTGTTGCTGAAAACGAAAAGGGAAAACAGAGCTTACATGAATAGCTTAGAAGGGGCATTCGGAAAGTTTATAGTTTAACATAGAAAGCAACATCATTTGATTTCATTTGGTTTGTTTATTTTTCAACATACTATCAGTAGTCTTTGCCCAGCACTGATGCAAACCTGACTACACCTGTTTTTAGAGACTTCCTTGTCCTGCTTATCTCTCGAAACTACTTGACTGCTGCGATCATGTGATCACCGTCATCATCATCATGGATGCTTTTCCCCATAAGATTTTTCTTCACCTTCAGTCCTGGGGCTGGTCGTGCAAGAAGGAGTGCAAGGCGTCGACCGTTGGTGGCGAGATTGACAAAGCGCGACTCATTTTAGTGTAACGTTAACTCAGGTGTGACAATATGCCAGCCCAATGCCACTCCAGCTCATCGACAATAAGTGCCTGTTAACTCCTTCTATTCATTAATTTGTTGTTTTGCTTCGTGAAATCCCGAAACCCTCAGTTATGTGCAAATTTGCAACAATATGCGAGTTTTTATTTCAGTGATTATTCAGTGCATGTTTCGACTCGTCTTTGTTGAGGTCCATCATATAGTTACTTGACGACCCATGAACCGTTGGTTTCCGTTGTGACAGCGGTTGATAAAAAAAATCATTTCAGAAAAAAAAAAAGATAGCTCCATCGAACTATACTGCTGAGGTTGTTTGCATTGATCAAATTCTCCTGAAGAGAACTTGACTGAATCGGGAATTTATTTTTAATAATTTTTTTCTTTGCCGATTTGAACGAAACTTGATACTGCACACTGCAGGCGAATGGTGAGTAAGGTGGCACTAATTTTTTGCGCTATCGTGTACCGTTTTGGCCGTATTCCGGGAACATACAAGATGAAAGTTTTAGTAATATATTGATTATAGTCTCGTAGAAAGACCCGCAAAATTTGCGAAGTGTAAAAATGCACACCAGCAAGGTTTTTGGGGGCTGAAATGATGCTTCATGATGTCCCTTTCAGATTTTTATGTGTGCCCAGCGGCAAGGTTGAGCATTTGTTCTGTAGACAAATAAATATGTATTTTACATATTTACCCCATGCATATGAAGTGAAAAGTGGGGCTAAGTAATTGATTCATGTCCGTCCGTCTGTCTTATGAGTTATCACAATTGGTCATCTAACATCACAAGTGGTCGTCCGTGTTCTGGGAGCAGATTTTCAGACTGCATGCTGCAGATACTCGATATCACCATGACTGCTATGCATCAATCACAGGAAGACGTGTAATATTTTCTCAGCTGCAAAGTCATCGCAGACAGAACTCCTTCACGAATTGATGTTATTTTCAAAAACCTTGCATCTGCTATTACCAATGACCCCCAAAGAATATGGAACTCAGTTGAGCGGGATGAGTTGTTTTCTCAGATGTCTTTGCAGAATATAGATACCTCTGATTCGAGTGCATTAAGCCTGGGGTTGGCGTAGCGGTTAGGGTGCTGGCTTGGGATCCTAGGGTCCTGAGTTCAAGCCCTGGTGGCTGCTGAATTAACACCACATGGGGTTGTCTCAGCCTGTCATCCTTCTAAAGGCCCTGTCACACCTTGACGATTTAGCCAGCGTATGCCGACATATGAAAATTTGTCTAAAACGCTGGCACACGTCGAATACGTTATGGGTAAGTTTTGTATACGTTAAGAGCACGCTGGCATACGTCGTAGTACGCCGAGCTCGTCGACAAATTTAACATGCTTGAAATTTTTCGACGTATGCCAGCGTATGACTCACACGTTCCGCATATGCTGGCCATAAGTTGTAGGCACGTTACGCGATTGTTGACACACGTCGACACACGTTACTTGTAATTACTCATAAGTCGAAACACGTCGAGGTAATGTTTAGCATACCCGAAACTTATTTCTAACCTATGAGTAACGTGTTGTAGGCACGTTACGCGATCGTTGAACACACGTCGAACACATTACTTTGTAAGTTACTCATAAGTCGAACACGTCGAGGTAATGTTTAGAATACCCGAAACTTATTTCTAACCTATGAGTTACGTGTTGTAGGCACGTTACGCGATCGTTGACACACGTCGACACACGTTACTTGTAAGTTACTCATAAGTCAAACACGTCGAGGTAATGTTTAGTGTCAGTGTTCCAGACTCCCTGTTTTTTTTTTTTGTTTGTTTTTTTTTTCTTCGGCATAACGGTGATGTTGACACTTCGATTTTCTAGTGCGGTTATAATATAATATTAATAGGCTTCCGCTCAACGATTTAAATCATAACCGCACTAGAAATCGAAGTGTCAACATCACCATCATGCCGAAGAAAAAATAAATAAATAAATTACAAAACCAGGGAGTCTGGAGCACTGACGCTAAACATTACATCGACGTGTTTCGACTTATGAGTAACTTAACAAGTACGTGTGTCGACGTGTGTCAACGATGCGTAACGTGCCTACAACTTATGGCCAGCGTATGCGGAACATGTGTCATACGCTGGCATACGTCGAAAATTTTCAACTACTGAAAATTGTCGATGTACTCGGCCGTACTACGACGTATGCCAGCAGCTTCAGCTGCTCTTAACGTATACAAAACTTACCCATAACGTATTCGCGAGGAGCGTATTCGGCAAATTTTTCATACGTCGGCATACGCTGGCTAAAACGTCAAGGTGTGACAGCGGCTTGATACTTCGATGTCTAGTGCGGTTATGATTTGAATCGTCAAGCCGCAGCCTTTTAATAGGCTACACCACGTGATCGCGGCGATACGCTGCCACGCGCTATGCATAAGTTAGACTATCGTTGGGCATAGGTTGTGAACGCCGACACACGCTCAGCATTCGTTGATATAAGTTATCTATATGTTATCGAAACGTTCTGTGTACGTTACTAATACGTTATGCATACGTCCAACTCGTTATGAATACGTCCAAAACTGGAAAAAAACATCAATAGTTCAGCGTATGCCAGCGTTTTTAG
>CM068968.1:32064265-32086232 GCA_035128595.1 Eptatretus atami
GTCTGTCTGTCTGTCTGTCTGTCCCGAGCATAGCTCCGTGAGTTTTGATCCGATCGTAATAAAATTTGGGTGAGAGGTTTATATCGTGATCTAGTTGTGTTTTCCTGAGAATGGGCGTGCTGCGCCCATTATGGGCGGAGCCACCCCCAAAAAACATGTGTTTTTAGGGGGTAGCCGATTTCAAGTTACATCTTCTCCGAGGGGGTTTGTCGAATCTGCAGGGGTTTCGGTATTTGGTTAGCCCAATGGCACCTGCATAGCCCCACGGAGCTCGATTTTTCATTTTCGTCCCAAGGTCAAGGCCACAAGGTCAAAAACTTAGAAAATTGCGAATTTTGACATAAAAATCATACGACCGCCCACACTTTGAGAGCTAGGATGACAATATTTTTATGCATAATCTTGAGGTCATTCCCCACTAAAGTCTTGAAACCATTTTGCTCTATCTCGAACACCTTGCCGCGCGCCCCTTCAAGTTTGTTTTTACGCTGATTTCATCAAAGTATGGATAATCTGAGGAGTGCGAAATGCCATAAAGCCTATATGACGTTATATTGATCCTGGAATGTTCCAGAGGAAGTTTTGCACCAAAGGTCATAATCCTTGACCTTTGACCTTTAAAGTTCACAAAGGTCAAATTTTAAAAGTTGTGGAAATCGAACCGGGTTTTCGACCTTCTTCGACGAACTAACTCCAATAAGCTATAGAACGTATCCTGTTCCTTATTTTAATGTCCACAACATTGTTTTGTGACCTTTAAAGGTTATGCAAAGGTCAAATTTTTAAAGTTGTTGAACGAAACCAGGTTTTCGACATTTTGCAGCTAATAACCTGTCACTCGTACCACATCATGTTGATCATTTTTATAACTTGTGAAACATATCACATTGTCTCATCCTTGATTCTGAAACAATCTACATCGTCAAATACCGCTCGTGAACCATCGTCGTCTCAAACTTGTCAACCTTACCTTGTCACAACACATCTGATTGGCTCAAACGCATTAAGAAGGAAAGAAATTCCACAAATTAACTTTGAACAAGGCACACCTGTTAATGTAAAAGCATTCCAGGTGACTACCTCATGAAGCTGGTTGAGAGAATGCCAAGAGTGTACAAAGCTGCCATCAAGACAAAGGGTGGCTACTCTGAAGAATCTAAAATCTAAAATATATTTTGATTTGTTTAACACTTTTTTGGTCACTACATAATTCCGAATGTGTTATTTCATAGTTTTTATGTCTTCACTATTATTGTACAATGTCGAAAAGAGTAAAAAATATAGAAAAACCCTTGAATGATTTGGTGAGTCCAAACTTTTGACTGGTACTGTGTTATTTATTCATATTTTCATTTGTGGATGTTGTCCGATTCTGTGATTTTTTCCCGGCTTTGATGTCCATTGGCATGCAAAATTTTAGCTTTCCACGTCACCCAGAAGGCACTGATCTTTAATATCAGTCAGTGAGTCAGACAGTCAGTGGTGAGAAAGAGCTTTATATTTTAGATTATATCTTTTAATAGTATCTGTACTAATAAATGTCAGTGTGTGTGTGTCTTCTCCATAACTCCAAAACCATAAAACCTAGCAGCCTGAAAATTTGCATGCATACTAAGAAAACACCAAGTAAGTGCATGACTAGAAATTGGGTGTTTGGGTTAAATAAAACACCCCTTTTGAAGATGATTAACGGGCTTATTTAATTATATCCTTAACTAGGCACATCCTCGGTCACCACTCTCTGTGGGGTCTTAAAGCGTATCCTTGGTAACCTCGCTGGGGTCTGAAGCCGCCATGTTTTTGGCCTGCTGAACCTTACCTTGACTTGGAACAGGCCACAATGATTTCTTAACAATAAAGTTTTTTTTTCAATTTCCTCACTCATTATATTATCAAATGCCTGTTCATCATACCTATGACTCGCTGGGTGCATTGCAATGCTTATAAACACTTGGAGACATCAGCATTTTTTGCTTCCTTAAGAAGCTTTCTGGGCCATTTTAGGTAATAATCCTTATCTCGCACACACAATATACATTATGGTGCCCCAAACATCACCATTTATAGGGGTTTCTGCACATGTGCACTGAGCATTCTGGAATATATTACATCATTTTGAATGGTGCGTATTGAGCAAGCAGCTCACAGAACTTATCCCCTCTTATAGTACAAGACCCTATATGCTTGCCGGTGGCAGTTTTGAACTGGTAATATCATGTAGCAATTCAGCGTATTCGCCCATCTTTACTATCATGCTGACTAATAACCATGTGAGCGGTAATTCTTGAACTGCAAGCTTTCTTCGACAGGTTTCAAATTTTGCTTTGAGTCATCACATGGCTTGATGTCTTCACTCATGTTGAAGGGAAGGCTATTATGCCGATGAAGACAAACATGCTGGTGTTGCCCGCCTTCTTCCCAGCTACAACTTTGAGATCATGCTCCACAAACTCCAAACTCGTGTCGGGTTGGTAAGGTGAGATCATTTTCTTTATTAGGCAGGACACATTGAAAAGCATTCGAGTCAATCATCAAAAAAAAAAAATACATTTGAGAATCACGCGGTTCCCTTTCCCTTTACAGTGCCGGGTCTTGTTATCGAGGATGCCTTTGGAGACTGGTCCCTCCTTCGAAATTTTATAAACCTAACCACAATGACAGTGCAAAAGTACAATTTTCTGATAACAACAAAGGCAACACAAGGTCATGCTTGTTGCGAGGGGTCGGTGTGTGCCCTGCATTATCTTCGCGTGTGATAGAATCCACAGTAAGTGTAGTAGAGGGGCCTCTCACAACTCTTCGATTTCTCGACGAAAACCTCGTCGTAGTTGCAGTAGAACTTGATGGGTTGTCCGTGGAAACAGTAATAGTAAACACGGATGTTTTTGGGATTGGCATATAAACCGTTGTCTCTCCCGCGACAGGTGAAATGCCCTTCAACGCACAGGTAAGCACAATAAACATTTTCTGTGATGTAAAAACCCCAAAAGAGGAGAATATACAAATTTACGGTGATTGTGAATGGACCTTGGATGAAGAGACTAATAACCAGGTGAGCGATAAAGGAATTTAAAATTGTATGATAAAAAAAAACTCACGTTTATCCATAATGTTTTCCTGCAATGACAAATGGCGTCAGTTGAGCATCAACGAAAATGTAAACGAAAACAATTGTATAATAAAGAGTTCATAGAACACTATACCCTGGGCATTGTTAAATTATATACTTCAATTTTCATAAAATGATGATTTTAAAGATCATTTTTAAAAATCTGGAAGTTTAGTGATATTAAAGCAGTCTTATACACCACGTTATACACCACCATGTAGAGCATGTGTAAGTACTGCAAAACTGGGGGTTCTTGGCAGTACTAAGAAGGTGATTTGTGTTCAATGTTCAAGTATGTAATTCAATGTAAATAAAATAAACAATGTAAAAATCATATTAATAAATTAATTCCGGAAGTTTACCGCTATTGACGCAGTGTCTATTACATCACCTCATCTAACACGTTACATTAGTTATTTGTGCCTGTTGTTTGTGTCCTTTACGACGTCCTTAAAAACAGTAAGTTCTCTGCTTGGAATTATTTTCAAATTTGTTTGACTACCAGACAGACAGAGCGGAAATATTATAATAATATAATTTATTATCTCACTCCTCTCTGTCCATGTGTGATCGGTTCAAATTCAAAGCCAAAGTACTGGAAAACACCAGATTTGTCTTCCGATTCATGTTCCGATTTGTGTTCAAAATATAACATTCAATTTAAACAAGCTGTTCCTCCATCATAAACTGCTGATCATAAAATGATCAGACGGAAGGACATGAACCAATTGCTTAACCCCATTTTCCACTTCGCTTGGGCGGGGTAATAAGCTTGTGCAGCGCTCGCCAAGTGGCTTAAGCACTCAAGCAAGCACTCCAATTAATTGGTTGGTAAGGAACGGCTGGCTTGGAAAGTGATCGCAAGCTTATTGATATAATGAAACACACCCCAGGTATTGGTAAACATATGGTCATACACTATCATCTGTCAGAATAAGGCAACTGAAGACTTTCACAATCCTGTTACAGATCATTTAGACGTACACACCATGTTCTTTTAAAATGTTGATGAGTTCAGAATTATCAAATCTTTACCATTGAATGTCGACTTAAAAGAAGTAACACCACAAGTACTCCTGGACAATATTTGGCATTGTGGTATAAATCTTGTCATCAGAAATGTAACAATCGAATGTTGGAACTGAGAACATGCTTGAGCAAAAAGACACACACAAGGAGACACAAGGAAATGAGACACAGGTGAACACCATTCAGCCCATCATGCCTGTGATTCATAAGCACCACACTAATTTATCAACACAAGATCAAAATAAGAAAATGAACAATGATTTTGTTTTTTTCAAATGGTCTTTTCTGTGGGTTTTTTTTGTAGTTTTTGTATTTTTTTCCCCAGGGGAGAAGGCATGGGCTTCGGTAAAAAAAATAAAAAAAACATACAACCCCCCCTTGACGAGACCCTCACCAACAGCACTTGTACACATGCACACAATCACCCATCAATACTCAAGCTACCTAAATGTCCTGCCAACATCCCTATACCCCTCTATCTCCATAACTTCCAGGTACCTATCTAATTCCAATTTAAACTTATCAACTGTTTCTGCTGCCACCACCTTTCCAGGAAGACCATTCCATGCATTAACTACTCTCTGAGTAAAAGACCCCTGCCTTGCTACCGTCTTAACTCTCCTCTTCTTTACTCTCATGACACACGATGACCCCTGGTCCTATCACTGTTTACGTTGCTGAATAATTATTCTGCACTTATTTTATCTATACCTTTAATTATCTTAAACATCTCCATCATATCTCCTCGTAACCGCCTCCTTTCTAGTGTATATAGCCCTGTCTCCTTCAGCTGCTCCTCATAACTGAGTCTAGCTAGGCCTGGAGTCAATCTAGTAGCCCTGCGCTGAACCCTCTCTTTGCCATATATGTCCTTCCTGAGTTGTGGTGACCAAAACTGCACACAATATTCTACATATGGCCCTCACTAAATTCCTATATAATGTTAACACCACCTCTTTTGATTTATAAATTACCCCCCTCCGAAATAACTAAAACCCTGTCTGCTTTACCTATAGCTGCCTGGCACTGTGCTGCCTGCTTACCTCTCATATCTATTACCACCCCCAGATCCTTCTCCTGTGTGACCGCTCCAAAATTACCCTTGCATCCTGTAATCTCTATTTTCATTGTACTTTCCCATCCACAACACCTTACACTTGCTCAGGTTAAGTTCCATCTGCCAATATTTTGCCAATCTATGCAAGTATCAATACTTTCCTGAATCTGATCACCACCCCTATGCTATCCACCTCACCTCCAAGCTTTGTATCATCTGCAAATTTGAAAAGCCTACCCTCACCCCACAATCAAATCATTGATGTAAATAATGAATAGTAATGGTCCGAGTACTGATCCCTGAGGTACCCACTACTTACATCCTTCCAGAAAGACATCCTCCCACTCACAGCCACTCTTTGCTTCCTATCACGAAGCCAGTTTGCAATCCAATTAGCTACCTGACCAGCCACTCCACAAGCCCTCACTTTTGGCTAACAACCTCTGATGTGGTACCTTATCAACTGCCTTCTTAAAGTCTAGATATACTATGACCACTGCCTTTCCCTCATCCACCCAATCAGACACTGCTTCAAAGAACTCTAAAAGATTTGTTCGATAGGAACTACCTTTGGTAAACCCAAGCTGATTACCTTTAATTGGTTTGTAAAACTTCCCTTGGTACATTTCTGTGTATTCCCTTGGTACGTTTCTCCCCGACCTAAGACAAAAGGAATCAGCAGAATGGATGATCAGTGTTGTCCGAAGTGTCGGATGTCTGCAGTGAGCACGAACCTGTGTATTTTCTTTGAGAAAGATAGTGCTGAAAGACTTCATGAAATGGCTGCTTTCAACGCAGATAAGTCTGAATAAAATGGCCACTGATATTTTAGAGCGACTGACCAAAAATGTTGGTTGTGATCTTATGGATATAGAGGACAAATACCACTTGACAAAGTACCGCAACCAATATCAAAGCTAGAAAGAAAACAAGCACGGTCTCTAGGTCATGGTCATGTAAATACGATCGAGACAGATAAGTAAATTTTCAAGGCTCGTGGTTTTGCCGATATGACATATTTGGAAACTTCCATTGAGGAGGGAAACGATATTTTCAAGCTGGATGATGATCATTGAGATTATGAAGAATGCCTCGAAGCGGTTTGGATATCGCTATCCAAAAAACTCGTCTGATAAATGAGTTGTTTAAATATTTGTAACAGTGCGACAGCCAAGAGCGGTGAAATAACAAAAACGTTGTGCTTCTGTTTCCAGAAGGCATTCGAAAGATTGAAATTATGATTTTTTAAAAAACTTTTTGGAGGGGGGGCATTGGTTCAGGATTACCAATCCCAAGCCCTACAGATGGCAAACACTGCTAATGTGTGAAGGTGAGGTAATTCCATTTTCAGGGTGCTACCCAGCAAACTTTCAGAACAAATTGGTGGAATGTAGTCTCATGATGATGGCATCGATGATACGAACTGGACCTGACTTAAGAAATGACATTATGGACTCCCATGCTTGCTTGACCATTGTGCAATCAACGCTGCTCAGCTCTAAGAGGGTATCAGAAAAGGAGAAGAATGTCCGACATGCTTGATAGCGAGAGCCTCCTCTTCCAGTCGACAGCAGTTTGAACATCCACTCATGGAAAATAAATAAACTACTGATTGAACAGCCCAACACTCTGAGAATTTCAATATCCTACGATGGAGTCATCCAGCTGGGAAACAAGTTTGACTTTTTCGATGTGCAAGCGCTTTCAGCTTGATGGTGCTGTTTAGCCTACCAACTTGTGAAAATAACTCTTTGTTGTTGATGCTATGGACAAGTTAGACCATAATCCGGCCTCTACATCTGCACAGTCATCTTGCCATGGTATGGGTATAACTCTAATTCATTCACCAACAATACTGTAGATAATCCTGGAACCATAAGGGAGCTCCTATTGTTTATTACACACATTCAATCTACAAAATCACACCTTCTAGATTCAAACTCCACTGTACCTACTGTAGCTCTAACACCAACAATAACCTCTGTGTTTTAAAATAAAATTTCAGGAATTATCTGGCAGCACCACTGAAGGTAATATAACGAGAAAGAAGAGTTCTGGCTTCAAGAATCCTTGGAATTGGTAGAGCGGTTAGAGAGGGGCCAGGTGTTAACATGGGCTGCAATGCATGCCAGTCTCCAACCCAATATGACAGACCCACCTGCCCTGACAACACTCCTTCCACTATTCTATGAGAAAGCAGATTCACCTGCAATGATCAAACATGCCATGTGTGTAATCAAATTCAGACAGATTCCAGTTATGGCATGTGATTGCCCAATCGTTGTGAAGGCCAAATATATTCAATAGACACTTAAGAAGAAGATAAATTTGTCGTTGTGCTGTTGGGCTTATACCAGGAAATGGCCATATGGAATGTACTCGGAGATTACATGGAAGTTTCTGGCTGGATTGAAAGTTCGAGGCTGGGGGGAAGGAGGGGGTGACTCTCTCAGGGTAAACAATTTTGCTATCAGTGGATTCAACAAGTGGAAACTATTCTTACGACACCTCTGCGTCCAATCCTAGTATCAAATGCAAACTAAATTCCGTTATTTTTTTTTCCAAAAGTATCGTCTCATGTCGTCAATCAGTCAATTTCTCCATTTTCTACGAGGATTACTTTATTTCAAATTAATTACCAGTTTTTAGAATGACTGACTGGCGTCGTCAGTTGGGAAAAATTTAACGTCATCCCTGAACTTTGAGATGAAAAATTGGAAGGGAATGTTTATAAAAGGCAAACTTTGGGGGGCACCTTCATTTTGAATTTTTGCATGATGCTCTGCTTATTGCATCGTGAAAATACAATGAAGGTCTGCCTTTAGTTATTACTTGGAAAGTGGCAGCCGTTGATCTTTTGTCATTTCAGACCCATGGAGAAAAGTACAATAGTGGAGCAGACTCTCTCCACCAACAACAACACCACCTTCCTCCGTCTCTCAGTCAGAAAGGGTTAAAAAAACAAACATCCTATCAGGAATTAAGTTGCAGCCATTGGTTTTCTTACTCTTAGAACTTCAATAAATAATCGTGGATAAAAATCACACTTTTGTTTGACAGGTCACAATCTTTGTGGTTTAAAAAAAATTTTTTTTGCTCTAAGCCACCTCACTACCAGTCGAATGTCAGACTTGACCAGCCGTTTTGTGAAAAACCTTCCTCTGCCAACGCCACAAGAAGATGAGAATAATTACATGGTTGTTCATCTTTTATTTAGTGTGCAGCACGAGGCTGCTGGTTTGCATCATTGCTGGGAGGGTGGGTGGCTGTGCCACTGATAGAGTGCTCCCTGTAGATTAGAGCAGGAATGTAGATTAGATAATTTGTAATTTGTTTAGCGTGCCGGTGATAGCTCGACTACTTTTCACCAAAGACACCGTGGGATCTTTAACGTCCATCAAATAATGCTGACAGATGGGACGTCGAGTTTAACGTCCATCTGTGCACATTGCAGAATCAAATTGCCCGCGGAACACCGGGATGACATTTTATAGCTGGTTCGAGATTCAAACCCAGGCTAGACTGCTTTGAGGTGGGTGTGTGCACCTCTAGGCCATCCTGCCCACTCATGCAGTTGTTATAGAGGGGACAAGAGTTGGGCCTGCCCAAAATAAATATACAGCACTGAAAATGGTCTCCTGTCTGAATTTATTTTATTTATCTTTGCATTATATACAGTGTGTGTGTGTGTGTGTGTGTGTGTGTGTGTGTGTGTGTGTGTGTGTGTGTGTGTGTGTGTGTTGCTAATACTGTATATAAAGAAGAAAGTTTGTTTGTGTGTTTATTTGTTATGCATTCACACCCTGCAGGAACCAGTGCAACCAAACATTGCATGGCTTCTTCTTTCATCCAGAGGAAGTATGGCACTTACATACTGCCGAGATCAAGTAATATGTATTGTGAAGATCGTATGTTGTGGTCATATGATGTATGCAAGCTAATAACGGAAACTGTTTATTCCCTTGGTACGTTTCTCCCCTACCTCAAATCCTCCCCATCTCTGTAAGATCCATGTATTGCTTCGTTAACTTAAATCTACTGCATCATGAAGATCGGCACGGTAAGATTCCTGCCGGAGCATGTCTGGAACTCCCACGTGAACACTTCTGTTAAGAGATATATATCTTAACCTGCAGTACCTTCCTTGCATTATAAATACTGGCAAGTGCCAAATTCCATCAAAAAGACCCCTGATGGGTAGATACAAATCAGATGCAAAGAGAAAGGCTGTATACAGGTCACTTGAGACTCAAGAGCAAACACGGGCTCAGCTTGAGGATCAATGTGCAAGACAAGCAACCTCCAGGTCACTTGAGACTCAAGAGCACACACAGGCTCGGGTTGAGCATCAACATGCAAGACAAGCAGCCTCCACGTCAGCAGAGACTACAGAGCAGACACAGGCTCAGGTTGAGGATCAACGTGCAAGACAAGCAGCCTGCAGGGCAGCATGTTGGGCATCCTTGGAAGGTGAAGCATTTTGATAAAAGTGCATTTTGCAATGCTCATTATTGGTAATTCATACAAAACCATAAGGCCACCATTCCCCAGTTTATCATCCAGGAAATGTTTCACTACATATTGCATTAAATTTCCCCGGACAATGCTGGGTACTTCAGCTCGTATATATAAACTCCCATGCTCTTCTAGCCAAAGAAAGCTGCATAAAACAATGAAGAAAAGCTACACAAGGTAAGGTTTTGCTGTTTCAAACCCCACCTGGTTTCCTCTACAGCTGCAGACATTCACAAGTAGCACATACATGAGAATCCCAATGCTACATGCCCTCAGCCACCGTACTGGCTTCATCACTTGTTGGCGAATCATCAACGACAGTGTAGACAGAAACGCACACCACCGAGCCTCCCAAGCATGTACCATGTGCAATGTCAATAGCAGTTAACATATAAATAACAAGATCCAATCATGTTTCTCACCCGTAACTGGAAGGAATAATCAACCAGCTCTCACCCAATCAATTGCCCCAAGTGGCTACGCTTAGTGAGTCAGTGGTTAGAAGATCTATAAGTACTAGATGTATTGTCACGTGTCACGCTAAATCTTGAACATTTTTTTTTTTATATCGCATACACAAGCCAAGATATTGAGATGGTTGCCATGGTAACATAATTCAGCCAATCACAGCCATGATATATTCAGGTTGAGATAATTTCATGAGGAATTGATATCTGCAATATGAAAGCTAAATGTTCAACGGTTTTTGAAATATCGCGTACACAAAAATACATGGACAGATGATCGGTTGGTCAGTCGGATGAGCTCATTTTAATGTGTGACCTTGTTGGAGGGCAGGGGATAAAAATTATTGAATAAAACCAATAATGATTAGATTGGGGGGAGGGTCAAGACAATGAAACTCAGACAAATCCAGTGCAGAGACAACGTAAAAGGGGAGGAATGACACAAACTTATTTTACAAAACTATACCCCGATGGCGCCAACGCACACACTCGTACTGAAACAATGAGAAATAGGCAAGGATTTTGGGAGGTGTTATGCAGCCTTAGCTTTTGGTTCTCGTTCTATGTCTGCACTATTCTGTGCCCTCCATGGGAGTGATTGTTTCCCTCAGGGAGCTATCGTGCCCATGCAAGATCACGTGACACCCCGTTGTCTTGGGTCACGTGAGTCACCGTGAGCGGAGCGAGGCTGCACTGTCCAATTTTATTTGTGAATATTTTCATTTATGGATACACATTTTCCAATTGACTTGTGATTTTTTTTTTCCCTGAGATATTGGCTTTGAGTTGTGCAGTATCAGTATGCAAAATTTCAGCTTTCTACTCCACCGAGAGAGTACTAAGCACATATTAGTGAGCGAGTGAGTCAGTGGTTTGAAATATATATAAAGTTAACATAGAATAAAGTTGAGCTTTTCAATATTATTAGTAAATTGTTCTCAGAACTCTTTAAACACTCCTCGTGTAACTCAGAACGATTTTAAGCAGGCATTCTTTTTCAGGTGAAAAAATAAATCCAGAGAGCAATATAAATTTCCAAGATTAGTCTGTTATTTTATTTATTCCCTCCCCAATGACGTGTTATAGGAAGATTATTTGAACAGTTGAAATATGCATCCTGAACAGTTCAGATATAGACAAGTATTTAAGGAAATGTGTTCATTCCAAAACGTGCACGAGATGTATCCTTACCTGCTGGGTAAGAGTGACAGCGGCAAAAAGGATGCTTGCGGTCACCATGATCAGGGACACCATCTTCATCTCAGGATCAAGATCGTCCTGGAAGCTTCGTCCTGAAATGGATGATTCCTCTGCACCAGAACCCCCTCTTTATACCCACAGCTTGGAGATTACACCAAATCGGATTAAGGTTTTATAAACTAAAAACAACTTCAACATTTCTTTGTGATAGCTCCAAAAAAAGGGTTGTTTAGCTCATGCTTAACAATTGCTAATGTTTTGCCATACGTAATTCAAGGCTCTTGGAAGAACGATTAATAAAGCTGCATTTTCTTTGGCAGCAGTTACAGTACAAAGTGATCTAAAACTCTCAGGAAACTTAATGTTACCTGATTATCGTTTTGTGTTCGAAAGAGTGGGATCTTTTGTTACTTTCTATTTTTACCTCCGCCACCGAAAGTGAAGGAGCCTTTGTTTTCACCCCTTTCTGTTTGTTTGTCTGTTTGTGTACAGGATATCCTAAAAAGTTTGAGGCGGTTCCGGATTAAATTTTGTGGACAGGTTGGGTGTGTGACAAGGATGATGAACTGATTCGATTTGGTGAAGATCCGGATCCGACTACTAGAATTTTAAATGTAATTCTTCACCATTGAGAGATAGGGCCAAAAACGATATATAACACAATATCTCAAAAGGTTGTGGATGGATTCGGACGAAACTTGGTGGACATGTTGGGTGCATGACAAGGAAGAATTGATTCAATTTTGGTGAAGATCCGGATCCAGATCCGGATCTGATAATTTATTAAGTGATTCTTCACCATTGAGAGATAGGGCCAAAAACGATATAGCATGATATTTCAAAAATGTATTGGGCGTGATATGTTCTCATGGATCAGGCATTGTGTGGCGGAGGTATGCGCTCTACTGAGTGCCCTTCTAGTTATACTGTGTTATCCAGTTTGATTGTTTTGTTTTATTTTTTAATGGTTCTAAGTTTCTTGGAGTAGCTGGTACAGGCAGACATGAGACAGCACTGGACTTGATTTCAGACCATGGTAGAAGTGACCTAACTTCCCAGGGCATTCTGGGTACCGGTGAGCTACGTCTCTTTTCTTTCTGTTTTTTTTTCAATGTGCCATTTAAGGAGAAATCTCCTCCACCACTCTCCTCCTGGATTCCAACCCACGGGGTTTGTCCATGTTCTATCCTCGAAATGCTGAGTGTCAAGCGGCAAATTAGCACGTACCATTTTTAACGTCTTTGATATTACTCGGCCGAGATCGGAATGGAACTGCCGACCGAGAGGTTGCACGAATCACAATGAGTGGTTGCACTTATCATAATGCCACTGAGTCTGGCACTTATTGAGCATTTTTAATGATTTTTTGGTTCTCTCTCTTCAAATTTTTGGGTGGTCGCTCAACTACCGTTATTCTCAGGTTTTCCGTCTGTCTGTATGTATGTAATGGACAGCTCTGGAGACCAGAGGAGTCAACCGATTTTGATGAAACTTGACTGGTAGATTCATACCAGGATCTAGTTGTATGCATTTGAGCACCGTTGCTATGGACGCCACCGCTGCCTAGCAACGGCACTTTGAAATTTTTGAAAAAAATCCGAAAAATATTTATATTTTTTTTTTTCGAAAATCAAAAATCGGTTTCCGCGCTTTTATGCGCACTATAATCAACCTCTTTGCCAAAAATTTTCAGCCCGATCCGTCAAAAACTGTATGACTAGTATGCAATTATATAGCTACCACCCATGTCGCCTACCGGCTTGTTTTATTCAAACCTAAACTATCCCACCTGTGCAAGTTGTCATCTTTTCCCCTTAATTATTTGTTCCATCACTCATTACCTCCACCAACAAAGGTGGATGGAGGTTATGTTTTCACCCCTGTATGTTTATCTGTGAGTAGGATATATCAAAAAGTTATGGACAGATTATGACAAAACATGATGTACGAGTTGGGTAGATGACAAAAACTAGCCGATTCGACTTTGGTGTGTGACAAGGACAAATGGTCTTAATGCAGATCTGACTTATCAATGGGATACAAAACGTAAGCTGTTCTGCATGGTGGATGTATATGCTCTTCCGAGTACCACTCTAGTTCCTTCTTAAATTATCCTTTCTCTCAATGTTGACTTTCCTGGAACATCTGCATTGTTCTTGATGCCATTTTTTGAACTGGTTCATAAAAGTCCATTTTTTGTATACAGAGTCGAGGCTTGTCGAAGAGCAGGAACCCAGATGGGATCTGGATGCAACAGCATAAAAGGAACAGCAGAGAAAGGTTGGGAGGAAGGGGTATGGAGGGGGAACACCAACATTTAAAATAGTCCAATGCAATTTGGCCATTGTGCCAGCAATGGCTCACATACTCTGTGAAGGACACAATGGGATCTTTAATGTCCACCAACAAATGCTTCAAGACAGGACATCTGTTTCACATCTATCCAAGGGATGGCACACACATTGATGAATCACCTGCCTGTGACACACTGAACTGACAGTTTATACTTCATTGCTGGGTCAGGAATCAAACCCAGGCTAGACAGCTTAGAGTTGAATGTGCATACCTCTAGGCCATCCTTCCAGCCCATATTAGCTGTTTACTACAGTTAAAAAATGAGATCCATGAGCTTTGTAATCTATGACGACTATTACTCAACAACTCAACTACTCATATAGCATGAATAGAGGCAAGGCAAGAGTAACAGTTAATGGGTTGTTATTAAAATAACAAGAATGACAGCACTGTAGTCACAACCTGCGACAAAATTTGGTGAACAGCACGATTGGGAAACACACATTCAATGCACTATTAAAAGATCAACTCAACACCTCTCATCCATGTCAGCCTCCACCACGGTTATATCAGAACAAGCTGATTCTCACAGAGTCACACATTGTTTCACCACAATATGGGGCCATTCAAAAATTACGTAATGCGATTATTATTATTTTTTGATTTAGGGAGGTGCTTGCTGATGGACTTGATTGAACCTTACTAATAATTTTTATTCGATATTGATGAGATTTTTTTGGGGTCCATCATCGTGAGTAACATTCGACCCAAACAAAGCCAATGAAAATCTGACGCAACAAATGCGGACAGTGTATAATCAGCAGAGGCCGACAGACATGAAGTCTTTGCGTGACCCACCAGAAAACCAAGATGGCGACCATATTAGTTTGACTGGGTGTCATTGTGGTGGAGCCAAGTGACAAATGTGAGTGGGGTCCGGCAGCAGTCCGACCAATGGGTGCACATTTCAAAAATCGACCCGCAACAACAATCACAAAAACAGCAACAACAATCATGCAAAGCTCTTGTATACCTGCGACACCACAGCAAATCATCAATAAACAACAAACAATTTTCTCCCAAATTGCCCACAATGCGATCCCAAGCGACGCACATTTCTATACGAATACCTCTGCCAGGCGAGAACGCATACCTCCATCAGGCTGAACAGTTTACGTTTTGTATCCTCCTGATGAGCTGGATCTGAATCTGAACCTGAAGCAAAATCGAATCGGCTTCTTTTTGTCACCAAACCAACTCATCCCCAAAGTTTTGTCAGAACTCGTCCACAACTTTTTGACCTATCATGCTATACGCATATCGTTTGTACCCCCTTATCGCCCTAATGCTGAAGAATCACTTTTAAAATTCTCGATCTGAATTTTGATCTTCACCAAAATCGAATAAATTCTTCCTTTCCACATGCCCAACTTGTCCACAAAGTTTCGGTCGAATCAGTCCATAACCTTTTGAGATATCGTGCAACATAGTTTTTTAGCTTGACCTCACAATGGCGAAGAATCACTTAAAATAAAATAAACACATGTTCGGTAAGACAGAACTTTAATATGGATACAAACAAACAAACAAACAAATAACACGACATAATAGTGACGGAAGCTTTTTGTGCTGCACTCCTCAGGTAAGATCGCAGCAAGTGAAGGAGGAAGTGAAGGCGCGTGCTTTATACGAAGGTCTCAATAAGGTAGACGCTGATTGGTTTAACCGTAATGACGTCACGGTTAATCCGAACGCCCATTGGTCGGCTCACCATCTTCACCTCGAGCTCCCATTGGCTGGAGCAGAGTTCGTCGATGATTGACGTTTGCAACCGCATCCTGGAGAGAGGGGGGATGGGTTTTCCCAAAGGTCCATTCACCATTTGTTACCGTACTTCCTTGATCTTTTGATGCTGAAAGAGACACAGAGATCGTACAAATTCCTTTTGACGACATAATATCGGATCGGTGGTAAGGATGAAGGTTCCTTCCAACATACGTAAATGAAACGAGCTCCGACCTCGCTCAATATCCTGAACATATCTGCATTGTACTGGTCTGCACAGATAGGGTTGGCAACCAGGTGATGTGCAATGCAGATGAAGCAGATACAGTGGCCGGTGGTTGCTGGATATTTCTACATGCTCGCACTGTTTGTGTTCTAACCCTCACAATCTTTCTTTCGATTCGCCAAAGGGACGTGTTGTTTGATCCGATCAGGCAATCTTAGTGTTGAGCGGCCCACGTACCGAACTTCACATCGGCACTTAAACTCATAAATAACATTGCTGGTTTGTGAGGTGGGTAGCACATCCTTGTAGACTGACATCAGCAAACGGGAGAGGTAAAGATTACTCTGGGTTGCACAGCCAGAAACGTGTTGGACACAATATGTTTGATTTGTACTTCAAACCTTCGTATGATGATTGCCCTTTCCAGGGCATCCTGATATAGACTGGACATTTGTCAGGACCAATCTTCCGATCTTTTGTCGTGTTTAGAAACTTGTGCATGAATCTCTCAACTATATGCTCAGGATAACCATTCTCACCGAGTATATTCATGATTTTGTCAATTTCAGCAGGAAGATTACAAAGTGAACAATCCTCTGTGCTCTGTTAACCAGGATATTGATCAAGGCAATTTTGTTTCTCGTGGAGCTGTAGGAGTCCCAGCGAATATAATGCCCTGTGAAACAAGGTTGGATCAACCAACACATCCAAAAACGGTAACGTGTTTGACGATTCCAGCTCCGTGGTAAACTTCAGCGCAACATCTCATCCAGCGCTGAAGTTTACCACGGAGCTGGAATCGTCAAACACGTTACCGTTTTTGGATGTGTTGGTTGATCCAACCTTGGTTTCACAACATCCGTCTACGGAAGCCGACTTTCACAGGGCAGTATACTCGCTGGGACTCCTACAGCTCCACGAGAAACAAAATTGCCTTGATCATGAATATACTCAGTGAGAATGGTTATCCTGAACATATAGTTGAGAGATACATACACAGATTCTAAACACGACAAAAGGGGTTGACCCCCCCCCCCTCCGTAGGCCACTTTAATGGGTGCAGATTTTGATGCGGTCGATGCACTTTGGTCCATCATGGGTGATGAAGGTTGTGGTAAAGTTTCATCGAAATTGTGTGTATAGTTTTGGAGAAGAGAGCAAATATCTATTTTGGGGGGATGAACAAAACCCCTGTAGACCATTGTGTGTGTAATTTCGAAGAAGAGAGCAAATACCTATTTTTGGGGTTCAACCACCCCCACCATAGACCCCCTTAATGAGTGCAGATTTTGTTTGCAGTCGATACACTTTGGGACATTATGGGCGATGAAGGTTATGGTCAAGTTTCATGGAAATCGTGTGTGTAGTTTGAGAGATGATAGCAAATGCATATTTTAGGGGCCGGGGTCAAAAAAACCCCCGAGAGACCCTGTTAATGAGCGGAGATTTTGATCTGGTCAATAAACCTTCGTTAGACCTCAGATATGAAGCTTGTGGCCAAGGTTCATCAAAAACGTGTATTCGGTTCAAGTGATAATGACTGAAGTATTTACGGACTGACTGACTGACTGACTCACCGACGGACACTGCTCAATTGCATAAGCTCACCTGACTAAAGTCCAGGTGAGTTCATAATACGTTGATGAATTCAATGAGAAAATATGCAAATCTTCTCCAAATTTTAAGTGAATCAGATGAAAATTGAGGATTTTAGAAATTGCACATAAGTTTTTGACCTTTTGCCCTATGTTGACCTCAAAAAATAATTGGTTGAATTAATTGACCAAATGTGCATTTCCGGTTCAAATTTCAACTCAATCGGAGGATTTTTAGAAATTTGACAAAGTTGTTGACCTTTGGCCTATGTTGACCTTTTGGCCTCAAAAACAACAGGTTTCTTGCTAACCCTACCAGGTGGTGAAGTTTCGTGAAGATCGGTATAAAATTGTGACTTGTAATGGATTGACATAAAAACAGACACAGACAGACAGAATAACACACGCGAACAACCAATATACTTGAAAAAGGCTCGATTTTCCCAATTGACAAATGTAATAAAATAAAATAATAAATCACTCAAAGAGCAACACTTGGCAAAACAGGATAAAATAGAACGGCACTCGGTAGAGCGCATACCTCCGCCAGGCTGAACAGGTTACGTTTTGTACCCCACTGATAGGCTGGATCTGAACCAAAATCGAATCGGCTTGTTCTTGTCACCTTACCAACTCATACAGTTATTTTTGTCATAACTCGTCCACACAACTTTTTGAGATATCATGATATCGTATATATATATATATATATATATATATATATATACTGAAACGCAAAAGAAACTTACCACCTTTTAAACCTTCAATATCAACAATAACACTGCGTGTAGTAAATGTGTGAACTTATTTGTGGACAATAGTGTCCTCACTGTCAGACAAAACGGTCACGGATGGTCACTTGAACCTTCAATGGTCACTTCATAGCACGCTGTTGAACAGCCGTTTGACTGTCAGTGATTAGCCAAGGGGTACGGGATGATTTTAATGACTGCACGTGATGTCTTGATATTGGTTTAAAAACGCAGTGCAAATGGGCATTTCAATCAACATGCCACGATTGTCAAGGGACCAAGGCAGTGTGCCTTGGCATACTGCAAGGCGGATTGAGCTACCGTGAGGTGGCACGTCGCCTTGGCTGTTCACACCAGACGATATCGGCCCTGGTGGACAGAGACACCCTCCACAACTCTGCAGATGACAGACCTCGATCAGGGAGCCAAGATCACCACTGCAAGGCAGGACAAGCAGATGGTCCTAAGTCAGATGGCTTCAGACATTGAGGACTGAGTGGGACAGAATCCAGCAGCAATCCATCCAAAGACTGGTAGGCAGTATGCGCCGACGATGCACTGCCTGTATCCAAAACAATGGTGGCCACACACGCTATTGAAAGGGACTGACATGCACCCGTGCTGTTCTGTACTGTAGAACAAACTTATGAGATGGTGTATCTTGGTCAAAACTTGACATGTCATCAATAAAATGCCAATGTTTCAATTAGCAATTGTTGGTTTGTTTTATTTTGAACTGTTACAATTTTATTACATTTCAAACAAGTGGTAAGTTTCTTTTGCTTTCAGTATATATATATATATATATATATATATATTATATATATATATATATATATATGTATATAATTAATATATATATATATTATATATATATATATATATTATTATATATATAGTTTTTGGCCCTATCTCTCAATTTTATAATTTAGGCCTATGTTGACCTTTTGACCTTCAAAATAATTGGTGGTTGAATTCAGTGACCCGATATGAAAACCCCTATTCAAATTTCAAGTCGAATCGCATGAAAATTGAGGATTTTAGAAATTACACCGAAGTTGTTGACATTTTGGCCGATGTTGACCATAGAATGGATCCGGAAATAACGACATAAAACACTGAATGGATCAGGACATAACAGAACATAGAACACAAAAGAATGTATCAAGACGTAACAGAACATAGAACACAAAATGGATTAGGATGTGGTGTTGGTTTAATAGTTATGGTGATGGGCTTAGAATCCTAGGGTCTGAGTTCAAATCCTGCTTGGTCATTGAATTAATACCAGGTGGGGTTTGACTCAGCCTGTCATCCTTCTGAGGTTGGCAAAATGAGTACCAGCTTGCTGGGATGGTTGAGCCATTCAAGTGTCCTGTGTCGGAGCGGCGACCAGTCCAGGATTGTGCCCAATTGCCCAGGAGACTGCTTTGGCAGCACTGATGCTCTGTAAGAGTATGGTCCAATGCATGGATGGATGTTGGCTTAACGATAAAGGTGACTGGCTTAAGATCTTAGGGTCTTGAGTTTGAGCCCCTGTCATGCTGTTAAAATAATAGCAGGTGGGTTGACTCAGCCTGTCGTCCTTCTGATGTTGGCAAAATCAGTACAACTGACGGGGGCAGACCGCCCACATCACGCACCAGTGGCACATGATGCAGCCAGCAGCCATAGGCTGCAATCTCACTACAACAGTATAAGTAATGGGGGAAACATACCAACAGCAGGAACGAGGGACAAAATAGAGGGAGACTTGGACAAATAATGGATGTGGGGAACGATGAGGGGTATGGGAGAATGCATAGCATGGACACAGATGGAGGGAGAAGCAAACTCTTTGTAAGGAAACACTGGAAACTTGTAAAGAGGTGGGTTTGGGGGAGGGTTAATGTGGGTACAAAAGATGATGGTTTTGGATGGGGAACAATCTGAGTTGGTGGTGAATAACTGTATTGAAGACCTGGAGGGATGAATGAGATTGAAGAGAATGTTGATCCACAGGCAGGAAGGAAGAGGAACAAATGAGTAGAGGTGGTATTTTTGGTACTTTCGTCAGATGAGGGTTGCTGGTGCACCACATGCTCCCTGTAGAACTCTGGTGGGGGGGGGGGGGGGAGTATCGAAGGGCAGAATGTACAAGACACGAAAAAGGAGGTGGTAGAAGGCAGAGAAACCACCAAAAATGATTGTGTTGTTTTTCAGTCTTACTTGCAGGACATACTGTTGCGAATCTGGAAGCCATGAGCAACAGCTGATATATTTACTTTCTCTTGAATACTTGGCTTGGTGTCTGATGGCAAACAGACGTCATCTGCCAAACTGAGCTCTAGATGGTCACTTTGACCCCAGTCTATTCCATATCTGGCATGTTCCATATTCCTCAACAACCAGTCCAATACAAGTGGAAACAGCAGTGGAGACGGCATGCATCCCTGTCTGGTTCCTGTTGTGACGTCAAATTCTGGGCACTTCTTTCCAGTACAGATCACACTACATTTGGATCCTTTGATATATGTTCTTCATAATACTGATAAATTTTCTGGGTTTTCCATAAATTGTTCCATTATTATTGTTTGAGTGAAAAATTGGTCTACACACCTTGTATTCCTTCTAAATCCAGCCAGCTATTTCCTCAAACCTCCATCCACAGCCATTACCTTGAAGATCGCCTTGATTGCAATACACAGAAGTTGAGAGACCTCTCAAGTTACCGCATGCACTATCGTCTCCATTCTTTGGCAGTTTAACACTCAATCCAACTTTCTCGACTTCTGCTTGTCACCATATTTCACTAATTAACTTGTGTAAAACTGCCATCGGCGTCTCAACAGTGCACTTGCACAGTTGAGCATTTATATCATCCGTCCCTGGCACCTTTCTATTCTTTAAAGTCTTTCTGGCTTCCCTCACCTCGACTTCTTTGATAGGACCACAGTATCTATGAGTAAACCTGTTATTTCCATTCCTGCAATATCACTTTGTTCTCCGGCTATCCCTCTGTTTAGCACCTCCTTGAAGGTGTTCAGCTCACCTTGCCATCTGTTCTTCCTCTGACGTGAGTACACGTCCTCGTTTATCTTTCACTGGTTTCTCTCCCGTCCTTCGATCCAATGGCAACTGTCCGGTTATTTTAGACACCTTTTCTGTATCCCTATGTGTTGGCTGATGTTTGTGCCTCTTCCGCTAATCCCTCAAGGTCATAGTGCTTTATCCTTCCTTGCACACGTCTTCACTGCTTTGTTTCTGTATATTTTTTTTGTCTGCAATTCCTCTTACTGGCCATGTGTTTTGCAAATTTATAGTTTTTGCTTTTAAAATTTATTCCCTCAATGTCTTTCCAACTTTGAGTTGAGATCCATTTTTTATGAGTCCCAGTTACTCTTCCCGTCTTTCCGTCCTACCTGTGGTTTTTCAGACTTTTCCCCCCCATACTCTTTTTAACACATTCAACTGGAACTTGGTACGTGACTTTATTATGATAAGTTACAGAACAAGTTTCAAGATGTTTTGCCAATTTTTCACAGTTATTCCCTTTTTGGACTTGGAAAATATCACATTGGTAGGGAACATGTATTGCAAAGCAATTGTCGCTCTTGTTTATTCTTAGATGCTTTGTTTTCAAGAACTTTTCCAGCAGTTTCAGAATTCTGATCTGTACCATACTCTTTTACAGAGCATCGGTGCTGCCGAAGCAGTAAACTGGGGGGTTTTCCATTACCTTCCCAGCAGTTCAGCCAGGAATTTGTAATTTGTTGATGTTTTTTTATGTTGAAGGCTCCAGTCACGGACTAAATAATCCTCATCAAGGCTAGGCCTTAAATAAGGAGAAATAAGAGAGAATGTAAAGTGAGTGAAAATGAGTGAGTAAGTAAAGTGTGTGATGTTTGTTTGCAAGAAAGAGATATTAAAGCTAGCCCGGTAGTTATAGTTTGAGTGA
>CM068968.1:32086242-32104373 GCA_035128595.1 Eptatretus atami
ATGATGACAAAGAACCTCACAGAGATGTTAAAAACCATTCCTGGGAATATTATTACAAACGAACTACAGTTGGACGCTGTCCAGAACTCAGTGACGATCCTGAAGAGAGCTCTCGGCACAAAACTTTGAGAACAGAAAACTTCACAGCTTGTCCATGATCGTGACCCTTTACCAAAATGAAGTGGATACTTTGAGCCCACCCTGGGAGGACTCCACTCCACATTCTGAAACCCACATATTGAGATACCAATCAACGACACACACACACACACACGGCGGATATCGTCAATTTTACGGTAATCGGCAGATTGGATGGAGTCCGTGTGATTACGGAGTACAGTACGTACTGCATACAACCCAGAAACCTTGTGTAGCTTCCACACTTTGTTTGGGGAATTTCAATAAATGATTTCAAAAAACAACGTTGCATTATAGACGTTTCAAGATGTGCATAAACGTTATTATTGAAAACAGCTTCCAATTGTCATGTCATCGGAAAAAAAAAAAAATTGGCTCTTAGAAAACATGTTAATGCGGCAAACAGCTCGGAAATTTCTATTTTGTTCGCAGCCTGATGGAGTACTGCTCTCCCCTCTGGGCTGGTGCTCCTGCCTCCCACCTTTCTCGGCTTCACGCTGTAGAAACCAAGGCATTTCGGATCATTGGCATCTCCTGCAACGAGGCTGAGTCTTTGGGCCTCTCATCAATCACCGCAGGTTGGTCAGTGGTCTTTCTGTCTTCTACCGTCTCCTCTCCAGCTCGCCCCCCCCCTGCTCGCTCTGCAATTTGTCCCCACCACATTTCCGCAGGGCGCTCAAGGTCCGCCAACACCCCCTTCTGGTAAAACTACCAAAATCACGAATCACTGCTCACCTTCACTCTTTCATTCCTCTTTTTCCCCGCCTTTGGAATAAACTCCTCACTCTATTCATTCCCATCTTCCCTCCAGGCCTTTAAAACAGCTGTTCACCACCTCTTATCGTCTCCCACCATCCAAATCCTCGATCTTTTCTACCCCCGTTAATCCACCCCAAACCCACCTCCTTCAAATTCCCTGCTTTCCTTCCTGAAAGTCCCTGTAATGTCCATCTTCTATTCCCATGTTCCCCGTCCCATCCCTCTCCCTTCCACAGATCTCCAAATGTCTCTGTTCCCCTATTTTGTCCTTCCACTCCCTCCCCTCCTGTCTCATGCCCCCTTGATGTGCGTTGTGTGTTAGCTCTCATACGAGCCTCGACAAGGTATACAAACAAAAAAAAATCGTGTGTTATCAGCTTTGAAAGTCACAAAGACAAACTCCTAACGATTCCAAAGCAAACCCGGTTCATATAAAGATAACCAACAGCTTTAGAAATAGCCACAGAACAAAGGAAAACGCAATCGCTCGTTCGCTGCTGAAGTTAAAAGTTAAAACCTACTAGACCTGTACGTCTATACCTCCATCCTCGCCGTACCAAGGTAATGTGTCACCCGAGCATTAGGCTAATTATTGATGTCATATCAACTCCATTAAAGCATCTCAGTTAAATTTGTTTTTTTAACATTTAAAAGGTAATGGTTGGTTTCCCACTAAGCTTGTTAAATCACCGGGTGAGGGCAAACACGGTCTGTTCTAAGTTCCTTATGAAGTTCTGCACGGATAAAGTACGGATCTAACAAAAAGGAGAACCACAAAGCTTACCTTTTAAATATAATTCTTTAAATATGGAATTCAAGCGAAAAATTAACAAAATGCACTTCAAAGATATATAAATCCAAAGAGAAAACAAAATGTTGGCCAATGCTTTTCACTACTCAAACCAACATGAAGGAACTCTGAAGAGGAACTCCAAACACGAGGTCGATAGAGGTTGTTTTTTTTTTTAATGTATGAATGTTGAAGTGATCGGTTGATAATGAAAACACATCACACAAAAAGTTAAATAAAGTGATGTCGTCTAACAATGAAATTGCACAACATTTCCAGCCGGCGAGGCACCACCAGAGGAAACACTCGCCATCGCGGAGCATGGTCGATGTGAGATGTGTACGTTACTTTTGTTAATGTATTGATGTCAAAGTGATGGGTCGTATAATGGAAGAACAAAAAGGAGAACGTCTTGGAAAAGAAAATTTCACATTTTCAGTGAACCAGCCACTGCCTGTTGCACCGCAGAACAACATGTCGCCAGCAACACACGTGAGTGACGCCGAACTTTGTTCAAGTCAATCGACGTACACTATTCAATGACAGTGTGAATATTGTAGAGCAATTGCCAAATTAACACTTTTTCAGGAATCAGGACTTCTCGTAAGTTTGATTCTGGAGCTTAAATTTTGTAATTCGGTTTAGTTTAAGAGATTTTTGAGGTTATTGCATGTGCGGAAATGAAATAAAGTCATGAATGCTGACGTCTCCGGATGTTTATAAGCATTGCAATGTAACCAGTGAGTTGTAGCTATGATGATCAGGCATTCGATGATATGAGTGATGAAAGTGGAAAAAAAAAACTTCATTGTTCAGAAATCGTTCCGGCCTGTTCCAAGTGAAGGCATGGTTGAGCAGGCCAAAAAACATGGTGGCTTCAGACCCCAGCGAGGTTACCTCGGATACACCTTAAGACCCCATAGAGCGTGGTGACCGAGGATGCACCTGATAAAGGATATAATTCAATAAGGCCGTTAATTATCTTCTAAAGGGGTGTTTTAATTAACCCAAACACCCAATTTTCACTCCTGCACTTCCTTGAAGTTTTCTTATGAGGCCTGCAAAGTTTCAGGCTGCTAGGTTTAATGGTTTTGGAGTTATGGAGGAGACACACTGACACACTGACTGACACACACACACACACACACTGACATATATTCGTATAGATACTAGCAGAAAATCCCATTAAAAATGACGGGTATATGTCGATGGTACATCCATCCATCCACACAAACATACATAGAACAAAAACGAACTGGCTTAAATATGTAATATTCAGGCCTCTGGTGTCAGCCCATGGGCTAGTGCAATTGGAATTATCCGAGATAAAGAACCACAATCGATGTATTATGTATACAAATAAGTAGGAGGCATGTTATTTTTTGTATACATAGTTGAGACTCGTGCAAGAGCTAGCACACTGAATGGGTCATGATGTAACAGATAAAAACAGGACGCAAAACACGCATGGATGAAGAAGGAGAGGAAAAAGTGGAAAATTAGGAGTGATTTTGGTGCGGTTAACGAGAGTAGAAAATATCATGGTTTAGGATTGGGGACAAGCTGAGATGGTGGTGAACAGCTGTCTTGAAGACCAGGAGCGAAGGGTGAGATTGAAGAGGATGTGGAAGTTTATTCCACAGGCAGTGAAAAAAAAGAAACAAATGAGTGGAGGTAAGCAGTGATCCTGGATTCAAGTAGTCTTACCAGAATAGGTTTGATGGTGGACTGTGTGAACCCTGCAGAAACTGGGGGGGACAAAGCATAGAAGGAACAGAGAATACAAGTCCAGAACGGAGGCAATAGAACACAGAGAGACCACTGACCTGTCTGTGATGGCGAAGTGATTAGCCCATAGACTCAGCTTCAGTGCAGGAGATTTCAATGATCTTGAAGGCCTTGGTTTCCACAATGTCGAGGTGAACAACATGTGAGGCAGGGTAACCAACCCAGAGAACTACGTGTTTGTGCTTTAGGGAAGTAATGTGGGTTATTTGGTCATCTCATCTCGATTCTTGAAGAGCTGAACTTATAAAATGAGTCGTGATGTCCAGATATCTGTCAGCCCAGTCATCCGTTAACTTTTTGCTATTTTTGCTACGCCTCCCTTATCACCCGGCTGATTGTTCTGAAACTTGACACATGAATACAAGACAGTAGCCCACAAAATCGCTCAAGCTTTGATTTTTCAATTTTGGATCATGGAGGCTCCCATGGGGGGGTTAACCCCTGAAACGTCAGATCCCTACTCGTGCCGTATTTTCCAACCAATTGCTCTGAAATCCAACACAACCCTTCTACTTGATGGTCCGCAGGGTCGTAGGGTCTTATATTTTGCGATTTTGGATCGGGGCGCTTCCAGGGAGGTTCCTCCAAATTGACTTCAGTCTAACATCTGTGACATTTCCCAGATTTTTGATTCAGCAGTTGTCTGAACACAACATCAAGAGATGACCGTCAGCCCACTCGGGGCTATTTTTTAAAGTAATTTCATCTAGATTCTTGAAGAGATGAACTTATAAAATAGATCGTGATGTCTGGATGTCTGTGCATCCATCCGTCCGGTCGTCCGAGAACTTTTTGCTATTTTTGCTGCTCCTCCCTTATCACCTGGCTGATTGTTCTGAAACTTGAACACATGCATACAAGATAGTAAGTAACCCCCACAATTGCTTGGACTACAATTTTTTTATTTCGGATCATGGGGGCTACCAATTGGGGTTACCCCATAAAACTTCGGATCCCCACTCGACCCATATTTACCAACCGATTCCTCTGAAACCCAATGGAGCCCTTCTACTCGATGGTCCCCAAGATCAGGAGGGGTTCCTTGAGGGGTTCCCCAAATTGACTCCAGTCAAACATCCGGAGCATTTCCCAGATTTTGGATGCAGCAGAGGTCTAAATTACAACCTCAATAGATGACCTTCAGCCCACTCAGGGCTATTTTGAAAATTTATTTTTGGGAGCGATCAAGGCAGCGGTCTGTCACCTATACACTGCCACCATAAAGGGATGAGCAATTTGTATGATTAATTGAGGCTTTTGTATGTAATGTTGGTTTTAGACCGAGTTTTCCCAGGTTGAATAGTGTGAAAATACAGAAGACTCACCCTTCATAAGCATTAGGCATGTTTTTGCTTCACGTATGTAATCAGGGTAACTGTACATATTTTGACCGTGATATAACGTAACCGCTTTCAATTACACTCAAGAGGATTTACAACTTTCTGTACATTTGCAAGACTGACAACGCATCATCTATCATGAACGAAAGCTCTGCATGTGTTTTGATTACAACACATACAAAGGAAAGAAAACAGTCTTGGAGGTAAGAAATATTAATACTACAAAGTATTTTTTAAAATGCAAGTTTTTAATAAAACAACTCCATCTCATCATTTTGACTGTCTTTTATGCTATACATCAATGAAATGAATTCAGGCTTTTGTACATAATTTTCGGTTTTATCCCGAATTTTCAAGGCTGAACAGTGTGAAAATACAGAAGTGTCGCTTGTCATTTTGACGGGCATCTCTGCTGGTGTATTAGATACAGCTCTTTCTAACCACTGACTCACTCACCCTGATATAAATGTTTAGTACCTTCTCAGTGGGCGAGAAAGCTGAAATTTTGCATACTGATGCAACTTGAAGCCAATATCCGAAGAGAAAATCACAAAACAGTTGAAAATTTTACATGAACGAAAATATCCATGAATAAAAGTCTGCCGGTGCAGCCTCAATTTGCTCACTGTGGTTCACGTGACCCAAGACAATGGATAAAGAAATGGAATGCTTCACAGAAAATTGCCATGGCAACATTCGATATATTAAGCTGCACACGCCAAACATTTCATTTCGCTTTAAGCAGCAGCCCCGGAAGGATGAGCAGTTAAGAGCGCAACCTGTTCTTCACCTAAGACAACGACCCAAGACAATAAAACGTACATGTTAACTGGTTGCGAGGCAACACTCACACATGCCTTTTCCACCTCTTATTTTATAACTTTTGCTGTATTTAGATTAAAAATTACTATAGCTGTAACCTTTTAAATAAGGAGCTCATGCCAATCACTAATTCTTGACTTACTTGAGTTTATTGTAGTGGGGCAACTTAGCTAAATATAGCATAACAATTGTGCATTTTGTGAGGAAAGCACCAAATTTGGCACACTAGTAGCCTATCATATTATGAACAGATTTGGATGTTGGGCCATCTCAAATTCAGCCGCTGATGGCTGTGGCAGCCATTTTCCACTGCCATCAAAAATTTTGAGATGGCCCAATATCCAAATCTGTTCATAATATGATTGGCTACTAGTGTGCCAAATTTGGTGCTTTCCTCACAAAATGCACAATTGTTATGCTTAGTTGCCCCACTATTGCTGCTTATAGAGAATGCAAGCACAATACACTTTGTCAAATATATATATATAGCTCTTTCACAATCCACATTATCAAAAATATAAAGGTTAGACATATTATGTCTGCACAAAGGATGCACCTGAGTAGTTGCTTGTAGTATGTAAGAATTTTTTTATCCAGATACTAGAATATTTTAAATGGTTTCTCACCAATGAGGGATAGGGCTAAAAACGATATACTCGATCACACGTATCTCAAAAGGTTTTTGGACGAGTTATGACAAAACTAGGTGGACGAGTTGGGTCGGTGAAAAAACAAGCTGATTCGATTTTGGTTAAGGTCCGGATGCAGATCCAGCCTATCAGTGGCATACAAAAGGTAAATTGTTCAGCTTGGCAGAGGTATGCCCTCTTCTGAGTGCTGTTCTTGTTTTCAATATTTTGTGGCACGTAACTCTCCTGCCCCTCATTTCTCCCCACACCCATTGTTTGTCCAAGTGTGCCCCGATCTTGGCCTTCAACTCTGCTGTTGGTGTTTTCCACTTTTCTCAACTGTTCCTTTTGTCCTGTTGTGTCCTGGTCTCTTCAGTGTACTGATTCTAGCTCTACCACGAGCCTCGAGTATGTTTATTTTTTTTTAAAAAAACTTTTCTGAGTGTTGCTTAGACGAGCCTGTCACTAAACCTATCAAATAAAATTCAACAAAGGTGTAAAACACTTACAAGATTGAGGGAGTGAGAAAAAGAGAAGATAAAGCTTGGATCTTGACCAAAACCTCTTTCTTCACACTCAGAAGAAAAGAACAGATGAACTAGACATCCCACCTCTCGCCAAAGACTTTATTCAAAGAAACAGCAATAGTCCCCTTTTTCTTTGGGAAATTCTCGTGAGCATGAAAGCATGACATTTCACATGCTCTTTGGATTCGTCGATTGTCTCCACGTGAATAGATCTACTCATACAGTATATACAAATGAAGGTAATGAAAACTACAGTAGCTGATTACCTTAACGAAGATGTATTTATTTCATCTTATTTATATTTGATATTTTCAACATGGTTGTGATTCGTTTTCTTAGAGGGAGGTTGGATTGGATATCGCAGCACCCCCTCTCCGAGGTGAGGATGCCCCTCTTCAGTTCCGCTGCCCCCGTCTTTACCCACTCCGTGACTTCAAAATGTGTAAAATAATATATGAAGTAGTGAGAATGTTTCTTTTTAAAGTTTGGACCTTGAAAGCATATACAAGTTGGCGAACTGCAGAACTTCATGTGTGCGGTGGTGCAACGGAGAAACTTCTTGCACGCGATGTCACAATCTCACGTCATGTCTTGTTTTGTTGTACATTATTGTTGGTAAAGATGCTGTGAAGGTGAGTCACATTCTTGTCTACATTGATGGAAAATCTTACCACGAGGACAATACAAGACCTGCGCCTGGTTACTATGACAAATGTAATACGCGGACCTGTTTAAAGGGTCTACATATTTCCCGTTAGCTCTGCGTGAACAGAAATTATGAAGAATCCGACGTCTCTCGCATCGTTTCGTGTGATCGTTGAAAACACGATGCTGAAGGCAGTGGAACTTGACGGCTTGTCCTTTGGTGCAGTAATAGTAAACATGGTCATCCCGGGGGTCTCTGTACATGCCGTCGAGCATCGAATGGCAAACGAAATTCCCTGAAGATGTAAAGATAAAAAGAAAATGACCGTTCGTTATCAGTCAAGGCAGAAGGCAGAAGAGATACATTCTTTTGTAAAAGTATTTTTTATTGTAAAAATTATGATTAAGGCCTATCTATTTATTATGTACGCAATTATGACTGCATTCCTGTGGTTCATGCCCCCTTCCTCTCCTTATTATTATCTCCTTCCAATCTTCTATCTCTCATCTATCTTGCTCCTTTCTCTGCTCCGATAGGTACGTAGTAAGTAGATAGGCCTTTTTTTTTATCAGGCAACTAGAGCGTTAACGAGTACGAGTAGCCAAGAAGGTTATGAAATTAATGATTTTAAAAAGGAAATGACTTACCTGTTTTGATAACGTGGTCCTGCAATGAAAATAACACCAGGTGAGTCACAATTCAAATCGTAATGAAAGAATAATTATGAATGAATGGAAACGCATGAAGGGAAGGAAGGGACAAAGAGGGCTCAAGTAACATTGTTCAATTGCTGCTGATTCAATCCTCTTCGGCTATAGTGGGGCAACTTAGCATAACAATTGTGCATTTTGTGAGGAAAGCACCAAATTTGGCACACTAGTAGCCTATCATATTATGAACAGATTTGGATATTGGGCCATCTCAAAATTTTTGATGGCAGTGGAAAATGGCTGCCACAACCATCAGTGGCTGAATTTGAGATGGCCCAATATCCAAATCTGTTCATAATATGATAGGCTACTAGTGTGCCAAATTTGGTGCTTTCCTCACAAAATGCACAATTGTTATGCTATATTTAGCTAAGTTGCCCCACTACTATTCCTCCGTCCTTCCCTTCCATTGATAAACCGGATAAGCGTGGAGCGTTCAAATATAACTCGGAACTAGATAGTCACAATATAGTCCAGGACTCGCCAAAACAAAGATAAACTACAGAAAGGTGTTCAGGTGAATACAAATATATCTTGTTACAAATTAAATATACTTGGGAAGTGAAAAAATGAATAACATTGGCGTGACCTGGGGTGTGTTCCGTGAGCAAGCGGCTTGCTATCGCTTGCTAAGGCAGCCGTTCCTTACCAGCCGGTAATGGAGCACACCCCTGGACTATCCCGAGTATCAATAACCTTGGTGTATTCTCAACTGTTTGTGTACACACACACACACACACACACACACACCTGACCACACCTAATGTCACTTGCATGGACATGGATGTGAACCTTGATAGAGTATAGCACATATGGCTCTTTCAGCACTTCCAGACTATTTCATTTTGGGTTTCGGTAAGTCACCCCTCTCCCCAGTTTTCATGTTGAAACGACTCCCGAGACACCTAAGTAGGTCACGACAACCCCGATGATTGATTGAGGATGAAGAAAGTAGTCGTTATGGGGGTCCATTCCATAATTCCTACATAGAATGAAGAACTAGTCTTGCCGGTGAAGGCTGGTGTCCATCTGTGTTGACAGACAGGTAGGAAGGTGGATGGAATCAACAGGACACTGTGGATCGTGGTATGCCAACCACCATGCGCAGCAAGAACGAGTTGATGTTTCAGGTGTTAACCCTTCGTCGGAGCAAAAATAAAATGAAGACTTGATGTTCAAAAGGTAAGCTTCTTGTTTCCCTCTACAGGTAGCACACACACCTCAATCAACTTCCTCTTCATTTCATCCACAATTCCCAATGTTTCCTTTAATGGGCACCGCAGTTTTTGGTCACTCCACCAAACCATCGACTTGCTCTATGAACCATCAGGTATGACTGGGAAACGATGGAAGGGACAGGATTCTTGTTCTTGGAAACATTACCGACCTTTTCTAATAGAACAGAGACTCAGTCAGAAAAATACATGTATCGTTCATGGTGAGGTCATCCTCCTTCATATGCAGCACAAGGCTGTGGGTAAGCATCATTGGCTGAGGGCACAGCTGTGCCACTGATGCAATGCCCCTATTACCACCACACTATGCCTGGTGTTGGCTTAGTGGTTAGAGTGGTGGTTTGTGGATCCTAGGGTCCTGAGTTCGATTCCCTGCGCACCGTTGAATTCACACCAGGTGGGTTTGGTTGCTCGGCCTGTCATCCTTCCGAGGTCGGCGAAATGAGTACCAGTGCATTAGTAATAGAGGGCACTGCATCAGCGGCACAGCCGCACCCCCAGAAAATGATGCAACCCCACAGCCTTGAGCTGCATACCAAAGAAAAAGTAGGTGCACAAGTTGAAGTACACACGAGTATCTTTCGTTCTCGATTTTTGCAATGACCTGACAGTTTGGTCGACCGGTTGGTTGAAGACTCGGATCTTTCTCCGCTGGCTGCCTGGTGTGGGTTTGATTCCCACGGATGCTCACCGTCGCCGACCCGTTCGTACCTGCCTAGATATATATATATATATACCAAACACCCCTCAAAACGAGTCGAATGGTAGTGAACCGAAATTATCTGCTTCATCGGGGTTATAATGTTATATATAATATGTATATTGAAACAATGGAAAGGTGCACGATGTGTATGTATCCTTACCTGCTGGGCAAGAGTGACGGTGGCGAAAAGGATGCACGAGGTCACCACGACCAGGGACACCATGTTCATCTCAGGACGAAGATCGTCCTGGAAGCTTCGTCCTGAAATGGATGACTCCCCTGCACCAGAACCCCCTCTTTATACCTCCGGCTTGGAGGTTACACCGACACCTCTGATAACGTGCGAGCAGCGAAGCCGCTCTCACTAGATAACTGACTTCTTTGCGCACAGAACGTGCAGCCATCGCGTGCACACAGCGATCTCCAAGGTTCCCATCACAGATAAGCTTCGCTCTTCACGTGTTTTCGTTTTCTTCTTCTGTTTGGAACATTCTGTTCTGATCTCGTGATTTCCCCGTTAAATTCCCCCCCAACCCCCCCTCCGCCCCCCCTCCGCCCCCTCCCCCATCCACAGATGCAACGACTGGCACGACGATGGGGGCTGCTCTCGTGGTGCACGCTGCCTGGTCTGGATCCGATTCCCCGAGATAGGACCCGCATAGAATGCTCCTTTGGAGGGATCATTAAGCCGGCTGTCCAGGTGTGCTGCATAGCAAGCACTCGCCTACCGGTATTTTTGAAGAGGTGTAAGAGCAAGCCACTGTATTCAGGCTCCCTGTGCGACTTCTGATCATTGCTGCTCCGAGTTGAGTACCCGCTGGGTAGGCGATGGCAATGATACGAGGAATGAAGTGGAGAGAATGGACACACTCTGTCTTCACAGAAAGGGAGGGAAGTATCACGACCAGTCAGTCCAGATGTGTGTTCACTTACCAAGCGGCTAGCTAGCGCTTGCCAAGCCAGCGATTCCTCACCGACGGTTTCGAATGGAGTGCTTGCTGAGAGTGCTTAAGCCACTTGGCGAGCACGCTACAACAAACTTGGTAACTGAACAAATCCCGGGATTCTCAGCTCGAACCGAATTCTGAACGGATTTGCCACTTCGACGTCGGATACTCGACTGATGGTGATTTTGGCGGGAATTTGTCAGTTGTTCAGGTGGCTGGTAATGGCTCGCCTCCTCGTCACGTGACCATTGACGTCTCCCAACATGCTCCCAGACGGGTCCTCCGGCTTAACGTCCATCCGATGGCTGGGGCACCCGTTGATGCTTTGTGCCCTGCCCGCGAAACACCAGGATGGCAGTTCGTAGCTGGGTCGGGATTCGAACCCAGGGTAGACAGCTGCGAGGCACGCGTTCGTAACTTTGAGGCTGTCCTACCGGGCCGGGATTACGAGGTATGTGAACGATACAGCCCGAGTACTTGGCGAGACCTTCAGAAATTTGGAATTTAGTCGGGGTACACCAGCTCACGATGGTCTACTCATAAACCGGCTGACGATGGTCGACTCATTTCGAAGATTCACCTTTAAGATCTCGAAAATGGCATAGACGTACGGTATCGTTTCACCGTGCAGAGATGTCCCAATGGCAGCTTTGTAAGTTCGATCTACTCACATGAAGGACTTTCCAGCTGACTCAGAGGGTCTTTCCAGAAATTATATAATGTTTTTTTTTTGTATTGGCTGGCGTGTTAGTGCTGCCACATCCGAACCCCTCGCTAGCTCATGGTGCAGGGAACCCAGGTTCAAGTCCCATATATTATACCACGGTCCATCGCTGTTTGTCATTCTTGTGAAAGCACAATGATGTTCGGTCCATCTCAGGGGGCGGTAAAATGACCGTGACCTTTGAGCAAGGGGGGAAAGATCCCCTGAGTTTGGAGATAGGGTCAAACTTCCGAGGTTGCACGTACCTCCTTGCTTACACAGAGCGCTCCAATACCAGAGTAGGATGTGAAATCCTCCTCCTCATCATCATCATCATCATCATCATCATCATCACCATCATCATCACCATCACCATCATCATCATCATCATCATCATCATCCCATCTGTATTGCGGAAGCAGTTTCTTCATGAGGGTCATGCTGGTAGGCTTGCCTCCGGGGGTTTTGCCTCAGGGCAGGAATTCCAGGTCGGGATGTCGGAGATAACTCGCATCCTCTTCATGAAAGACACCAAGAGATATTTAAGGTCCATCAACGACCAATGTTGGAAGACGGGTCCTTCAGCTGAACGTCTATCTGATGGTCGCAGCACACACACACATCGATGCCCCGCCCTGCCTGTGAAGCACCAGGGAGGTAGTTTATAGCTGGGTCGGGATTCGAACCCAGGCACGGAAATCGCTCTCTCTCTGTTCTCTCTCTCTCTCTCTCTCTCTCTCTCTCTCTCTCTCTCTCTCTCTCTCTCTCTCTCTCTCTCTCTCTCTCTCTCTCTCTCTCTTCTCTCTCTCTCTCTCTCTCTCTCTCTCTCTGTCCCCCCTCGCAGTTCAACTTGAACCTTCCACGCTCAAACCGGACCATCACCCTCATGATGTCCGAGCACGACTGCGCTATAGTCATGTGGAACCCACCGAAGGCTTTCACAAATCCCGCACACCAAGGCTGCGGGAATCGAACGTGCACGTCACGTGGCCTCGCCGATCGCACACGACGGCTGCACCGCTACACGGTAATTTATGCGACGTGCATGGGCGGGATCGCCCCTGTCGGGGCGGTCGGTCAGACGTCGAAGCTGCTGCTCCCGAGGCGAGAAGATGCGCGCAGCGACCCCGTCGCGCTTGCAACGTCGCGTTCCGACGACGCGTCGCGCAGCTGCGTCCTTGCAACACGTCGCGACGGCCGCAGCTCCTCGCCGACGTCTCTCGGAGCCCGCCTAACGGTCGGGGAGCCTCGGGCTGCGGCGGAACGATCTCGTCATCCGTCGCTCACGGTGCCCCGCTGAGTCGCAGGTACGACGGAGATGTTGCACGGTCGTGTCAAGTCTGCAATGAGCTCGTCGTCCGATTTCGTGCCTGCGGACGATCTGATGTCCGCTCGTTAATGGCAGGCGCTGCACGGGAGAGGATTTAGAACATGACCGCGTTGCAACATCGTTTTCATCAAAGAACGATTCGTATATTTTTTTATTTTTAAAGACCCATTGGGGACGATGTTTGCAGAGCTTCCATTTTCGAAGCGAATTCTCGTACTGGCTCGTACTGGGGGGTTATTAATATCTCGTACTGGGGGGGGTTATTAATATTATATAACCGTGAGAATCTGGAGCCTCACCTCTCTGTACGAGCTTGTAACCCCCAAATGTTGCATTTAATAAATAAAAAAATCTCATTCGCGCAAACCCCAAGTACCGTCTCCATCCGTCTCAATCGCTCGAGAGTCCGTTCATAATTCGTGCTGTATAAGTGTACCGAGCGTTGTTTCATCGTCCGGCGTCATGGCCTGCCTGCTCACCAGGCATTCCGCAAGAGATTTACAAACATCCTCGCAGAACGTGCCGAAGACCCATACATGGTCCATAAACGATGCGCTTGCGCACTCCGTGGCCGTTGCTGAGCTCGGTGCCGTACTCGTGCCTGCCACGGACCGGCTCGTCGCGGTCAAGGCTTTGTGTACGAGGTCGTACGAAAGTAATCACCTGATTGTTTGTCCCATCAAGCGACCGACGCTCTGCTCCACCGCGATGGCCACCCCACGGCGAAGAACGTGGTTCGAGAGAACTCGATTTCGCCGCATCGACGATAAAACACCGATCGGACATCCCGAGTCTGATACCGGTCCGTTACTGTTCACCTTACCCGGCACCCGTGTCGGTCTTCGCTCGAGCCGTGCCGAGAGCGCGCGGCTCGCTTGTGTGTGTCCACTTCGCAAGCATGCCGTGAAGAGTGCCGCGCTGACCCGTGCAACGGCTCAATTTTGATCGCTCCCCTAACTCCTCCAACCTTATTTCCGAACCGATGATACGTCCACCTTTTTCCTCCCTTTGTCAACCCAACCTCCATTTTATTTTCTCCTTCCCTCCTCACGAACTCCTCTGCCCTCTTTTCTCTTCCATTTTATCCCTTTCCTTTCCTTTTTTCTTGCCTTTTATTTCCCCTTATTACACCCTCTTCCCCAACCCCAAGTTCCAGACTATATATACACATACGTATATGTATATTTCCCCTGAAATGATGTAACTAGCAAGAGAAGAACCCACCACCATGCTTAAATGATGTCAAAGCAAAATAATAAAGAAGAAAAGGGTTGAACATGGCCGTGCAATTCCAGCTTAACGGAGCAGCGGCTCAGGTGGTGCAACATCAGGGTTGACAGCTTGTTGGCTGCAGATAAAACTGGGCTGGATGCAGATCAGGAAAATCTCAGTTCCTCTATTACCATCCAATCACACGATGAAAATGACCAGTTCTGGATGATGCCATTTCTTTGATCGGTGCCGTACTCGTGCCTGTCACGGTGGTCCGAAGAGAGCAGGCAATCCTCACAATCTTACAATCCACACGGACCTATGATGTTTATCATAACGACAACTTCGCTATTTAACGCCCCTCCAACTACCAACCCCTTCAAAAGAGTTCCTAGAAAAAAAAGTCTTCCTTATCCCTGTCTTGACCACCTCCACTACCACGACCACCACATGCCACCCAGGTTCGAGAACATTGCTTCACAGGCTATAAGTGGCCTTTTCCTGTGCTTCCCTAACTGTGTAGTCTCATTGAAGAGTGAGGTGACAGAGGGTAGAAGGCACCCACCACACTAACAGTGGAGCAATGGGACAACACGAGGCTGCAACAAGGAGGTGAAGGTGAACGAACAGGAGGAGAGACAAGATGGAAGGAGACGTAGCAACCTGCAAGTTGACAGGGAGAAGTGGGGATGGGTTAATATGGCTAGAAGAAATCACGGATGGGGATAGACGATGGCCTGAAGTGTTGTATTGCCAACTGGAAGACCTGGAGAGAAGGGTGGGATTGAACATACAGTGGAGGTGAGTTGGAAGTTTGGATTTGGGGAGTTTCACAAGGAAAGAGGGTTGCTAGACGAACCAGTAAGACTTGAGAGAGGGACGTGGGAGAACCTAAGTGCAGAAAGAGCTGATGGAGCTACACAGGAGGATAGGTGGCAAAAAAAAACAGAGGCCAACTAGATGATATTCATAGAATACATACCCTGCACAGTCTTGAGAAGGACTTGGTGTGAGCCAACTCATTTGTTTGTTTTTTAATTTGATCCAATATGGCTGCCGGACTACGTGGCCGATGATGTCATCTTTATAAAACAATATTTCCCGTGGGTAGTTGATCAATTCGTTAAATTTTGCATTGATCGGTTTAGCGGTTTCTCCTACGAAGATTTTCCCTTTGATCCAATGCGGCTGCCAGACCAAGTGACACAATGATGGTCATTTTTATGAAACTCCTGTTGAAATTTCAAGTAAAACGGATGAAAATTGACAATTTTACAAATTTTGGCCAATGTTGACCTCAAAAATAATTTGTAATTGAATTCAATGACCAAATGTGCAAATGCTCTTCAAATTTCAAGTCAATTGGATGAAATTGACAATTTTAGTTGGTCAATGTTGACCTTTTGGCCTGTGTTGACCTTTTGGCCAATGTTGACCTCAAAAATAGTTGGTGGTTGAATTTAGTGAGCTGATATGCAAATCGTGTTCAAACTTCAAATCAATCGGATGAAATTTGACCTATGTTGACCTTTTGGCCTAAGTTGACCTCAAAAATAATTGGTGGTTGAGCTCAATGAGCTGATAGGAAAATGCTGTTCAAATTTCAAATCAATTGGATGAAAATTGACAATTCTAGTCGGTATATGTTGACCTTTTGGCCTATGTTGACCTTTTGGTCTATAACCTGAAAAATAATTGGTGGTTGAATTCAGTGAGGTGATATGCAAATGCTCTTTAACTTTCTCATCAATCGGATGAAAATTGAGGATTAAAAAAAAATTAGCCTATGTTGACCTTTGGCCTATGTTGTCCTGAAAAGAGTGATCACTGTATCGCATGGTCACGTAACATGTGGTAAAGTTCCAATTTCCTACCTTGAACGAATTTCGATGTACGCTCTTACCAAAATGCAGACACTTATGACGTACAACGTACGCCATACGTACGTACGCTACCGATTGCTTAACCCTGCTCTTCGCTTCGCAAGCGCAGGGTAATGACCAGTCTGTGATGCGAGAGCAGCAAGTCCTGTTCCTCTGCTTCTTTGTGGGACATGCCAATGATGTTGAGAGCTTTGGCTTCCACAGAATCCAGGAGAGACAAAGTGCAAAGTGGTGGCACATTGTGTGGAGGAGGGTGGCTGACAGGCTGGCCTAGACCTAGAGGTATGAACACCCCCCTCTGAGCTACCTGGATTTTGAATCTCGACCCAGCTACAAACTGTCGTCCTGGTGTTTTGCAGGAAGTGTGAGACATCAATGTGTGTGCCCCGTTTGCCACGGCGTCCTGTCTGCCAGCATTAGTTGGTGGACGTTAAAGATCCCACTGTGTCATTCGCAAAGAGGAGGTGAGCTATATGAACAAATTACAAATTCCTGCCCTAACCTACAGGGGGCACTGCATCAGTGCCATGCTCCCAGCAAGAATGCAACCAGCAGCCACAGGCCCCACCTGACTTGAATGGATGATTGGGGGGATATCAGCGGTCTATCGAGCAACATTCGGTCTTCAAAATTCAAAGAGCTACCTTTGGTCACTCTGAGCTCTTCAAATGGTCTTTTGGTCGGAAAACATTTTTCAACTCGAGTTCAACCTTGCCCGCTGATGCACCGCGCAGTCTTGAGAAAAATAACTTGGGAAGGGTCTTTCAACTCTTGCTTTGCATTTCGGAGCACGATCGATCTTAGCTTTGTTCGTGATCTTTGAATTCAAACAAGCGCCATGGCAACCATACGAAACCGATGGGTCAAATGGAACAGCCCAGAGATTAACCTTCTTACAACTCTTCTTGGAGAAACTGATGATTTTGGAGCGATCTTTGACAAGAAGATCCACTCAAACAAAAAGATATTTTGGACGAAGTTAGCGTTGCCGTCGCATCACTAGCTTGCACTGCCATTTTGTTTGAATCTCACTGTTACTCCGCCCTCAGGCACGCAGCAAATTTGATGGTCAAGAAGCCATACAATTTTGCTCAGTCGAGCTAAACTGCAGGTCTTTGGAAGTGTAAACAAGGTGATTTGTGTTCTGCAGTGTTCAAATATATTGTTGCGGGCCGGACGGGGTCGGCTGAGAAGACCACTAGGTGGGGGAAGCTATGTCGGTTCCCACAGACTCCCCGGATTGTCGGCCATCGCTCACGGATAATTCCGTGACGCGCGGGTCGCATAACCGACCGTGGACGCCAATACCTCAACGCGTGACCTAGGGTCCTCCCGTCTATGGGTTAATCGGGTTACCTAATTAATACGTGATTTAATTACCGGGAACCAGCCCTCGGTACGCCTTGTCCGAATCGGAACACTCTACCGGATCGGATCACTTTTCCGGATCGGATGCAGCGCAGACACTGCCAAGACGTACCGGCTAAAAGGAACAGATCGTTGGGAATAAAGTCTCGGCTAGAGTAGGATTCGACCATGCTGGACCAATGGAAGAAAAGACAAAAACGAGCAGGGAACATTCCTAATAATGATAATTTATTTACAATGGGAGGAAAATATGTGGCACAGTAAGATTTATTGGGGTATGTAACGCAGGGATAGAGGATAGAGGAGAGAGGTGTGGTGTGACAATAATACAAGCAACTTACGAAGCAGAACACAGAGCAGACTTGATGCGAGATTAATAACAGTAACAACAATAATGATCTTCTACAGACTTACTTAACAGACAGGCGCCAGCAACACTCACAGTCACACACAGAAAAAGAAACCCCAATGAGAATGGACTTTTGCAGCCAGGGAGGGAGGGGGTTGAGGTTATGCTCTCGGTACCTGGGTGTTTCGGGGGAGGGGATGCTCCGAGGTGCGGTACCCGACAGTAGTCGCGTTGTCTCTGGCCCAAGCCGCA
>CM068968.1:32104398-32118567 GCA_035128595.1 Eptatretus atami
TCCCTCCATTTCATTCCGACTCTCCTTCTTTTCTTTTCTGAGGCAAAATCCGCGACGTGCGCTCGTGCTGGACTGTCGCTTTGAGCTTCCACGACAACCCACGGTACCCTCCCCTCCGATCACTCCTGAGGTAAATCTGCCTGCTGCACCAATGTCTACCGAAACCCGACATGTGCGGCGAGTCACGTGCGTTTCGCTGTAAGGTGGGCGGGCTACCGCGCCACCGTGGAGGATCTGCTGCCCCAATGTCTACCCGAAACCGGCCCAAGCTGGCGGACACGTGAGGGGTCGGGGCCAATCGAAGCGCCCAATTCGGGCGATGACGACGAATTCGGCATGATCCCCTCCCCCGACCTTGGGCTCTATAAAAGATAAAAGAAGCAACTCCGTCTTGGTGGTGTGGTGTGGTGTGTGTGGGTGTTGGTGTTTTTCATGCGGTGTGTTCCTGCTTCTCGTCTCCGCCACACGACCTCGACCTCGCCTCCTGTTTCTGGTCTCCTCCCACTACTCACCCTCGCACTCTGGACTCCGCCCTTCTCCACTCAGCTCCTCCTTCAGAACACAGGCTCCACACGTGCGGCTTGGGCCAGAGACAACGCGACTACTGTCGGGTACCGCACCTCGGAGCATCCCCTCCCCGAACACCCAGGTACCGAGAGCATAACCTCAACCCCTCCCTCCTGGCTGCAAAAGTCCATTCTCATTGGGGTTTCTTTTTCTGTGTGTGTCCTGAGTATGCTGGCGCCTGTCTGTTAAGTAAGTCTGTAGAAGATCATTATTGTTGTTACTGTTATTAATCTCGCATCAAGTCTGCTCTGTGTCTGCTTTTGTAAGTTGCTTGTATTATTGTCACCACACACTTCTCTCTCTCCTCTATCCTGCGTTACATACCCCAATAATCTTAACTGTGCAACATATTTTTCCTCGCCATTGTAAATAAATTATCATTAATTAGGAATGTTCCCTGCTCGTTTTTGTCTTTTCTTCCATTGGTCCAGCATGGTCCGAATCCTACTCTAGCCGAGACTTTATTCCAACGATCCGTTCCTTTTAGCTGGTACGTCCTTGGCAGTGTCGTCGGCTGCATCCGATCCGGAAAAGTGATCCGATCCGGTAGAGTGTTCCGGTTCGGACAAGGCGTACCGAGGGCTGGTTCCCCGGTAATTAAATCACGTGATTAATTAGGTAACCCGATTCACCCATAGGCGGGAGGACCCTTGGTCATGCGATTGAGTTATTGGCGTCCACGGTCGGTTATGCGACCCGCCGCGTCACGGAATTATCCGTGAGCGATGGCCGACAATTCCGGGGAGTCTGGTGGGAATCAACATAGCTTCCCCCACCTAGTGGTCTTCTCACCTGACCCCGCCGGCCCGCAACAATATATTTGAACACTACAGAACACAAATCACCTTGTTTACACTTCCAAAGACCTGCAGTTTAGCTCGACTTGAGCAAAATTGTATGGCTTCTTGACCAATCAAATTTGCTGCGTGCTCTGAGGGCGGAGTAACAGTGAGATTCAAACAAAATGGCGATTCAAACAAACACCTAGTGATGCGACGGCAACGCTAACTTCGTCAAAATATCTTTTTGTTTGAGTGGATCTTCTTGTCAAAGATCGCTCCAAAATCATCAGTTTCTCCAAGAAGAGTTGTAAGAAGGTTAATCTCTGGGCTGTTCCATTTGACCCATCGGTTTCGTATGGTTGCCATGGCGCTTGTTTGAATTCAAAGATCACGAACAAAGCTAAGATCGATCGTGCTCCGAAATGCAAAGCAAGAGTTGAAAGACCCTTCCCAAGTTATTTTTCTCAAGACTGGCGGTGCATCAGCGGGCAAGGTTGAACTCGAGTTGAAAAATGTTTTCCGACCAAAAGACCATTTGAAGAGCTCAGAGTGACCAAAGGTAGCTCTTTGAATTTTGAAGACCGAATGTTGCTCGATAGACCGCTGATATCCCCCAATCATCCATTCAAGTCAGGTGGGGCCTGTGGCTGCTGGTTGCATTCTTGCTGGGAGCATGGCACTGATGCAGTGCCCCCTGTAGGTTAGGGCAGGAATTTGTAATTTGTTCATATAGCTCACCTCCTCTTTGCGAATGACACAGTGGGATCTTTAACGTCCACCAACTAATGCTGGCAGACAGGACGCCGTGGCAACGGGGCACACACATTGATGTCTCACACTTCCTGCAAAACACCAGGACGACAGTTTGTAGCTGGGTCGAGATTCAAAATCCAGGTAGCTCAGAGGGGGTGTCATACCTCTAGGTCTAGGCCAGCCTGTCAGCCACCTCCTCCACACAATGTGCCACCACTTTGCACTTTGTCTCTCCTGGATTCTGTGGAAGCCAAAGCTCTCAACATCATTGGCATGTCCACAAAGAAGCAGAGGAACAGGACTTGCTGCTCTCGCATCACAGACTGGTCATTACCCTGCGCTTGCGAAGCGAAGAGCAGGGTTAAGCAATCGGTAGCGTACGTACGTATGGCGTACGTTGTACGTCATAAGTGTCTGCATTTTGGTAAGAGCGTACATCGAAATTCGTTCAGGTAGGAAATTGGAACTTTACCACATGTTACGTGACCATGGCGATACAGTGATCACTCTTTTCAGGACAACATAGGCCAAGGTCAACATAGGCTAATTTTTTTTAATCCTCAATTTTCATCCGATTGATGAGAAAGTTAAAGAGCATTTGCATATCACCTCACTGAATTCAACCACCAATTATTTTTCAGGTTATAGACAAAAGGTCAACATAGGCCAAAAGGTCAACATATACCGACTAGAATTGTCAATTTTCATCCAATTGATTTGAAATTTGAACAGCATTTTCCTATTAGCTCATTGAGCTCAACCACCAATTATTTTTGAGGTCAACTTAGGCCAAAAGGTCAACATAGGTCAAATTTCATTCGATTGATTTGAAGTTTGAACACGATTTGCATATCAGCTCACTAAATTCAACCACAACTATTTTTGAGGTCAACATTGGCCAAAAGGTCAACACAGGCCAAAAGGTCAACATTGACCAACTAAAATTGTCAATTTCATCCAATTGACTTGAAATTTGAAGAGCATTTGACATTTGGTCATTGAATTCAATTACAAATTATTTTTGAGGTCAACATTGGCCAAAATTTGTAAAATTGTCAATTTTCATCCGTTTTACTTGAAATTTCAACAGGAGTTTCATAAAATGACCTCATTGTGTCACTTGGTCTGGCAGCCGCATTGGATCAAAGGGAAAATCTTCGTAGGAGAAACGCTAAACCGATCAATGCAAAATTTAACGAATTGATCAACTACTCCACGGGAAATATTGTTTTATAAAGATGACATCATCGCGCACGTAGTCCGGACAGCCATATTGGATCAAATTAAAAAACAAACAAATGAGTTGGCTCACACCAAGTCCTTCTCAAGACTGTGCAGGGTATGTATTCTATGAATATCATCTAGTTGGCCTCTGTTTTTTTTTTGCCACCTATCCTCCTGTGTAGCTCCATCGCTCTTTCTGCACTTAGGTTCTCCCACGTCCCTCTCTCAAGTCTTACTGGTTCGTCTAGCAACCCTCTTTCCTTGTGAAACTCCCAAATCCAAACTTCCAACTCACCTCCACTGTATGTTCAATCCCACCCTTCTCTCCAGGTCTTCCAGTTGGCAATACAACACTTCAGGCCATCGTCTATCCCCATCCGTGATTTCTTCTAGCCATATTAACCCATCCCACTTCTCCCTGTCAACTTGCAGGTTGCTACGTCTCCTTCCATCTTGTCTCTCCTCCTGTTCGTTCACCTTCACCTCCTTGTTGCAGCCTCGTGTTGTCCCATTGCTCCACTGTTAGTGTGTGGGTGCCTTCTACCCTCTGTCACCTCACTCTTCAATGAGACTACACAGTTAGGGAAGCACAGGAAAAGGCCACTTATAGCCTGTGAAGCAATGTTCTCGAACCTGGGTGGCATGTGGTGGTCGTGGTAGTGGAGGTGGTCAAGACAGGGATAAGGAAGACTTTTTTTTCTAGGAACTCTTTTGAAGGGGTTGGTAGTTGGAGGGGCGTTAAATAGCGAAGTTGTCGTTATGATAAACATCATAGGTCGCGTGTGGATTGTAAGATTGTGAGGATTGCCTGCTCTCTTCGGACCACCGTGACAGGACGAGTACGGCACCGATCAAAGAAATGGCATCATCCAGAACTGGTCATTTTCATCGTGAATGATTTAATAACCCTAACTATTAGACCATCGCAACGCACTCCCCGTTGTCCACTAAACAAAAGGAAGGGGTCTATCTACACGTATATTAATGATATAACTGTCTTGGGACACCTCTCTGTTGTATGCATGCAGTTCCGAGAACCGCAACAATATCATTCAATTGAAATATAATAAAGGTTTTAAAGGTTGTAGAGAATAAGAATTTATTCTGAAGTTTACTGCCTGTCGAGGGGGTGGGGTACACACCTTTGGGTTGCCTTCCCTTTGGTGTACGTATGTTGTTCACGGTGCCAAACCTAGCAAGTTCTCTAATGACTGCAAACCAAGGTGATGAACGAATGTACAGGTCAGGTAACAATCAAATGGATCTTTGTCAGTTGGTGTCTGTGACTCCTGAGTGGCGTGACAGTGATCACATCAATAACGTAACGTTTTTGAAACTTGAATTTCAAATAAACAGATACAAAGTCAAATGAGGAAGTTCACCATTACATACAATGTCGAACTCCGATTCCCGCGTTTAGTTGTTTCTGCCACCCAGTGTCCCGGTCTTGACGGCTCAACTCATGCGTGTTCACCTAGTCCACGTGGCTGTTGAATCATTGAGTCTTGTCGTGCCGTTCCCTCTCGTACGCCGGCCCATCCAGGATGATTGAAGAGCTCAAAGGAATTATTTCCCGATACACGATCTTAATGAGTTTTAATCAAGTGGATTATAATCGGCTCCACGCATTAACAACTGCTCTGGACATTAACACTTCATTCACTCATCAGAGTTAAATTGAGCACGGGGACGATGGAAACACACTTCTTGTCACATACCACCCGTCTCTCTACACCTCCCTCTCCTGGGTTTATATAGTATCACAGAACAATCCCGTGCGTTCCAGAAATTATGATTCTCATCCATACTGGAAGTTTCGTTTGAGAACGTTCCAGCACCTTGAAGAATTTCACCACGCAGTTTACAGTACAATACTACCATCTACAATCAAAATTAGCTCATTACATCAAGCAGTTTATATTACAATTTACCGATCCGTGCTGAACAAAACTTATAACATGTAACCATCAATTTTAATCGTTCATTTACAGGCATTTACTAATGCTTACAAATACTACAACATCTAGCTTTTAACTGACACCGCCACTGATGCACCGTCTTCTACAGCGCGTGTAAATGAGTTATTCGTGCCTGTTGTTTGTGTCCTTTATGACGTCCCTAAAAACAGCAAGTTTCCTGTTTGGAATGATTTTCAATTTTGTTTAACGTCCAGACCGGCAATCAGACAAAAAAAAATTACCTTCCTCCTCTGTGCTCATGCGTGATCAGATGAGATTCCATACAATTTGCCAAACTCGGAGCCAAAGTACTGCTAAACTGCATGTCCATGTTCCGATTCATGTTCTGATTCGTGTTCCACAATGTTCAATTGAAATTATCCAGTTCCTCCGTAACACACTGACGTGTGTACAGAGAGTTGTTATTTCGTATGTAGCCTCTAGCTGCTGGTTGCATCAACTTTTCTGGAAGCACAGCTGTACCACTCATACAGTGCCCCCTGTTACCAGTAAGCTGGTATTTATTTTGTCAACCTCAAAGGGATGATAGGCTGAGCCAACCAACCTGGTGTTATTTAACAGAAAGACAGGGGCTTGAACTCAAGACCCGAAGATCTTAAGCCAACACCAGGCATACAGACAAAGTGAATCAATTGCTTAACCATGCTTTGTCCTACGCTTACAGGGTAACGACTTCATAACAATTATGTTTTACATTGTGTAAGACTGGGTCGTGGAGAAGCTTCTACAAGGGAATTTTCTTGCAGGACAAGGACATTTGAAGACATCAAGGATGCACCTTCTGAATGCAAAAGGACGTTAGGAGGGGAACGAGGTTCTGATACAATGGACAAAGTGAGCATGGCCAACAGAATTTGAACCTGGGATCTCAACATGATGATAAGCCTGGTGTTGCGTTCACGGTTAAGGTGGCTGGCTTAAGATCATCGGGTGTTGAGGTCAAGCCCCTGTTGGGCTGTTGAATTAACACCAGGCAGGTTGACTCAACCTGTCATCCTTCCGAGGTTGGCAAAATGAGTAGTAGCTTACTGGTAACAGGGAGCACTGCATCAGTTGCACCCCGAGAAGATGATGCAGGTAGACGGGACACCCAGTTTAACGTCCATCCGAGGAGCAGGACACACTTTGATCAATGAACATGCATGTGAAACAACAGGATGACAGTTTGTAGCTGCGTCTGGATTCGAACCCAGGCATGATGGCTCAGAGGTTGGGTATGCATATCTCTAGGCTCCTGCCAACCCACTCATATATATATCTTCATTACTTAATTGCATGTTATCAGTTGGAACAGAAAAGGTGGTGATTCATTCATTAATTTACATCTTCTTTCTCTGTCTCTCCCCACAATCTAAATTTATAACCGGAAGAAAGTTGCTCATCGAATTCAAGTTGGTAATAAGTGTTGTAACGGAAATATTATCTTTGGTTATATCATCGATGCCACCTTCACCTGACGTCAGCCCTTGATGACATCACAACAACCCTTGATGACATGATGTACTTCTGAGCCATAGACTCCAGGTAGGAACCACCACCAAACAACGACCACACACATATTTTCACTGGATTAAGGAATCCGTGAATTTGGGCTCATTAAAAAATGACGTAATAACACATTTTACACCACCCCACCCACCGACCCCTTTAATGATCTGTGGCACAAGAGCCACTAGACACCCCCTGGGAAATGGATAGGCCTATAGACATCTCTTGTCTCGATGTATTTAATTGTGACACTCAGTCTGTACCTGCCAGATGATATTCTAGGTGTTTTCAACCATAATGACCTTTATATAACTACTGGGTAAACAATCCCCACCCTCCTGTATCCACCTGTAATGCATGGTTATCGCCCCCCCCCCTCCTCACCTCCTGTATCCACCTGTAATACATGGTTACCATCCCCCCCCTTTCCCCACCCTCCTGTATCCACCCTGTAATACATGGTTGCACCCCCCCCTTACCCCACTCCTGTATCCACCTGTAATACATGGTTACCACCCCCCCCCCTTACCCCACCCTCCTGTATCCATCTACAATGCATGGTTCCCCTCCCCTTCCCCATCTTCCTGTATCCACCTGCATACATGGTTATCCACCCCCCCCCTTACCCCCCCTCCTGTATCCACCTGTAATACATGGTTACCCCCCCCCACCCTACCCTCCTGACGTGCCTGTAGTGCATGCTTACACTCTCACCCCATTCTCCCAACATAAATGTAATCCATGGTTACCCTTCCCTCCCAACCCCAACCCTCACAACCCACCTGCAATGCATCGTTACAAACTTACATCCCACATCTCTGCTCCCGAGATTGTGAATGGAGTGAAAGGAGAAGTTGGGAAGGAGGTTATGAGGAGGTCGAGGAGGTGAATTTGTGATGGCGTAATATTAAAGATAGGAGAGGGGAAGGAGTGAAATATTGGACCATTTTAATGAGGTATTCACGGACTGGTGTGTGTGTGTGTGTGTGTGTGTGTGTGTGTGTGTGTGTGTGTGTGTGTGTGTGTTGTGGTGTGTGTATATGTGTGTGTATGTGTGTGTATATATGTGTATATGTGTGTATATGTGTGTGTATATGTGTGTATATGTGTGTATGTGTGTATATGTGTGTGTGGTGTGTGTATATATGTGTGTGTGTGTGTGTGTATATGGTGTGTATATGTGTGTATATGTGTGTATATGTGTGGTGTGTATATGTGTGTATATGTGTGTGTGTATATGTGTGTATATGTGTGTGTGTGTGTGTGTGTATATGTGTGTATATGTTGTGTATATGTGTGTATATGTGTTGTGTGTATGTGTATATGTGTGTGTGTGTGTGTGTGTGTGTGTGTGTGTATATGTGTGTGTATGTGTGTGTATATATGTGTATGTGTGTATATGTGTGTGTATATGTGTGTATATGTGTGTATGTGTGTATATGTGTGTGTGTGTGTGTGTATATATGTGTGTGTTATGTGTGTATATGTGTGGTGTGTGTAATATATGTGTGCTTTTTTGTTGTTTCTTGTATGCTTTGTCGAGGCTCGTAGGAGAGCTAACACACAACGCACAACAAGGGGGGCAGAAGACAAGAGAGGGGAGAGGGAAGGACAAAACAATGGGGAACAGACATTTGGAGATCTGTGGAAGGGACAGGGAAGGGGCGAGGAACACGGGATATACAAGATGGACACCACAGGGACTTTCAGGACCTTACACGACAGGGAACTTTCGGGAAGGAATGCAGGGAATTTGAAGGAGGTGGGTTTGGGGTGGATTAACGGGAGTGGAAAAGATCATGGTTTTGGATGGGGGACGATAAGAGATGGTGGTGAACAGCTGTTTTGAAGACCTGGAGGGAAGAATGGGATTGAAGAGAGTGTGGGAGTTTATTCCAAAGGTGGAAAAAAGAGGAATGAAAAAGTGAAGGTGAACATTGGTTCATCTTGGGTGGGGATGAGGAGAGGAACGCAAATTCTCTTGAGTATCGAGTAATGTAAATGTGTATCGTGTAGTGCCCCTCCAGGTGTGGGAGGGTATTACAAGTCTCCACCATTTACAGTGCAGTCAGTGTTCCTGTCCCCACGTTTTCCAGTACAATGAGGTGTTTTGAATCATAAGCAGTACGTATGTTTTTGCTTCATGCACGTAACCCGGGTTATTTATTCTTCCAAAACAGAGCTGTCAGTTGTCATGTTAAATAAGGTGGTTTGTAAGACACTGCACCAATGGCAGTTAAATTCTGGGATTCATTTTTTATACGACCTTTAAAATCATTATTTTATTTCAATTTGAATTACATATTTGAACACCGTGTAGGGTAAAGTGTTCTATGGACTCCCTATTTTATCACGGTTAAAAAAACAAAAACTCAAATGCTTTGTGTCATGTTAAAACTTGATTTGGCAGTCGATCTGGTGATGACGTTATGGCCGACATCTTTGCAGGGCTCCGGTACTTCGAAATGTGACACGACACCACTGTCACGAATCGTGTGTCCGATAAGGTGCCGTAGAAGATGTGAACTTGCCTCCTGAGCTGCCTGCTCTGGGTTCGTTCACTTGTTGTTGTTTTTTGTATACAAAATCCAGGCTCATGAAGGAGTGAGCAGACAGAGGAGAAGGTGGTCAATTGTAAAAAAAAAATTAAATCCCAGATAGAGATGGAGGATGATGGTAGTGACCTGGCCCTGTTTGAAACTCTACATGGAAGGGTGGGATTGAACAATCTCAGGAAGGCAGTTCCGAAAAAGGTAGAAAGGAGGAATAAAGGAGTTGAGGTGTGCAGAAAGTCTGGATTTTGGGAGTTCGAAGAGAAGAGCGTTCCTGGAGGAACATGTACGTCCCGGAGGAGCTGGTTAGGATTGGAAGGCTGAGCGAGCAGAGGAATGTAGACCTGCATAGAGGCAGTAAAAAAAAACAGGCCAGTGACCCGTCTGCAAAGGGTGAACAACAGGCCTTGTGTTTGGGCCTTATCAGGGGAGATTCCAATGTTGTTGAGAACTTTAGATTCCAGGAAGTACAGAGGTGATGTGAAGAGCTGCAGCCCTTCACTGTAGCAGAACTCCATTGATATAGTGACAAAAGTTTGGTACTTTTGAGGTAGTTTATGTAGATGAGAAACAAGTCTGGGTCCAGCACTGTGAAGGGGCACTCCAGCCTCCACTGGCAGAGGAGAGGAGAGGGTTCTGTTGATAACTTGAGAGCAATGCATTGACTGTGTTAGTGAAGGAAGTCACAAAGCCAGGTATGAAGCTGGCTTTGTACCTTACAGGCGGCGAGTCTGGAAAGCAGAGCATGGTGTCAGACTGTGTTGAATGCCCAATGTATATCCAATGAGATGGTCCTGACCTCCTTTTTGACATTGAGGACCTCCAGCCATTGTTTGGAGAGGAACAGCAGCAGCATGTCCAAAGTTGAGTGACCGGGATGGAATGCAAACTGATGGTCAGAGATCAGGATGCTTGAAAAGAGACTCGACGTCAACAGCAATGACGTCAATTCCATGACTGCTTATAATGAGAAGTAATCTTGAGAGGATCTGCTCTTTGCACCGTTTTGCAGACATGAGTGGTGCCAGCCATCTTCAGAACAGATGGCAGGCCCCTAAAGGTGAAGTACAGGTTAAAGAGTGCAGACCAAGAGAGGAGAATATTGAAGTTTGCTCACCTGATATTTCAGCTGTTAATAATATGAGTTCGCTTACAAGGAGCTTCAGCGCAGGAGGAGGCCATTAGGCCCATCCAAGCCTGGGCAATGGTTGTTTTTCCGTGCCCCATTCTTTTAAGATGATGAGCATCAAGCGACAAAGCAGCACATACCATTTTTAAAGTCTACTAGACAACCCGTGAACCCGTTGAGTTCCCGTTGTGACAGCGATTGATGAAAAATCATTTCAAAAAAACAAAACAAGATAGCTCCAGTGAACTATACCGCTGAGGTTGTTTGCATTGATCAAATTCTCCCGAAGAGTACCTGACTGAATCAGGAATTGATTTTTTAATAATTTTTTTCGTTGCCCGATTTGAACGAAACTTGATACTGCACACCGCAGGTGAATGGTGAGTAATGTGGCCCGGAATTTTTTGCGCTATCGTGTACCGTTTTGGCTGTATTTCGGGAACATACATACATACATACATACATACATACGTACAAGATGAGAGTTTTAGTAATATATAGATGGCTTGACTCGAGCAGGGTCGGGTTCGGAAACCGAACCGCAAACCTCCCAGACTCGGAGGAAACGCTCTCGCCATTAAGCCACCGAGTCTCGCTGTTATTTTCAAAGTCAGTACTGTATATGAAAGGATTTTGAAGAAATCCAAATCAAATGAAAGACCAAATACTGCATTGGAGTCGTCCGAAGGTCATTAGGAGGAACCTGGACAGGATTCGGGTTTCAGCCGCTACTCCTCTTCCCCCAAACTCATCTAGCTGCAACCAAGTGAGCCTTACAGAAAAAAATTGTAATAATTCACTTCTCCATAAGAAATATAGATAAAGAAAGAGAGAAATTGAGAGGAAAATGGATAAAATTTTAAAAAAGCAAGAATTAGAATGAATAAAGAGAAATGTGTGAAAGAACAAGGATGTCGGGAAGAACCCGGACAGATAGATTTCAGCAGTTGCTCCCCAGGCTCAAACGTAGCAACATGTACAAGCTACCAGAGGTCTGGTCCATTATAGAGCTGAAGTTAGTTAGTTGTCCCGTCTGCTATTTAGAACTCTGTGCCTTATTGTGGCGAACATGAAGGATGGGCAGGCCTTCTATCTGTCCTTTATCCGATATATCATTCCCGGATACCGTCTCTCTACAGCGGAGATTATTCTACTCAACTGCCTGGCTTTCCTGGATTTTGTCCAGTATAGCAGTTAATAAGAAAACCTGAACGTACGTATTGTTAACGAAGCAACATTCAAATCACAACTTCCCACAATGACTTTGTTTCTTTGTGAATTGATGTCGTGGCACATTCGGCCTGCTGCATCGCCTAGCAGGCCATCCATGAGTCACATCGTCGCGACCTGGAGTCCAAAATCCTTCCCTCTTTGCACATATACTAAATAGATGGCCGCACTCATTATTCGGCAAAGGCCGAGCAAAGCGAGGTCGAGGCAGGTTATTCCTGATCCGTGAGACACCCTGAAACCCATACCCGCAGAACGCAGACTTTTTGGAACACGGGCCGCATTTTCCATCCAATAATCAATATGAAACCCGAATCCTATCCAGATGCCTCCATCTTCGCTCTTTACTTCTTCGGGTTCCTTCTTGGTCTTCCGTTTCATTATGTTGGTACCATATCCTGACGCTGTGCGGACTGTGCTTCCCCACTGACGGACCTCTGGAAGCTTATACATGCTGTTAGATTTGAGCCTGGGGAGTAACTGCTGAAATATATCTGTCAGAGGATTCTTTCCCACATCTTTGTTCTTTGTTCCTTTCACATTTCTTTCTAATTTCTTTTTATATTTTTTTATTATTATTTATTTATTTTGTTTTATTTTTTCATAATTCTCTTTATTCATTCTAATTCTTGTTTTTTCTTCTCTTTCATCTCTTTTGCTCTCTATTCCTCTCCTTCATTATCTACCTCTCTCAGGAGAAGTGAATTCTTGCAGAAATTTTTCTGTAAGGCTCACTTGGCTGTGCCTGGATGGGTTTGAGGGTAGTGGAGCAACGGCTGAAACCCGAATCCTATCCAGGTTCCTCCCGACGACTCCATCTTTGCTCTTTACTTCTTCGGGTTCCTTCTTGGTCGTCCGTTTCATTAAAACATTCTCCATGGGCAGGTGCTCCTATGTTGATAGTTTCACGTCAATCGCTCAAGCGGTTGTGGAGAAAATGAATTTAAAAGCGAAGAAAGGTGAGAAAGTGACGGACACCTATTGGTTGTCAAGGATGGTTGTGGACACCTATTACTCGATATATTTTTTTCTTCTTGGTTTGAGTGCTTCTTGAGTGCTTGCAACAGAAGGAAAAAGGTTTCAATCCATCCCAGGTGGCAATCTGTTCCTTTTTCCATCACACACTTGACCTTCACACAATCACCGTTGCCATGTCCTTCCCGAACCGCATGAGTCCATCAATATGGAAGGAGTATATATTTGCCACTTTTTTTTTCTTCTCTTGTTTTTTTTTACATGTAAGGAATATGGTTGAGGGAGGACAATTAGGATGGAAATAAAAGAAGGTAATGATTTGGGAGGCAACTTGACCGAGTTCGCTCTGAAGCATCGCAATCGAAATTTGATCTAACGAATCCACTTGCTCCATTTCCCACACATAATCAGCCACAGTTAATCTCTCCACTATATAGCAACATCATTTCATCCCAATAAAACAACGGGCCATTTGACATGATGCCATAATTCAAACAACGTGACTTCACTGCCATAACTTGAGGTTTATGGAAAACATGCATGATTGTGCTACTCCTATGTGGGGAAAACACTGCTAAATTGACTTACCTGGGGGTGATGTTCACCTCAAGATTAGTGTCCCATCCCTGTGGAGTTGCTCAGTTGCTAGATGGCAATGAAGTGATAACTCACAGATGACATCCCATGATCCAGCAGCACTATTTAGTTGAACCTGTGTAATGCGTTCCTTCGATGACGAGGTCAAGCCACCTTTGTATTGACTGATATATTCCAAAACATTGATAATGTGGCCACCTGGATGACGCAAGCAACAGTCATGGTCGTAACGTCCATTATTTCCTGTGCATAAGTCATTCACCATCTCATAATAATTTCCCACTGGAGTCCTTCCCTGAGTAAAACCTCTCAGGGCCTGTATGACAGTTATAGTGCAGGAAAAAATACATCCTAACAAGGTAACGTGTGGTCAGCCTTACACTAGGCTCAAAGGTAGGCCGTTGTGTGCCGGTACCCGAGTATCATATTCATATTATACTAGCAAATACAACCCGTCGCTTCGCTGACGGGAATATTAAGGGGAAGGGGGAGAGGAAGAGGGAGGGAAGGGAGGTAGAGAGAGAGAGGAGGATGGGAGTCAGAGGAGGGGAGTGGGGAGGGGGAGGAGGAGTTCTTGACATGCGTTGATCAGGGGAGTTTGAGAGAAAGCTAAGGAGGGGGGGGGGGAGTTTTTTTTAAAAAAATTCCAAAAATAATCATTAAAAAAAAGCCTTCATTTGTCCAATTCACACATTCTTTGACACCCCTTCCTCTTCTTTTCTGGAAGCACTAAGTTCCTTGACAATGCAAGAAGTCGTGGACTTATGGTGGCTGGTTCATGGTTTCAGCACCCACAGGCTCATCGCTGGACTTGGTATTCCACTGCTGGCAGTGTGGCAAAGGAGATTGACCATGTGCTCATTGATGGTCGCTGGAGGATGATCCAGAACTGC
>CM068968.1:32120073-32125073 GCA_035128595.1 Eptatretus atami
TAAGATCCAGCCTTTCAATGACATCTTGGATGCTGCTATCTTGTCTGCACCTGTTTGTGGTTAGGATGTTGAGGTCACGGAGAGATTCACTTACCTAGGTAGTGATATTCATGTCGTCGCTGGCTGTGAGCCAGAGGTAAATGGATGTCTGGGTCGGGCCTGGGGAGTCATTGATTCAGTGGATCATGCGGTGTGGCGCTGTCGATACCTGTGCAGGAGGACGAAAGTCCAAGCTATCGCTGGTCAGACTTTGTGTCTAACGAGCAGTTGCTGAGAGAGACTCAAATGAGATTTGTTACATGCACAGTCCGTTTGCGTCACCTGCGGCTGTATGGACATGTGGCTCATTTACCTGATGCTGATCCTGCTCCTCAGATTCTCTCAGCGAGGGAGCCTCATGAGTGGAAGAGGCTAATGGGCCACGTGACATGGGGGGGCTTGACAGGGGGGTGTGATGGGGGGGGAGTGTGATGGGGAGGGAAGTGTGACGGGGTGGGGGGGTGAGGTATCATGACGGGAGGGGAAGAACGCAGCATGAGGGGAGGGAAAGAAGGCAGTGTGTGGGAGGGCAGCTGTGTGAGTGGAGGGGTGGCTGCATGAGGGAGGGTGAGGAAAGGCAGTGTAAGGGAATGAAAGCAACATAGGGAAGGGGGCATTACCGGGGCGATAAACCGCGCCCAAACAGGAACGTTTTATTTTAACCACCATGTTCCATGTCAAACCGGGCGGGAGCATTTAAAATTTAAACCCATGTAATCTCCCTGACAAAGCCCTGCCTGCATGTGTGCCCCCAACCCATATGCGTTCCTCCTACTTGCTCACATGCAGGCACGAAAAAAACCCCACCATGTCTGACCTCCATGTGTGCTGCCCACATACCTCTTCGTTTTCAGCCACTGCCGACTATTAATATATTGCTTAAACTATTAGTATGTTTATAGTAATATTTTGTCATGAAAACAAATCGATCAAAATGGACAAAGCAAACTGCGTACATAATTACCAAAAAAAAAAAAAAGGACCCCTGTTCACTCAATCATCATGGATTGTAAAAGGAGGTTAAAGAGCATAGCGTTGCACCAAATGAAGTTCCACTTTCTGCACATTCCTTAATATTTTCTTTACTAAATATAATCGTCCGAACAGTAAAAAAAAATTAAGTTAAAGTTAATTTTTATTCCTTTTTTTTATTTTTATTTTTTAGCAATTACGCAAAGATTGGTGTTTCCATCAGCGAAGCAACTGGTCTTCCTTTTAGTGGTTTTCAAACGAACAACCAAGCAAGTGGCTTAAGCACTCAAGCAACCACTCCAATGGAATGCCTGGCTTGGCAAGCGATTACCGATTGTCATCGGTCACATAAACTCGTGCACCAGCAAACGCCCAAGCAATGTCTTGAACTGGACAAATGAACACTTATTTTTAGGAGTTGGAACTGCTTCTGGGTTCAATTCTGGAGCTTAAACTTTGTAATTTGGCTTAGTTTCAGAGATTATCGACGTATGGCATGTGCGGAAATGAAATAAAGCCACGAACGCTGGCGTCTCCTGGCGTTTATAAGCTTTGCAATCTAACCAACAATTGCATAATATGAGTGAGGAAAGTGGAAAAAAATAACTTCATCGTTAAGAAATCGTTGCGGCCTGTTCCAAGTCAAAGCATGGTTGAGCAGGCCAAAAAACATGGTGGCTTCAGACCCCAGTGAGGTCACCCAGGAAACGCCTTAAGACCCCATAAAGAGCTGTAACTGAGGATTCGCCTGATCAAGGATATAATCAAATAAGTCCGTAGATAAAAAGGACTAAAGGTTTGCACTTAGAAAAGATGTCTGCGATCTTTCATATCCATGACGCATATGGTGAAGCCAGTTTAACATCTTACCTCCAACCTCTTTTATGGCGCCAATTTCTCCCACCTCCTTGTGGGATCAGTGAAGAGGAATGTTTTTGGCCCAAGTCTTTGACAAACCAGCTGTCCAGACCTGATGTTCGACGAGAGTTGATCTGGGCAGGATTTGTAATTTGTTCAGGCTGCTAGCGGCGAGAACTCGCACACTTACCAACTTACCATCCCACCCACGGTGGGATCTTTAAACTACATGAACTTAATGCTAGCAACCGGGTCCCCAGCTCAACATCCACCGGAGGGTTGGCAGATTGTGATGCCTGCGGGCCAGTCCCTGCCTGTGAGGGACCAATCTGACAAATTGCAGTAAGATCAGGAATGTAACCCAGACAAGACAGCTCAAAGGCAAGTGCTCTACTTTTGCACCATGCTGTCGGACCAGCTTAACATCTAATGCATACTGCAGAGCCTCCTGAACTAGAAAGCAGTGAGACCTATAGGCTCTTGTGAATCGAACCTTGGAAGACACTGATCAGAGAGACAATCACACCAGCTGTAAGGTACATACGTTGCCGCATGAAAGGTTGTTGGTTATAAAATCAATCATGGTAACAAATAAACCATCCGAAAAAGAAATACACCCTGAAGGATCCAGTTATAGTGGGGCAACTTAGCATAACAATTGTGCATTTTGTGAGGAAAGCACCAAATTTGGCACACTAGTAGCCTATCATATTATGAACAGATTTGGATATTGGGCCATCTCAAATTTTTGATGGCAGTGGAAAATGGCTGCCACAGCCATCAGCGGCTGAATTCGAGATTGCCCAATATCCAAATCTGTTCATAATATGATGGGCTACTAGTGTGCCAAATTTGGTGCTTTCCTCACAAAATGCACAATTGTTATGCTATATTTAGCTAAGTTGCCCCACTATTATAACAATTCACCACTTTACCCACATCGACCACTTTTTGGTCTTTACCTATCACTTGTCAAATCAACTCGGCTCCCTCGTGGCGGCCTCTAAAGAGGTTACATGTGAGCATATTTGGTTAATTTCCATTAGTCCTATCTGGGTGGCAGGATGTCTCAGCGGTACAGTGTGTTTACCTCCGAGATGTTTGGTTATACACAATAACCGCGTGTTCGAGATAATAAGAAGCATCTCCACCACTCGTACGGCAGGCTGTTACACCGAGGTGTTCCATCGATGAACTACATTAAAATATATATATAATGAACCGACCAACACAGACGATGCACTCCATGTTGAGTCACTTGCGTTTCACTGCCAAATCGTGGGCATGTTGTGGCTGCCTCGGAATGCAATTTACGTGCAAATTTACTGAAGTTGAATTTTCAGCTTTAGGGCTGGCAGGATAGCTAAGATTGTTTTTCTTCAGCCGTCCAGCCTGGGCTCGGATGTCGACCCGGTTAAAATGGTGTCACCCTGGTGTTTCGCATGCAGGGCGAGGCATCAATGTCTGGCCATCCACCGGAAGGACGTGTCTTCGGAGGACCCATCTGCCAGTACCGGTCGTCGGATGCTAAAGATCCCACTGTGTCTTTGGTGAAGAGTAGGTGAGTTATCCTGAACGGATCCTAAATATTTGTATGACTGAGTGCTGGGAAGGCAACGGAAAATCACCGAGCATAACTCTACCTGTCACACGGAGTTATTCCTCAATATTCTGCAAATTTCACTTAATTGTCTCGCTTTCGGGCAATTTCTATACCGATTGGAATCGTTTGCAGTGATTTATAAAACTTGTTGAAAAACAAAGTGATGACGCAACAATGGGCTAAATGTCAGCAGGGATTCAAACACCAGTCACAAGATATATTCTTCAATGTTGTCAGCAGCTAGGTTTACATCTTCAATGAAACCCAGGCTTTTGGAGCCATCGTCGTGGATAAAATATTCATGTTTAAATGTTTAGAGGAGCTTCAAGTGATACTGAATCGCCTTAACTCGCCCGGCTTTATCGAAGGATGGGAAGGCCTATGGATTTGGGACATCTTGCATAATTCAAACCCGTGACTGCTGCTCACATCTTGAACAGTATTTATAAATTGTAAATGAATTAATTTTTTTAGATCCTCCTGGAGGATCTCTAAGTCTTACTCACGTTGTTGTTCTTCATCTTCTTCTTGTGGACTTTTTTGTTTCACAGCCTCCAGTTTTCATCGAAACTTCCTGAAACTTGGCATATACATGTAAAAATACCCCGTGCAGACAGTAACCATCTCCGATTTTGAAAATTCCTCCTAGAAAAAAAAGTTATGACGTCAAAATATCTCCGCTAATGGAAATCGCCTAAAAAATTATCTCCGAAACTAGGCAAGCTTTTTGAATTCTGTTTGCGGGAATCGAACAGGGCATTAGCACAGATAATTTATCGCAAACCTGATGCATCACAATGACGTCATATTCGTTTTTATGACGTCATCATTAAGAGGACGAGGATCTTAGCTCATTTGAGCTTGTTTTGAGAAATCATCTCAGCAATCTTGAATGTCGGTCACAGACGTGCGTAAAAGCAACGTGATCGTTAACTTGCACAAGTGCCTGCCAGCAGATATTGCTGGGAAAATATACGATTTTTACAGTTAACAATGACCGGCTTTAGATGCACCCTGCAGTGGGTGGGGCTGAGTTCCTGGGTGCAAAAATCCTCGCAAACTGTGTAAGGGGTGCGTAAATAGGGTGGGTGGGTGGCAGACACCTCCGAATTGGTCAGAACCCTTGCAGCAATTGCTGGTGTGAGACGAGGGTTAGCGGGCACCATTTCAGTGAAGAGGTACCTTTTGACATTTGAGTCTTTTAGTGCAGCTTGTCAGGTCAGTCCTTGAAGGGAATACATGCCACGCTGATACAGGCCAGTGAGCCAGAAATGCATCCATGGATTTGATCTCGGCGAATCGATGAGCTGGCATTGCTAATAAATTAATTTTTTTTTTTTTTAAGTTGACTGATTGACCTCTGGCTGCAATGTCGTAGCTGATACTGTCCAATTGCAGTGGGTGGTTCTATCTTTCACAGGCTCTGGCCCTACTGCAGACCATCTTAAGCTGGAAGTAACTTTTTAACTGTTTTTATAAAAATTGGGGGGAGGGGAGGGGGAGGAGGTGTGGTCTCCTCATAGGTGTC
>CM068968.1:32130073-32138266 GCA_035128595.1 Eptatretus atami
ACTACCTGTATTTCTCCTAAGACTTCGTTCTGGGACCTAAAGTCGGCGTGTTTAATTTCAGAGCATTTGCAAATCCAGCAATCTAGAAGGAGACAGTTATTTACAGTCTTCAATGGATTCGAACAAAATCAATGGGGTGTCAGTCCTCATTGAGTTTGGCCTCTATCATGGAGCCTTGCTGTTGGTATAGCTAGAGTAAGGCCACCCAGATAAGCAAATTTCCATGTTATTGTCTGCTTACATGTACAGCACAAAAGTGTTGGAGCCAATGCGGAGCCTTGAGGTTATTCATTGTTAGGGTTCGGAGAGAGAGAGCCGACCTGGTCTCCTAGCGATACTCAATACCCCCCAATTGTTAGTAACCGCAACATAGTGTGGCGACCGAACAATTTGGCCATTTTCATAAGCAGTTTGTGTTAAAAGGTATCTGGTGGCCTTGGATTCAAGAAGCAAGACTAACTGAGTCACAATCATTGTAAATATCATTTTTCCATCGCTTTCTAATGGATTTCCATTTGTCTCATGTTCAAGGTCCCATGGTATATTTAGTAATGCCCATGGTATATTATTTATTTTTTAAAGACCATGGTACTGTACTGTATATGACTTAAACGGTCACTATAGGTCACCTTGTTACAGTTATAATATGAGTTTCCTTACAAGGAACTTTAACGCAAAAGGAGGCCATTAAGGCCCGTCAAGTCTGTGCAATGATTGCCAACATATGGTTGTTTGTCTGTGCTCTATCCTTTTTAAATGCTGAGCATCGAGCAAAAAAGCAGCACGTACCATTTTTAGGTCATGTGGTCACTTTAGTCATGTGAACTTGTGCGATTGAGCAGTATCCATAGGTGAGTGAGTGAGTCAGTCAGTCAGTAAGTCAGTGAGTCCGTAAACACTTCAGTCATTATCACTTGAACCAAACACACGATTTTGATGAAACTTGGACACAAGCTTCATATCTCATGCCTAACGAAGGTGTATTGACCGCATCAAAATCTGCGCTCATTAAAAGGATGTATGGGGGTGGGGGAGGTTGAACCCCCCCCCCCCCCCCCCCCACCAAAATAGGTGTTTGATCTCTTCTCCGAAACTACATGCACAATTTCGATGAAACTTGACCACAACCTTCATCACCCATGACGTACCAAAGTTTATTGACCGCATCAAAATTTGTGTTCATTAATGGGGTCTATGGGAGGGAGGGGGGGTTGACCCACCCCCAAAATAGGTGTCTCCTCTCTTCTCCGAAACTACACACATGATTCCGATGAAACTTGACCACAACCTTCATCACCCGTGATGTACCAAAGTTTGTTCACGGCATTAAAAGAAATCATGATCTGAGGGGGTCTGCAGGGGGTTTGAGTGACTGTTGCTCCTGATCCAGGTGAACTTTTAAAGTTCATGACACGCGGTCATATTTTTAAAGTCTTTGGTATGACTCGGCCGGGGTTCGCACCGCCGAGCTCCCAGACTCAGAGCGGATGGATGCTCTATGCCATCTGAGTCTGGTCAAAAGCTCCATGGCTCTTTTTGTAAGAGTATCCCTTGGGGGTCAACCTCCGATAGAAGGTTTTATTTGATTATTTTATTTCCATGTTGTTATTCCAAGACGTGAAAACATGTTTGCCTGGGGTCAATATCTCATTCAATTGGAAAACAATCGAAGGAGTTCTGTGATCTGAAAAATATTTATATTTATTCTTTGTCATCTTTCTCGAGCTGCTCTCATCGTCCCATCATAATGCACTGATATGCTGAAATCCTGCACTCTGTGTAATCCTTGTTCACCCACAAGCCTCCCACGGGATATCATGTCCTTGAGGCTGAATGTGTGAAATTCTATTCTTTCCCAAGAAAAAGTCATGGATGGAGCTCTGGATTTATTTATTATTACGGTCGCTAGTTACAGTCTTCCCAACTATTGGCCTTCTCAAACAACCTGTTGAACAAGTTGCAGCTTCTATTGAACTATCCAATGGCAACACAAACGAGTGGCATATCAGCTGGCAATTCTGTCCACAGGTAGCCTATACCATGCCAGGCACGTCGCCTTTAAATATATAGCAGGTGGTGGTGTTTTCATGTATACAACACAAACGAACGGAAGAGCAAAGCATGTAAATGCGTAAACATCACATTTACAGCAGCTCCTGTCCCTCCAAATCAGACAGTCATAATTCCAAACTTGTACATATAATAATAATAATAATTCTCTTTCGAGGAACCTCAACACAGAAGGAGGCCATTAGGTCCATCAAAGCCCGCACTGTTTGCCCACCTAAGGTTGGTCTATCCTTTTTAAATGCTGTGCATCAAGCAAAGAAGCAGCACGTCCCATGTTTAAAGTCTTTGGTGTGTGGGAGAAGTTTATAAGTGGGAGAAGTGAGGATAAAGAGTGGAGGTGTGTCGTGAGCCTGGATTTGGGGGGTTTTCACAGGGAAGAGGACGGTGAGGTCGCTGTAAAGATGGAGTGTGACGTGTGAAGACTGGTAAAGGCCTTGGGGATGAAAGAACAAAGGGAGTTGCATCGGAGGAGAGATGGGAGAAAACAGAGAGGCTGCCGACCTGTCTTCAATGAGAGAGCAGCAAGCACTGTCGCTCTGCTTGTTCACGGGAGATGCCAATTAGGTTGAGAGATTTGGATTCCACAGTATCTAAGGGAGAGACAGGTGCGAAGTGGGGGCATCAGCAGGTTTTGGTGAGAGCAGTCGTCCATCGGGCTATGAACATATTAATTAATGCTTTATTTACCCAAACCTGCCATAAGGAGTCATTCACGTACGACTGGCATGAAGACAGGTGAGAGCAAGTCAATTACAATGTTCCGATCACCATTCGAAGTCAAAAAGGGTCGATGCACAGGTGTGTAGATAACTGAGCAGCAAGCCGTGATTAAACAATGACGTCATATGTACAGAAGAGGTAAATGGAGTATTAAAGATGACATCCTTGAAATACAGCAAAGCAAAAAAGGCCTAAAAAGGGGAATTTTTTAAAAACAATTACAAAACCGGTCACCATGTTTGTGAACAATTTTTGAGAATAGCAACTTACACCTTCACAATCTGTGCTCTCTAGTTTCTGCCTTAACAGCTGTGCTCTCCTAGTTACTGTCTACACCAGCTGTGCTCTTCCTAGTTACTGCCTTACACCAGCTGTGCTCTCCTAGTTACTGTTCTACACCAGCTGTGCTCTCCTATACTGCCTACACCAGCTGTGCCTCCTAGTTTTCTGCCTTACACCAGCATGTGCTCTCCTATTCACTGCCTTACACAAGCTGTGCTCTCCTAGTTACTGTCTTACATCGCGTTGCTTCCTAGTTTCTGCGCTTACACCAGCTGTGCTCTCCTAGTTACTGCCCTCACCAGCTGTGCTCTCCTAGTTTCTGCTTACACCAGCTTGCTCTCCTATTCACTGCCTACACAAGCTGTGCTCTCCTATTCACTGCTCTAACGCTTACGAGCTGTGCTCCTATCTGCCTTAAATCTGCTTCCTAGTTACTGTCTTACATACGCTGTGCTCTCCTAGTTTCTGCCTTACACCAGCTGTGCTCTCTTTTTCCTATTCACCTGCCTTACATGAGCTGTGCTCTCCTATTCACTGCTACATATGCTGTGCTCTCCTAGTTACTGCCTCCACAAGCTGTGCTCTCCTATTCACTGCCTTACACAGCTGTTGCTCTCTAGTTACTGTCTTACATACGCTGTGCTCTCCTAGTTACTGTCTTACATACGCTGTGCTCTCCTAGTTACTGCCTTCCACAAGCTGTGCTCTCCTATTCACTGCCTTACACAAGCTGTGCTCTCCTAGTTACTTCTTACATACGCTTTGCTCTCCTAGTTACTGTCTACATACGCTGTGCTCTCCTAGTTACTGCCTTGCACAAGCTGTGCTCTCCTAGTTACTGCGACACAAGCTGTGCCTATGCTAGTTACTACCTGACACAAGCTGTGTGTCTATGCTATACTGCCTCTACACCAGCTGTGCTCTCTCCGAGTACTGCCTTACACAAGCTGTGCTCTCCTATATTACTGCCTTATATTTAGTGTTGTGATATGCTAGTTAGTGCCTTACATTGGTGTGATTATCCCAGTTAGTGCCTTACATTAGTGGTCATATGCTAGTTAGTGCCTTACATTAGGTGGTGATATACCAGCTTAGTGCCTTACATTAGTGGTCATATGCAGTTAGTGCCTTACATTAGTGGTGATATGCTATTCAGTTATGCCTTACATTATGGTGATATGCTAGTTAGTGCCTTACATTGGTGGTGATATCCCAGTTAGTGCCTTACATTAGTGGTCATATGATAGTTAGTGCCTTACATTAGTGGTCATATGCTAGTTAGTGCCTTACATTAGTGGTGATATCCCAGTTAGTGCCTTACATTAGTGGTGATATGCTAGTTAGTGCCTTACATTGGTGGTGATATCCCAGTTAGTGCTTACATTAGTGGTCATATGCCAGTTCGTGCATTACATTGCAGTGATATGCAAGCTGTGCCTGGTGTTGGCTTAATGGTTTGGGTGGTGGGCTTGTGATCCGAGGAGTTCAAATCCCACTCGTCTGTTGAATTAATACCAGGTGGGGTTGACTGCCTGTCATCCTTCCGAGGTTGGTAAAATGAGTACCAGCTTGCTGGTATCCTGTGTTGGAGTGGTGACCTGTCCAGGATTGTTCCCAACAGCCACGGAAACTGCTCAGGCAGCACCAACGCTCTGCACAGAGTATGGTCCCAAGGGAAGGATGGATATGCTAGTCATTGCCTTACATAAGAGGTTATCTCCTATTTAGTGCTTTACATCAGCGGTTATATATATATATATATAAAATCACTATATATATATATATATTCTATTACTGCCTTACTCCCTGAACTATGGCTTGCCCTTGCACTGTTTCTCATCCTTGACCAATTTTCATTCTCTTAATGCCAGCTTGCCCCAAAACCATTTGCTTCTCCCTAAGAATCTCCGATTGGTAAGCGATTTTTTCCCCTTGAATACACTGTCGAGGCTCGTATAAATGCTAACACACAGAATGTACAACAAGGGGAGCAGGAGACAAGAGGGGCGGGAGAGGGAAGGAAAAATTAGTGGGGAACAGAGACATGAGGAGATCAGTGGAAGGGAGAGGGATGGGCTGGAGAACACAGAGTAAACAAGATGGACACCACAGGGTGTCTCAGGTCCTTACACGACAGGGACTTTCAGGAAGGAAAGCAGGGAATTTGAAGGAGATGCGTTTGGGGTGGATTCACGGGGGTAGAAAAGATCGTGGTTTTGGATGGGGGAACATAAGGGGTGGTGGTGAACAGCTGTTTTAAAGACCTGGAGGGAAAAGTGGGATTGAAGAGAGTGTAGGAGTTTGTTCCAAAGGTGGGGAAAAAGAGGAATGAATTAGTCAAGGTGAGCAGTGATTCTTGATTTTCGTAGTTTAACCATTTAAGGGTTGCTAGCGCCCTGCAGAAATATGTAGGGGACATATCTCAGAGCAGAGGTGGGTGAGGCCGGAGAGGAGATGGGAGAAGACAAAAAGACCACCGACCTGCCTGCGGTGAGAGAGTGAGAGAGTGAGAGACCCAAAGACTCAGCCTCTTCGTGGTAGATACCAATGATCCTAATTGCCTTGATTTCCACAGCTTGAAGCCGAGAAAGGTGAGAGGTGGGAGCACCAGCCCATAGGGGAGAGCAGTACTTCATCAGTTTTTTGTTTTTTTTCAATTTTTTTTGGAAACTCAAATCTGGATCGACCTATTTGATACTCCCACGTCCCATCAGAGTACTCAGCTCGTCACGCAGTGATCCCAGTTTCATATCCCATTTACTGTGTTCATTTGAACATTGTTTATATGCTGCTGTTCCTTGTAATTCATGTAAAAGTACATTTATGTCTCCCAGTGTCCTTGTCCCACATGTCGTAGATGTATGTCCATAAGCTTTAGATCTGCCTTTTATGAACCTATGCTGATTGTCTCAAGCCTTAAACATTCCCAAACATTGCTTAAACGAACATCTAATCTTAGTTTCAACACAATGGAAGAATTTCAATGTGCACAAATATGTAGATTCCTGCTCATTGTACTTCGCTTGTTTCGATGTCTCCTTGTTTGGTGAAGTCATTTGTAACATTTATAGATCTTGGCCAGGTCTTCAGTCTTTCCAGGAGTAAATTAGGTGATATCTCATCCAGTGCATCCTATTTCGAGAGCGTCGGTGCTGCGTAAGTAGTCTCATGGCAGTGGATGCACTCGGTGGTTTACCATTGCCTTACTCAGCAGTAGTCAGGGCAGGAATATGGCCAGAGTGCCAGAATGCAATGGCCTACTCATTACGAAAGACGCCATGGAATCTTTAACACCCACTACCAAATGCTGGCAGGCAAAACAGCCGGCTTAAGCTCCCACCTGAAAGACTGTGCAACTTCTTGGTATCTGTTAATGTGAAACACCCTGATGGCAGTTTATAACTGTGTCGAGATTCGAACCCAGGCCAGACAACTCAGAGGCGAGTGTGCACAAACCTCGAGGCTATCTTGCCAGCCAGTAACAATCAAATACTCATTTAAGAGGTGTGTACACACTGTATACCTAAATTACTCGAGATATTCCATCACAACAGTAATCTGAGCTTGGTGTATAAGACTGCAGAGTAAATTGAGGATGCTTTCTCTGTTTTAAAGCATTTGATGATCTTAAATAATTAGAAGAAGTGTGATGGTGCAAAGGGTTACCTGAATTTGATTTTGGAAATTAGTTCAACCACAGTTTACTTTGGGTATCAGATGAACAAATCGAAAATGTAAACTTTATCAATCATCCAATTGGTAATCACTGACATCGAATTACTCATCCCACTGTGCTCCCTCCCTCAAATGCCATTTGCCTCCACCATGAAAAGGTGTAACTAGACGACCTGGAAAGTTATTAATTAGAGAAGGCAACACCATTGTGGCAAAAAAAAATGTCACCTTCAATAATGCATGATACCACCTGCAGCTTCAAAAGTGAGCACCGTGCTTAATGATGGAACACCTGCTTTGTGAGGTTCTGAAAACTTGAGGGTGGCTATCAGCCAGTTGAGCTCAGAACGCGCTCTCCTTTGAACCGTATAGTGTTGGTTTGATTCCCGACCCGACTGTAAAACTGTCACCCTGTTGGTTCACATGTCGGGTGAGGCATCGATATGGAATGAAGAACTAGTATCTTGTTCGTGAAGGTTAGTGTGCATCTGTGTCAGCGGATGGGTAGAACGATGTATGGAATCAAAAGGACATTGACCGAAGTGTGTTCCTTGCTTCACCTGGCGGTTAGCATACCTCAATCAATGTCCTGTAAATTCAATCCAATGCATCAATATGTGCGTCATCCATCGTCCATCGGATGGATCTGCCGGTAGCCTCATCAAATTCTAACAAATGCCCGTCTTTCACAGCGGTAGTCAGACCGGGAATATGGTAGTCATGGCGAGGTAATTCCACGGTCGATTGTCAGGAATGGCTAGCCGGTTCCATAAAGACATGGGCCAGAAAGACTTGGGCCGACCCTGCAAGGATATGTGAATATTTGGGGCCGTGACGAAGAAGTCCCTTACTATTTAAACCCTCAAAGTAAACACCACCTGGTGTTGGCTTAGTGGCTAGGGTGGCTAGCTTAGGATCTCTTATGGAAGACAGGCTAGTAGTGGGGCAACTTAGCTAAATATAGCATAACAATTGTGCATTTTGTGAGGAAAGCACCAAATTTGGCACACTAGTAGCCTATCATATTATGAACAGATTTGGATATTGGGCCATCTCAAATTCAGCCGCTGATGGCTGTGGCAGCCATTTTCCACTGCCATCAAAAATTTTGTAAAACTGTCAGATTTTTTTTTCCCCAAACATTGCTTAGCTAATATATGGGCTAGCAGGATGGCCTAGGCCCTAGAGGTATGCACACTTGCCTAAGCTATCCATGACAATAAGAGAAACACTGGCGACGTTCAATGACTCTCGTCCACATTGATGTGGAACTACTTCTTACATCATGCGAAGAGATTTGACATGAGTTATGATTAGAATTATAGAATTAAATGATGTCACTATACCAGATTAATACCTTGTTAACGTGTATTCAGGCACTCACAAATACATTTTTCCTTACAATTATTTTTTGCATGAAATATGTGGAGGCCCCCTGGTTGTGGA
>CM068968.1:32154285-32166533 GCA_035128595.1 Eptatretus atami
TGTTGGGTGGTCGCGAGACTATTGGGTGGTCACGAGACTACCCTTATTCTCAGGTTTTCCGTCTGTCTGTATGTTTGTATGTATGTATGTTGGGTGGTCGCTAGAGTACCCTTATTGGGTGGTCGCTAGAGTACCCTTATTGGGTGGTCGCTAGAGTACCTTATTGGGTGGTCGTAGAGTTACCCTTCATTGGGTGATCCGCTAGTAACCCTTTCATTGGGTGGTCGCTAGAGTCACCTTATTGGTGGTCGCTAGAGTACCCTTATTGGGTGGGTCGCTAGAGTCCTAGTTGGTGGTCGCTAGAGTAACCTTGTTGGGTGGGTCGTAGATACCTATTGGGTGGTCGCTAGAGTACCCTATTGGTGGTCGTGAGTACCCTTTTGGTGGGTCGGCTAGAGTCTTATCCTGGTACCTTTTGGGTGGGTCGCTAGAGTACCTCTATGTGGGTGGTCGCAGATACCCTTTGCCTAGTACCTTATGGTGGCGCGATAACTTAGGGTGGTGCTAGAGTATCTTATTGGGTGGGTCGTAGGTACCCTTGATTGGGTGGCTCGAGAGACCTTATTGGGTGGTCGCAGAGTATATTGTTCGCTAATACCCTTTGGGTTGGAGCTATGGTGCAGTTCCTATCAGGTTTTCCGTCTGTCTGTATGTTTGTATGTATGTATGGTTGGTGTCGCTAGAGTCCTTATTGGTGGCGTAGAGTACCTTATTGGGTGGTATCGCTAGAGTACCTTATTGGGTGGTCGCTAGGGTACCCTTATTGGGTGGTCGCTAGAGTGCCCTTTTGGGTGGTCGCTAGAGTACCCTTATTGGGTGGGTCACTAGAGTACTTGTTGGGTGGTCGCTAGAGTACCTTGTTTGGTGGGTGCTAGAGTCCCTTATTGGGTGGGTGCTAGAGTACCTTGTTGGGTGTTTCGTAGAGTACCCTTGGTTGGGTGGTTAGAGACGTTCGTGTTGGGTGGTCGCTAGAGTACGCGTGTTTGGGTGGTCGCTAGAGTACCTTGTTGGGTGGTCGCTAGAGTACATGTTGGGTGGTCGCTAGAGTACGTGTTGGGTGGTGCTAGAGTACCCTTGTTTGGGTGGTAGTAGGTCCTTGTGGGTGTCGCTAGAGTACCCTTGTTGGTGTTCGCTAGAGTACCTTGTTGGGTGGTCGCTAGGTTCGTGTGGGTGGTCGCTAGAGTACCTTGTTGGGTGGTCGCTAGAGTACCCATGTTGGGTGGTCGCTGAGTAGCTTGTTGGGTGGTCGCTAGAGTACCCGTGTTGGGTGGTCGCTAGAGTACCCTTGTTGGGTGGTCGCTAGAGTACCCTTATTTTTACTTTTTCCGTCTGTCTGTAGGTATGTTTGCGTGTTTGTTTGTAATGGACAGCTCTGGAGGCCAGAGGAGTCAACCGATTTTGATGAAACTTGACAGGTAGGTTCATACCAGGATGTAGTTGTATGCTTTTGAGCACCGTTGCTATGGACGCCACCGTTGCCTAGCAACGGGACTTTGAAATTTTTGAAAAATCCTAAAAAAATTATTTTTTCGAAAATCAAAAATCGGCTTCCAGGCTTCTATGTGCACTATAATCAACCTCTTTGTCAAAAAATCTCAGCCCGATCTGTCAAAAACTGTATGACTACTGACTAGTATGCAATTATGTAGCGACCACCCATGTCGCCTACCGGCTTGTCTGTCTATCTGTGTGCAGGATATCTCAAAATGTTGTGGAGACATTTGGTGGGCAGGTTGGGTGTGTGACAATGACGAACTGATTCGATTTTGATGAAGATCCGGATCCGACTACTCGGATTTTTAAAAGTGATTCTTCACCATTGAGAGATGGGGCCAAAAACGATATATAGCACAATGTCTCAAAAAGTTGTGGACGGATTCGGACCAAACTTGGTGGACATATTGGGTGTGTAACAAAGATCAATTGATACGATTTTGGTGAAGATCCGGATCCGGATGCGAGAATGTTTTTTTTTTATTTTAAGTGATTCTGCACCATTGAGACAGAGTGGCCAAAAATGATAAATGGCATGATAGCTCAAAAGGTTGTGGACGGATTCAGACCAAGCTTGGTGGGCAGGTTGGGTGTGTGTTAAGGACGAATTGTTTTGATTTTAGTGAAGATCCGAATCCGGATCTGGATACGAGTATTATTTAATTTTTTAAGTGATTCTTCAACATTGAGAGACCGAGTCAAAAACTATATCTAGCATGATATTTCAAAAATACAAATGGCCCGATATGTTCTCGTGGATCAGGCATGACGTGGTGGTGGTATGCACTCCACCGATTGCCTTTCTAGTTCTTAAATGTACTCACTGATTTGAGAAACCATCGAGGGTTAGCAAGATATCTTCGAGCTGATGTATTCACCTTCGACTCATCTAATGTGGGCTGGAATATCCCAGGGGACGGCACCACGCATGTGAAACACCAGGATGACAGTTTATAACTCGGTCGGGATTCGAACCCAGGCTGGAACAGCTTCGAGATGAGTGTGTGTACCTGTCGGCATTGTCGGCCGTCCTGCGAACCCGTTTATTGCACCGGAACGCCATTTATACAGTCTCGACTTCCAAAGACCAGCTCCACAATCGGAGGGAGCACCATCCGCGAACACGTGCCCGGATGGGTTCTGGCACTGCAGTACAACCTTCCCTGTAGGGAGCCGTAGTGAGCATCATCGTGATGTGTGTGCTTCGTCAGGCTGCGCATTGCCCGAGGGTTTATGCTTCCATTGAGCGAATAAACATCCGACTCTGGCCAGATATCAGCCATCCGTCGATGCTCACGACACCTTGAGCACACCTTTATTAATCTCAGGTAGGCTTGGCTCCACTTTAACCCCCAATGATCGAGCTTGTCATGGCTTGGTGAGCGAAAGGTCGAACGTTGAAAGGATTCTCAGCGTCAGATTCATTCGTCCTGTCGAACGGGACATCAAATTCCATCCGGTTACGACGTGCACCCTAATTGAAACAGGAAACCTTGGTGTTCTCCGTTCTCCACGTCGGATTCCTCCAGATCCTCCAGGTTGTTTCGCGGCTCTCTTGGATGTGCCACTCGTCACTGCTGGGAGTGAAGGCCAATTATTGAAATGCTTGGACACAGCACGGAATACTAAGCAACTTCGTCCTCAGGAGGTTATCCATGCCTGCCTCCTGGATCGGTTAACCCTTTTGGACTTGCGTCGTTGCATGCGATGCCATGCCATGCGATGCCATGCCATGCCATGCCATGCCATGTGATGCCATGCCACGAACGGGTGACTGTGGCCACGGCCGTCAAATTGGACGTACCTGTCCTGATGGATGATGCTGTCGCTCATTCCAGGTGCAGCTGCTATACGTAGACAGACCTGCCTGGAATCTAACTTGGGACCTTCAATTTCCCGAATGAGGGCATCCGCATGTTGGTTCATCTCAATGTCGTTTTAATTGCCTGAATATTAATTATCCCTTTGTGTGACGTCGTTATTTGCATGCCACCTCCAAGTCGCACGCCATTCAAAGCTTGTTCGTGTAAGAATGTGTGGCTGCAGTTAAAGAGAAATAGATTACTGTACACATGATTTGTTAATAATGCCTGTTGAAACAATGGATGGAATTTTTTGACCCCCCCTCCTCCCCCTTCATGGTTCTCCTTATTCCCAATCTTACCCCCCCCCTCTTTTTTTTTCCTTCGTCTTTCTTTTTGCATACGTAATATGTAGCTGATCCCTTAACTTCATCTTCCTTTTTTTCGCAACTGTCATCATCAGACTCGTATGTACTGCACATGGTTCATACAGTTGTTAGACAAGGATAATAAAAGAAACTTAAACACAGGGGGCGGCCATTTGGCCCATCACGTCTGTGCTATATCCACACCCCCATTGATACGTTAAACGAGGCGTCCCATCTTCCAGAATTCGTTGGTGGATGTTCAAGATCCCGTGATGTTCTTCGCGAAGAGTCGGCGAGCTATCGCCGGCACCCAGGCCAAATTACAAATTCCTGCCCTAACCTATGGGGGCAATGCATCAGAGACACAGCCGCGCCCCAGCCAATGATGCTACCCTGCAACCTTGTGCTGCATACGAACGAAGATGACCCCCATTAATTGTTATTTATCATTTTATTTATCTACTGATGACATATACTGACCTGGTCTAACAACATCCACATATCTTAATAACTAACTATCAAAGATCACCCATTGCTTCACTGACGGGACTACTAAAGAGGATTGAGAGAAAAAGAGGGGGAGAGAGAGAGGGTGGGGAGAGGAGGAGGGGGCAGAGTGAGGAGGTGGAGGGGGAAGAGAAAGGAGGGAGGTGGAGCGAGGAGGGGTGGGGGAGAAAAGAGGGAGGGAGATTAAGAAGGGGGGGAGAAGGCAAAGCAACGTGAGGGGAGGGAAGGGAAGGCAAAGCAACGTGAGGGGAGGGGAAGGGAAGGCAAACGTGCGGTGGAGCGTTAATCAGGATACATACTGTCTCATCAAAATGCGTCTGTATAGATTCTGCACAGTGAAGATGGAAACAAAAATATGTCTGTAATCCATTTTCATACTATAAACACCGCTCAGATATATCTAGAGATAAACGCCGTCCAAAGACACAACCGCGCAGATACGTCCGGAGATGAACACCATCATTAGACAAACACTACCTGGGCATGTCCGGATACAAACACCGTCCAGAGATAAACACCACCTGGAGATAAACAACATCCGGAGATAAACACCGTCTGGATATAAACACCACTCGGACACCGTCCTCATATAAACACCGCCGGGACACGTCCGGAGACAAGCACCGCCTGGAGACAAACACTGTCTGAACATAACCAACGTTGAGAGATCGAGAAATCGAGAGAGAGAGTTATGTGTGGGAAGAGGGTGCTGCACTGTATTCGGAGAAGGTGGAGTGAGGTAGACAGTATGTACTGTATACAAACCAAAAACCTTGAGTGGCTTTCACCCTTGTTTTGGGGAATTTAAATAAACAAATTATAAAAACAATGCTGCATTATCGACATTTCAGGGAGATGTGCATAAACATTAATCTTTATAAACAGTTGCCATTCGTCATGTGTTGGGTGGAAAAAAAATTGGCTCTGTAATTTAGTAAATACAGTAACACGGCAGACGGCTCAGAAATCGGGTGTTATCAAATATATTTTGCTTTGAAACTCACAAAGAGAAACCATATAACCGTTATAAATCACACCAAGTCATATAAAATAATCAGTTGCTTTGGAAACAGTCATGAGGACAAAGGAAAATGTGATCACTCGTACGCTGTTGAAGTTAAAAGTTACAACCTCCACCACCCAGTGATAGCAAGCTGATTAGTAATGGCGCAAACCCGCAAACAGCTAAGCGAAACATCGCCGATTTCTTAACATTTTCATATTTCACTCCACATTTTGAGTTATTTAGTCCACATGATCCGATCATCCAAACTAAAATTATATTTCGATTATATACTTGAATTAGTCCGTGAGAGTAAATCGTGGGAAATCGCATCACATCATGCATGAAATCGCTCCAAGCTGGAAATTAAAAAACTACAACACTTACAAAAGTGATGCATACAGCGATTCATTGGTATGTGGATGAGGCATTCGATGATATCAGTGAGGAAAGTGGGGAAAAAAAATTTTGACCACTTTATCGTTGATAAACCATTGCGACCTGTTCCAAGTGAAGGCATTGTTGAGCATGCCAAACAAAATGGCACATTAGAACCCCAACAAGGGAGAGCGAGGTGATCGAGGATGAGCCTTGATGAAGGATATAATTAAATAAGGCTGTTAATTATCTCCAAAAGGGGTGTTTTAATTAACCCAAACACCCAATTTTCACTCATACACTTCCTTGGAGTTCCCTTTTTATGCATGCAAAGTTTGGGGCTGCTAGGTTTCATGGATTTGAAGTTATGGAGGAGACGGACTGACGGACGGACTGACTGACGGACACACACTGACATTTATTAGTGCAGATAGCTTATGTACAATCGTTCACATTCACCAGCCAATGTAGAATCAGATGATAAACAGACTATTAATGCAGGCATGCAGAAAAGCGAGCTATTCCCACCCTGCACAGAACCAGAACCGAAGTTTGTTGCCATAGCCATTTAGGACAAAGCAGACAAACTTTGAGAAATTTCTCTCCCACCACTCCACTCCACTCCACTCCACTCCACTCCACTCCACCTCATACACACACTTTCTCTTTCTCTCTCTCTCTCTCTCTCTCTCTCTCTCTCTCTCTCTCTCTCTCTCTCTCTCTCTCTCTTTCACACTTTTTTTTTAATACAAGTGTGTCAAGGTACATGGAAAAGCAAATTAACAGGAGACAAAAGGTCAACAGGCACAAAATATGGGCAAAAGGGTAACAGAACATATTGATGCACCTGTGCAGGTGTTGTGAAGATGACAAGTTTTATTTCACCTCGTCTTCTTTTTCTCACTTTTGTCTTGTTGTGTATCAGTTTGCTGTGGAAATTCATTTTAATACATCGTTTTGGCTGGAAGGTTAAGATACAGGTGGGCAGATGACAAACACCTGAAAACATTCAAAGTCCACCAATGCCATTAGACAAGTCCTCCAGCTTAACGTTGGTCTGGTGGACAGCACACACATTAATGCTCTCGCCCTGTGCCTGCCACACCAGGGTGACAGTTTATAGATGGGTCAAGATTCAAACCCAGGCGAGACAACTCAGAGGTGATTGGGCTTACATCTCGGCTCGATGGTATCCTACTAGGGTAGATTGACTTTTAGGCTTTTAGGTGTTTATTTAGGATTGGCAGGATGGCCTCGACTTAGAGGTATGCACACTTGTCTCTAGAAGCTGTATAAACTGGGTTTGAATCCCGACCCAGCTATAAGCTGCCATCCCGGTATTTCACAGGCAAGGTGATTCATCAATGTGTGTGCCGTCCCTCGGACAGACGTTAAGACGGGTGTCCCATCTGCCAGCATTCGTTGCTGGACGTTAAAGATCCCATGGTGTCCTTCGGGAAGAGTAAAGAAGACACCATGGACAAATTCCAAATTCCTGTCTGGACAGATTTCTGGGAAGGCAAGGGCAAACCACGCAACACCATCCTCGCAAGAGATCGCTTTGGCAACGCCATCTCTCAGTCAAGAGGGCATTTGATCGATTGTTTTTACTTACAGCATTGCAGGGAGACTATAGTTTACATTAAAGTAAATCAAAATGATTCCTAAAGATATTCTTATTTATTTGAAAAATGATATCAGTAAGCAGGTGCAATATCAACCCTGAAGGAACATGTATCCCAATGTATCCATCGTGTTTGCAAGAACAGAGTATATGTGAGGTGTTCAAAAAGTTATACGAAGGAGCTGCGCACAACAGTCTTCATGTGCTAACAAAATTAGCACTTAGCTTGTGTATAAATAAGTAAATATACTTCAACCATTTGAACCATAGCAGCCGTTTTACCAGCCGCTATTCAAACCTCCATATACCCGAGCAGCTGGGTTACAGATGCGGCTGGTTTACCAGATAGCAGCTGGTTTACCAGACGCGGCTGGTTTACCTGCCACTATTCAAACCTCCATATACCTGAGCGACTGGTTTACCAGACATGGCTGGTTTACCTGCCACTATTCAAACCTCCATATACCGAGCGGCTGGGTTTACCAGCCACTATTCAAACCTCCATATACTGAGCGACTGGTTTCCAGACATGGCTGGTTTACCGCCACTATTCAAACCTCCATATACCCGAGCAGCTGGTTTACCAGACGCGGCTGGTTTACCTGCCACTATTCAAACCTCCATATACCTGAGCGACTGGTTTACCAGACATGGCTGGTTTACCTGCCACTATTTCAAACCTCCATATACCTGAGCGACTGGTTTACCAGACATGGCTGGTTTACCTGCCACTATTCAAACCTCCATATACCTGAGCGGACTGGTTTACCAGACATGGCTGGTTTACCTGCCACTATTAAACCTCCATATACCCGAGAGCTGGTTTACCAGACGAGGCTGGTACCAGCCACTATTCAAACCTCCATATACCCGAGCAGCTGGTTACCAGATGCGGCTGGTTTACCAGATGCAGCTGGTTTACCAGACGTGGCTGGTTTACCAGCCACTATTAAACCTCCATATACCGAGCGGCTGGTTTACCAGCCACTATTCAAACCTCCATATACCTGAGCGACTGGTTTACCAGACGCGGCTGGTTTACCAGCCACTATTAAAACCTCCATATACCCGAGCGGCTGGTTTACCAGCCACTATTCAAACCTCCATATACCTGAGCGACTGGTTTACCAGATGCGGCTGGTTTACCAGATGCAGCTGGTTTACCAGACGCGGCTGGTTTACCAGCCACTATTCAAACCTCCTATACCCGAGCAGCTGGTTTACCAGACGCGGCTGGTTTACCAGCCACTATTCAAACTTCCATATACCCGAGCGGCTGGTTTACCAGATGCGCTGGTTTACCTGCCACTATTCAAACCTCCATATACCCGAGCAGCTGGTTTACCAGACGCGCGTGGTTTACCAGCCACTATTCAAACCTCCATATACCGAGCGGCTGGTTTACCAGATGCGGCTGGTTTACCAGATGCGGCTGGTTTACCAGCCACTATTAAAACCTCCATATACCCGAGCGGCTGGTTTACGAGCCACTATTCAACCTCCATATACCTGAGCGACTGGTTTACCAGACGCGGCTGGTTTACCTGCACTATTCAAACCTCCATATACCTGAGCGACTGGTTTACAGACGCGGCTGGTTTACCTGCCACTATAAAACCTCCATATACCCGAGAGCTGGTTTACCAGACACGGCTGGTTTACGCCACTATTCAAACCTCCAATACCTGAGTTTACCAGACGCAGCTGGTTACAGATGCCTCGTCAAATAACCAAAGACCAGAGTGGCCGTTTTACCAGTCACTATTCAAACCTCCACATACCCGACCAGCTGGTTTACCAGGTGCGGCCGGTTTAATGGCCGCTATTCAAACCTCCATATATGCGAGCGGCTGGATTTTTCTATCGGGAGCCCATGGCGGGGAAGCCGAAAGTCCATGGACCTCAGCGTTCAAAGGGTTAATATATTTTCTTACTAATTACATATACAATACTTATGTGTTGTAGTCCTGCAGCGTCGTCTGATATTTCAGGATCAATTTTCAAATTTGCATAAAAGCACCAAAATTGTACACATGTAGAATAATGTATTCCGAAACAATTCTAGATATGGAGCCACCCGAGATTGTGCCTTGGTCAGCTTCGGCGACCATTTTCCAAAATGGCCACCATTCTACTTTAGCGAAATTGGCTATATGCTCTTATTTTCTTATTGTATTGGTGGTAGATATAAGGAAAGTGTAAAATTCAGTAAATTGACCATGAAAAGGCATATTCAAATATTATGAGCCAGTATTTTCGGTAAAAAAGCCATTATTTGATTTGTAAATTGCTGCTCTCCTGAAACTTTTGCTGAAAAGTACCCATTATTGCCTGGGAACAAGAGTCAATGATATTCATCACATTCAATGGGTTTGGAATCAACAAAAATTGCATTATAGATTACATACTTTACTCTATTTCGAAAAGGGAACTGATAATCGTGATAATGACAAACTACAGAATGTAGTCAAATAATTATTGCACACTTCACTTTGAAGTGGCTACGGTTTACTGTCTACTACCATTCTACCAGGATACATGGTACACGCATACATCAGTCTAGTACAATATGAGTTTCTGAGCTCAAGTGTACTGGCTCTGGATCAAGAAGTCAACGCTTTTACAAGCAATGCGACTTTGCATTTGCACATTCTAAGCTCGGCCGATATCTCAGTCTGTGTCTACTGCGTCTGTCTACTGGCATTCTCCTTCACAAGCACACAGTCCAGTGCATTGCAATTAGCCTTCTTGCATTTGCAGCGGTTTCTACAGCCTTTTTGCAGCCGCACGCCACCAGCTCGAAGCAGCTTTTTGAAGCCTCAGGAGTGTTCCAGAGCGGTTCGTAGGACCCATCCTCTGTTTTCCGCCACCCCAGCTTGTTGGTGATGGAAGCACGGGTTGAGGGACCAAGACCTGTCCCCAGACATAGCCACCCTGGAAGACTGATCTCTTCACATGCTGTTCCAAAGCATCGTAGGTAGGGATGCGCTGGACGGAGTTCCTCTTGGCGAAGATTCTTTCTGCCTCGTTGACGTCCGTATATGGACTGGTACGGTCATAGAGGAGCACCACAAACCTTTCAATGCAGTGCATTGTGTCATCCTGGATGTTGACTGGCTGTGGTCAGGGTCACAAGAGAATCTGTCAGTTCTGGAAACGAGTTCCATGTGCCCAGGCAGATTTCTTCCCATGCCCACGAATGCTGATACCGTGTCACATCGGTCATGGCGTGGAAGACAGGGAGGGCACGTGCTTTTGTGGCCGAGGGAGGCAGCTATTTCATGGGCAGAGTGTAGCGGTAGTTCTTGCCCGTCCCAAAGGCAATCCAGAGTTCATCCACGCATGGTAGTGCCTGGGCTACCATCACCGCCAAGACGACGACGTCGGTGTCTACGGTTCGAACTTGAATCCGACGGTGGTCATGTTCTGCAGCATGGGCCACATGTAGCCAATATTACCAATTACAACACCACTTCCACCACTACTACCACCACAACAAAATACTTCTGAACCTGTCACTGATGCAGTGTGCGAAAATGGATTTTCCTATAAAAATGACCATTTTTCCCCAATACAATGGTTGGAAATATAATAAATCAACACAAATGACATTTGTATTGTTTTCCTTTGTAAATGCGCATCACATGGAGTATTTATCACCTCTGAGAAACCTACAAAGAGTAATACAATGATCCATGTTGTTAAAGTGGAAAATGGCCGCCAAAGCTGACCAAGGCAAAATCTCGAGTGGCTCCATATCCAGAATTGTTCAGAATACATTAGTCAACATCTGTACCAATTTTGGTGCTTTTATGAAAAGTCGAACAATTGGTTTGCTATGCGCAGTACTATTGGAAAATGTATATAAACCGAGGTTTGTCTTGGATTATTATTTCATATGCAGCCTGTGGCTGCTGGTTGCATCATTGCTCGGAGCACAGCTGTGCCGCTGATGCCGCCCGCTGATCTTACCAGTAACCTGGTATTCATTTTGCCAACCTCGGAAGGATGACAGGCTGAGTCAACCGACCGAGAGTTATTTAACGGAACGACAGGGGCTCAAACTGAACACCCTAAGATCTTAAGCCTGACACCTCAACCATTAAGCCAACACCAGGCTTACATCTTCGATTATTGTGAGCATCTCGTTACGGGGACCTTTTGGACACCCCTCGCATCTCTGGGTTCATTAGGGCCTAGGTAATCAGGTATATGGCCATAAGACCTTAAAGCAGGTTGGAATTAAGAAGACCCTTTATTATCGTGTCCTTTACAGAAATGGCCAATTTTTAGATCGAGATGGATTTTTAGACTGATATACTTGCAATGTGCTGGAAATGAACAGCCAGGTATAGGGCACACACAAAGACAAGGTTAACGAGCTTGTTTTTGCCTCATTATGGTTGCACTTTTTTATACTGACCATGTCAGCAATGGTTCAGAAAGTCTGACACTCACCTCACTCACCACTCAAAGTGAATATTTTCATGAATTATTTGCTCATTTGTGTTTTTTAACGAAGCAGATCATCTTGTACCCTGGAGCTGCCTCGAGGTACCCACACTCACCTCTGAAATATCTAGCCTGGGTTTGAATCCCGACCCAGGTATAAACTGTCATCCGGCTGGTGTTACGCATAACGTGTGTGCCCGTCCCTCCTATGGACGTTAAACCAGTTGTCCCATTTGTCAGCATTAGTCAGTGCACGTTAAAGATCCCACAGTGTCCCAAAGTAGGTGAGTCATCGCTGACACCCTCAACGAATGATAAATTCCAACCTCAGCCGCAGGTAGCAAGTGGTCTGGTCTTCTTGCTCCTGGATATCCCTTGACACCACGTTACACCACTATCTATCTCTGAGTGTGGTTGTTGTCTTGGGCAGTAGCTCCGACACTATAAATAAAATCACATTCCCATGTTATTCGCATGTCACGTGTGTGCGGCCATCTAGGCTACGAAGGGCAACCATGATATTCCTTCCCCTTAACCCGAATTCCTCCGAATCCACTTCCCTAACCTCCTTTCTGCCTCCTATTGCCTATCCTCCTCTTACAATCCCCCAATATTATGTC
>CM068968.1:32166543-32216184 GCA_035128595.1 Eptatretus atami
CCCTCTCATATTAACCTCTAATTGTGATTTATACAAGCACCAACATGTATGTACACAATCCATATATCTATGCATTCGAGCTTTGTTCCGAATTTCCACTGAGTATTAAAACAAAACAGGACAGCAAGAAATGGCGTGGAAAGGGTTAATAAAAGAGGAAGCGTAAATCAAGGGTGCAATTATTTCAACAAAAATAGCCTGTCATGATGACAAAATAACATGATTAAAACCACAATGCATTGCAGCAGCAAGTCCATCAACCAATGCGTTGTTCGAATTGGGACATCATCTCAGCTGTTGAAGACACTTCTGTTCTGACTCACCGATGATAAATAAATACAATATTATACTGTTGATTATATTGTGGTTTGTGAACATGATGTAAAATATAACTTAGATAAAAGGGCCTGTTGTTGATGTAACATTTATTACCTCCGCCACCAAAGATGGATTATGGTTTCACCCCTCTCTGTATGTTTGTTACTTTTCAAAACTGAAGATTTTTCAAGTATATATTGGTCAGTCGATTTTGTTATTCTGTCTGTCTGTTTGTTTGTTGGGTGGTCGCTGCTAGAGTACCCTTATTCTCAGTTTTTCCGTCTGTCTGTATGTTTGTATGTTTGTGTGTATGTATGTTTGTTTGTATGTAATGGACAGCTCTGGAGGCCAGAGGAGTCAACCGATTTTGATTAAACTTGACAGGAAGGTTGATACCAGGATCTAGTTCTATGCCTTTGAGCACCGTTGCTATGGACGCCACCGTTGCCTAGCAAGGGGACTTTGAAATTTTTGAAAAATCCTAAAAAATTTATTTTTTCGAAAATCAAAAATCGGCTTCCAAGCTTTTATGCGCACTATAATCAACCTATTTGTCAAAAAATTTCAGCCAGATCCGTCAAAAACTGTATGACTACTGACTCGTATGCAATTATGTAGCGACCACCCATGTCGCCTACCGGCTTGTCTGTTTGTCAATCGCCGACAGGTCACAATTCTAAACCGATCGTCATGAAACTTCACCAAGTCGTAGAGGTAGTCTCAACCGATAAGCCTATTGATTTTGAGGTCAAAGGTCATCTTGAGGTTAAATTTCTGAAATCGTCAATTTTCATTCGATTGACTTGAAAATTAAACAGCAATTTCATAGTGCATCACTGAATTGGGAAACCAACTATTTTTGAGACCATTAAGGTCATTGGTCCACTCAAGGTCAAACTTCTAAAATCATCAATTTTCAACCGAAAAATCGACAATTTACATCCTATCAACTTGAAAGTTGAACATGATTTGCATAGTCCATCACTGAATTGGGAAAACAACTATTTTTGAGGGCAAAAGGTCAAAGGTCAACTCAAGGTCAAACTTCTAAAAATCATCCATTTCAATCTGAAAAATAAAAAAATTTCATCTGACTCACCTGAGCTTTGATTAAGATTGTCAATTTTAATCTTAATGAAATGGACAATTTGATGTATCCATGGCAACCTTTGGAGAGGGAGGTGGATTTTGCAAATATCGTGCTCTGTCCGATGTCTTTTTCTTCTTTGTTTGTCTGTCTGTGAGCAGGGTATCTCAAGAGGTTATGGACAGATTCGGTCGAAACTTACTGGACAGGTTGGGTGTGTAACAACGACGAGTTGATTCGATTTTGGTGAAGATCCGAATCCGGATCCGTATCCAATAATTTTTTAAGTGATTCACCATTTGGAAATGGGGCCAAAAACGACATATAGCATGATATCTCAAAGGTTATGGACTGATGCGGCCAAAACTTGGTGTACAGGTTGGGTGTCTGCCAAGGACGAATTGTTAGATTTTGGTAAAGATCCAGATCCGGATACGAGAAATTTTAAAGTGATTCTTCACCATTGAGAGATAGGGCGAAACCGATATATATCTATATATATATGTATGTATGTATGTATATATATGATCACTATCTCAAAAAGTTGTGGACGAATTCTGACGAAGCTTGGTGGACAGGTTGTGTGTGTCACAAGGACGAATTGATTCGATTTTTGGGAAGATCCAAATCTGGACCCGGATCGGATAATTTTTTAATTTATAAAGTGTTTCTTCACCATTGAGAGATCAGGCCAAAAACTATATATAGCACGATATTTCAAAAAGTTAGGGGTGAGTTATGACAAAACTGGGTGTATGAGTTAGTTAGGTGATGATAACAAGCAGATTAGATTTTGGAGGTCCGGATCCAGATCCAGATCCGGCCTACTAGTGGGATAGAAAACATAAACTGATCAACCTGGTGGAGGTATGTGCTCTCCCGAGTGCCATTGTAGTTATTTTTGTTTTATCCCCTGGAAACACATTTTTGACCATCGATCAGCCCATTTACACACTGTCTATTTTTTTTCATTTATTCTGAACAGCATAATACTGTACTACAAATGAAATTTGCTTCAGAATTCTTCTTGTAAAAATTATTCTTTGGAATATTTCCATTTTTCCTCGTTGCATGCCTTTGGGTAATAAAACAACACAGCTCATGCACTTCTGAGTCAATGTGTCCGAGGTTTGATTCTCGACGGAATCGTAGCTAGCCACTACTCCTACACTGGTGCATTTAACAGCAGACATTGGGACATAATAAAGCACGCCATAATTGTTGAAGTGGTGTGAAGGCCTTACCTTAGGTTTTTAAAACATTACGTTCTGCTTCTTTGCTTGATACTCAGCAGTTAGAGGATAGAACACAGATAAGCCACATCAGTTGGCATTCATGGGGGGGAGGAAATTATTCAATCCTTTATTGCGGAGAGAAAAGTGGTGTCATAAAGATGGTGTTCTTGGTACCCAGAGTTCCCTGGGAAGTGGTCACTTTCGCCAAGCTCAGTGGCTGAGTTTGTCAGTTATCAAGTCCGGTATAGTATCATGTATTTATCTGCATGTGTATGTGTGTGATTTGTGTTACAGCACCTCCATGAGCCTGAGACCCTGTAGAAAAGCCGACTGTCCTGTCTCTTTATTCCTGCTTGTGGGTGTGTAAGATCACCTGTTGTCTTTTGCAAAGGGTAAGCAGTACTTGTATGTCACCGTCGTGGTCGTCTGATGAGTCCATATGAACGGTAGAGCTTCTTTTGAGTAGAAACACCATATAGGAACCTTCCATGTCCCATACTCATTGCATGCCCTTGTGATACAAATTACCTTAATCCCTATGAAATATCCACCTGCTTCATGACCCACTGTGGTCTTTGAAGAAATAAATATTTCAAGTGGGGGCAAGATTTTCCAGCCAAAAAAGGTGGGGTAAGAATGCATTATTGGGGTGCCGCGATGTTGATAAATCCTACCCCTTTGACCATATTGTGCCTCTGTATTCCTGCCACGATTGGTTTCAACATGATGGGCCGAATGGCCGACTCTTGCGCCAAAATTGCTTGTTATCTGGACACGTGTTGCTGTGTCATAGTGGTTTACACAGCACCATATGCTGCTTCTTGTTTTCCACCCTCCCTGGGTCGCCTTTGTCCTTCCGTGTGAGGGATGATGTCGAGGACGGTCCTTCAGTGAAAGGGGGTGGGGGGTGGGAGGGGTCCCTGTTGCGCATTATATGACCATAACCCACAATCCCCTTAAATTTTTCCCTTCTGTCTTCTTCTCTTATAATCTTCCTCTTATACCATTGCCCAAGCAATTTTCCAGCACATAGTACTGTGTAGTTAGTTATACCATGTACACTGCCATGAACGCCTGTCGGGCATATCCACCGACATACAGTATGTCAAGTGGAATCAGCGGTATTGTGAGAGTTACAACTATGGTTATTACAATTGATGTATGCTTTTCTTGTTTTATGAAGGACAGAAGGTGTCTGGAAACCTGTGAACTGTTGCAGCTTCAACAATAGCCACCAGGATCTGCTTACCAACATGAAGGGCCATGGTGGACCGCACCATCGGCCACCACAGCAGAACCCCGGCGGGTATCATCAGGACTCGATCCGCTGCAAGCATAATCCCTCAAATCTTTATGTTTCAAACCATCGGGCACAGCCACACTCTGGTCATGTCAACAGCCCACAGCAGCCTCGAAGTGGTCAGACATCTCGGCGGTATCCTTCTCCCCCAGAGTTTTGTCGGCTCGAAGGAAGACCTGGCCAGCATGAATTCCTGCACCGTCAAGCAACTGTGACAGGCGATGGTCGCTGCCATGGAGGCTATGCTACATCTCCCGAGGTGATCTTATTTGTACGATTGTATTTGCAAGAAGCTTAAGCTATAATTATAGCCAAGAAGTTGCATACTCGTCTCTCAGTTGTCGAGCCTGTATTTGAGTCTTGATCCAGCCACACATAAACTGTCCCTCTGGTGTTTTGCAGGCAGGATGAGGCATCATTGTGTGTGCTGTCTATCTGATGTATGTAAAACTGGGTGTCCCATCTGCTGGCATTAGTTGGTGGACATTAAAGATTTCATGGTGTACTTTGGGAAGAATAAGCGAGTTATTGCTGGTGCTTGAAACAAATTACAAATTGCTGGACTAAGCTGTAGGGGTATTGCATCAGTGGCACAGCTGAACCCTACCCAGCAAATGATACAACCCATTCATACAGCCATATGCTGCACATGAAAGAAGAAATAGAAGGAAGTTTCCTAATTAGTATTTTTGCTTCCTACATTATATATTTTTATTATTTTATTGTCATTTTAATTCTTAGATTCATATTTGAAAGTTGCATCGCCTGCCAACTGGCGTATGCATTGCATGCCAACTTGTGACATGACATCAAGTAATTTCTGTGGCTTTGTTGATAAGGTGCGACAACATCAAAACCTTTTTTTTTCTTCTCATTTCTTAAGGTTAGAAGCATGTGCAACCTCTTGCATCCAAAGATTTGTTTTCTAAATGCTCAAAGTCAGAGCATATGATGTATGTGTATGTAAATCAACATACTGCGTGTGTGTGTGTGTGTGTGTGTGTGTGTGTGTGTGTGTGTGTGTGTGTGTGTCTTCCATAACTCCAACACCATGAAATCTCGTGGCCCAAAACTTTGCATGCATTCCCTTGGAGTGCATGAACGAAATCTGGGTATTTGGGTAAATTTAAACACCCCTTTTGTAGATCATTAATGGAGTACTCATCATTAAAAAAAAACCTTACCAACATGGCAGCATGCCATCTTGGTCGGCCTGCTGTCACCTTGCAGTGGGGGGAAGGGGGGGAGGGGTGAGGATTTAAGCCGCCATTTTCTTTCGGCCTTCTCAAAAATGCCTTGACTAGGAACAAGCTGCAAACGCTTTCTGTACGATAAAGCACTCAAAATTTTTTTTTTCACTTTCTTCACTCATATCATTGAATGCCTGACCTTCATACTTACGAATTGCTGTGTACATCGTTTTTGTAGTTGCTATAGTTTTCAAATGATACGTGGATTTTCCACGATGGCCTCTCATGGACTAATTAAAGTATATAATCAAAATCTGTCTTTGCATTTGAGGATCAGAGCTCGTGAACTCATTAAATGTCGAAATCTGGAGTGAAATCTGAAAATTTTCAGAAATTAACGATTGGTATAACTAGGCGTATTTACTTTAAGCAAGGCCAGCATGAATTCCTGCACCATTCCTCCCTCCTTCTCCATATTTGCACAAGAAAATGTGAAATTTGCCAAAGCATTAAACGTAACTTATTTTCCTGTTTGGACGATTATATTGAGTGAAGAAAAGATTAAGGAATGTGCCCAAACTATAACTTCATTGAGTGCAATGAAAATAATTCAGTAGCAGGCCAAGTTCGGCTGCAGGATTGCTGTGAAGACTCCCACCGCACGAGCAGTGTGCTTATTGTGCCTGGGTTCTCCGTGGGGGAAATCCGGGGAGTTAGGAAGGCAAAATAAATAAAAATTAAAGATCAAATTAAAGGAACGATTAACAAGATGGGAGAATTAGAGTGAGCAAAGCAACGAGGCAAGTGAAGTACAACTTCAAGAGAGAATTGGGAAATGTTTTCAATGGCTACAAAGCGATGCTTGCTGGAAAAAAAACCCCAAAAAAGCAATGCAGAAGACTCTCTTTGGCTTCTACCAGAAGGTTAAAAGGCCTCGAGCTGATGTACCTGCAGCATCAGCATCCTCAACTTATTTTACAACATCAACAACTCGATCACCTTGAAGAAGAAGTGCAAAGAAGAAGCCAGTATGTCCTCTCATGGAGTTGGCAGACGTGAAGGAAGGGGGCAGACAACACTGAGCCACTGTCTGACTAAATATCACACACTATGCATCCTCACAACACAACAGGATGGTCGAGAGGTACACACACTCGCTCTCAGCCGTTTAGCTTGGGTTTGAATCCCAACCCAGTTATAAACTGTCATCCTGGTGTTTCACAGGCAGGTATTGTACCCCTAGGTATTGTAGTTTATTGCAATACCATTTTAATTTCTTTACTCTTTTAAAAATTTCAAATCAAATATTTTTTTGTCTGTCAGGAACACATTCCTCTTTAACACATTTAAAACTCAATGGGACTTTGAAGTTCGATTTACATTATTTCGATTTAAACGATGGTTTTCCTATGAACATGCCTGGTGTTGGCTTCATCACTAGGGTGGTGAGCTTTGGATCCTTGGGTCCTGAATTCAAATCCGCTCAGCTGTTGAATTAATACCAGGTGGGGTTAACTCAGCCATCATCCTTCCGAGGTCGGCAAAATGAGTGCCAGCTTGGTGGTATACTGTGTCGGAGTGGCGACCCGTCCAGGATTGTGCCCAATAACCAAGGAGACTGCTGAGGCAGCACCAACGCTCTGCAAGCGTATGGTCCCAATCTCCTCCTCCTCGAGGAACGCATCAATGACATAAAAAAGTGTCTGTGTGAGTGTGGGCGTGTGTGTGTGTGTGTGTGTGTTGTGTGTGTGTGTGTGTGTGCGTGCGTGCCCATGCGTGCGTCGTTCAAAAAGCATAGCATAACCTCTCTTTGTTTTGCTTGTCTCAAGCCCTCCTCACCCTCCCTCCCAGAATGTATAGCGACGTGTGGTGAGGCATTGCTCTTCTCCCCCCTTTCCTCACTCCCACCCCCCTTCCTCGCTCCCCCTATCCTAATTCCACCCCTCTCGCTCCCTTCCTTCCTCTCTCTCCCTCCTCTATCTCCCTCCCCCTTCCTCGCTCCCCCCTCCCCCTCTCTCTCCCTCCTCTATCTCCCTCCCCCTCCTCGCTCCCCCCCCTTTCTTCCTCCTCCTCTCCTCTCTCTCTCTCTCTCTCTCTCTCTCTCTCTCTCTCTCTCTCTCTCTCTTCTCTCTCCACCCCTCTTAGTATTTCCATCAGCAAAAGACAGGTGGTATTTTGAATAATATAAAAGCAGGTTCGGTGAACGTGAAGCCTTTTCCTTGATTTTTATACAATTCCATACCCCTGGCCCAACTGCCCTGAAATTTACTCGACCACATTATTGTAACGTGCGCTAGTTCAATGTCATGAAAAAATTGCAATTCTTAATCACATAAATGTTAAAATACAATATAACAGCGCTCTGGCTGATTGAACATCCTCGGCAGGAAGAGGAGCAGAGCTTGGTTTATGCCTTTGCCATTCCGCATCGTGTTCGAAGGTGAATTCTTTGTCAGGAATGGATTTGTCAGTGCTACTGTATGGATTTTGTTCTTATCCATAATTACCCTGTGCACGCGAAGAGAAAAGCGGGATTAAGCAATTGGTTCATGTCCATCCGTCCATCTGTCTGTCTGTCTCTTCAGTTTATGATCGTCAGTCAGAACTTTATAACATGGATGTTATAAAGGACACATACAACAAATCGGAACATGAACGGGAAGACAAATCTTTTGTTAAGGCTCAGAATTTGTCCCAATCGCACGTGCGCAGAGAGGAATGAGATAATTTTTTTTTTTAGTCTGTCTGTCTGCCTGGCAGTCAAACAAAATTGAAAATCATTCCAAACAAGAAACTCACTGTTTTGAAGGACATTATAAAGGACACATACAACAGGCATGAATAACCAATATCATGTGTTAGATCGGGTGATGTAATAGACACTGCAGAAAATAAAATGGCAGTAAATCTCGGAATTAATTTATTTTAATGACTTTTACAATCTTTATTTTATTTAAATTCAATTATATACTTGAACACTGTGGTACGCAAATCGCCTGTCATAATACTTCCAAAAACCTCCAGTTTTGCAGTACAAACTTAAATTTAAATGAAGGTTCAATAGGGGTGGTGTAAAAGGGTGGCATTGGGACTGCTTCTGAACTACGTCAATAGCACTAAACTTCAGGGTTTTTTGTAATGATCGTTAAAATCATGATTTTTAAAATTAAAATTGAAGTAAAAATTGCACTGCGCAGGATATCGTGTTCTATGAACTCTAGTTGGATATGTAACACCTGTCTTTTTTTGTTGTTTTGGTTGTTTTTCCTTAACACTTATTTGATCGTCTTTTGTGTGCTTGCAGCCACCACCATGCAGCTGGCAATATCCACCATGGGGTTGCCTCCCACCAAGCTTGCAGGACTCACTTGAACGGCGTCATCCAGAAACTCCAGATGGACCCAGCGAGAGCCCAAGCGGAATAAGACAGCTTGTTCATTCAGTACAGAAATTATTCTCCAAATCACACACAGCAGATGCAATGGGGAAGATGAGCCAAGGCAGCAAGGCTCGCACGGAACTAATGGCCGTGGATGGACGACGTAGAGAGCAATCCAGGAGTCGTGATCACAGTAGAAACAGGGAGGTTTCTCGGCAAAGAGACTCATCAGGACACCGGGAGCAGATGCACCACCGAGACTCATCTCTTCACCGGGAGCCCTCAAGGCACAGGGAGCAATCATTGCACAGAGATCAGGCGAGATTTGCTGAGCATTTTTCACACTGGGAACCGGGAAGGTCACGGGAGCAGTCAATCCTGAGAGAACAATCATTACAGCAACACAGAGATTCTTCACTTCATCGAGAGCAACAAGCGAGACTAGCTGAGCAGGCTGCACATCTCGAACAAGCACGGATTGCTGAGCAGGCCATTCACCTGGAACAGGCCAGGCTAGCTGAGCAGGCCCGGAATGCAGAGCAGTCATGGCATAGAGAGCAAATGAAGCATTTTGAGGTATCCAGAAACCAAGAGCAGTTTGCCAATCATAACGCACCACTTCACTGGGATGAGTTCCCTCACTCGGAGAGGGCCCAGCTACCTGATCTCCCCAAGTCTCGGGAGGCAGCGGCAGGTGCTGGTGATGGAGGGCGGCCAAAACAGAGGCGTAGGAGTCGCAGCAGTGAGCGGCGAGTAGATAGACAACCACCCATCCTCTCTGGCTGCTGGAGTTCCGATGACAATCTTGATAGTGACCGTGGTGGTTATTGTAATGCCAGCGTTTTTGCCAACAGGGCAACCCACTCTTCTTTTCCTTCTGAGGCTCCTCGTCCTGTTCGAGAGCAGGTGGGGAGGCTGTCCCGCAGCAGAAGTCGACCGGGTGAAACCGGTTTGAGTCGCGGACGAGCCTGGGCCACGGTGGCAGGGTGTCGCGACAGAGATGGGCGAAGGGGACCAGGATGTGAGGCAATCAGGAGAGTCCTTCGGCCTTCCTACTCTGTGCATGATACTCACAGGCACCAACTGAAGGTCAGTTAACTGGCCGGTCTTGATTTGATTTTTGGAATTTTCAGGGCAGTGCTAATAATATCCTAAGTAGCATTTTACATTATATTGCCCACACCAAGTTTCCCAGAGGGCATGGCCTGGCACTTCACGTAAGTCAGACTCAGCAGATTCAGTCAACCCCGCTTCATCGCGGTTCACCTATCGCGCCCCCGGTTCATCGCGGGTTTTCCCTTGGAACGTAACTAATTTTTTTCTGCGATTCCCCCGGTATATCGCGGTAATAATATATAAAGTATAAATTTTATTAAGCAATAAATTATAACGCGTGGCGCTCGACCAGTCACACAAACGCACGAGACAAAGTTTCGCTTGTGAACTTCGAATATTTTCTACGTTTTTTCTCCAAGCTCACGATGCCGCCCAAACGCCCTGCACCTTCTAAGGCTTCTGGCAGGAACCGAAGCGCCAGAGGAAGGTCCTGGACGCTCCAGGAGAAGGTTAAGGTAAAGGTGCTCGATAATGCTTCGGAAGGAAAAAGGTTTACCGCCGTGGACGAGCATTGCCTCATACCCAGCACCTCAAAACCGACCAGACCAGACTAGTCGATCTCCGGCACCTCAAACCCAATCACTGCCCAACCGACCAGACCAGACTAGTCGATCTCCGGCACCTCAAACCCAATCACTGCCAAACCGACCAGACCAGACTAGTCGATCTCAGGCACCTCAAACCCAATCACTCCCAAACCGACCAGACCAGACGGTCGATTTTTTGGGGGCGTCCATTCTTCGCGGATTTTCACTTAGCGCGGGGAGGTTGGAACGTAACCCCGCGAGAAACGGGGATACTGCTACCTCCTTTCTGAAGGTCATTAGTGAGCCAACTGGATTTGTTCCGACAATCCTGAAGCATGTGGTAATTCTACCACGACGACCTTTCTTTCCAGAAGCTAATTCAACTATAACAGCACTCAGAGCACATAGTCTCCTTTAGCGTGTTCATTCTGAACAAAAATACCATCATTAACTGAACACACCAATATTGTTGCGAATCTGGAAGCCATGAACACACAAAGGCCAGGTCCTATAGATCAGTTATATCGGTAAGTACGTGTTTCTAGATAGGGTCCCGTTCTTGTGTCTAATGGGAGTTAAGTGTACGTGCGCTGTGGGTTATTTTATAGATAGGATTTTTTACATCATCACTTACAACTACAACAACACCTTCGCTCCGACACTCTGCTCGCGGCATTCTTCGCACGCTCGCCAGCGAGCACGCGCGTGGGCGGAGTCTAACATGAGCATGGCATCCTCTTTGGCAATCGGCAAGGAGCGGCATCTCACCCGCCCATTTCCGACTCAACACGATCGCCATTACGCACGTGGCCGAGGTGAGGAGGTGGGCGGGCTACAAACGCCTCCGATCGGACTTCACCCAGAAGGGTGGGAGCTGCCCCGCCTACCGTGGTCCTGTCCATGAGGACGGCCAGGGAATCACACGATGGTCCGACCAATGAGGAGGCGAGTGGCAGGAGAGGGAAGCCCCTCCCTCCTGAGGAGAAAGTGTGGTGGTCTGGACTAGTGTTCAGGAAGACGGAGTTCGAGAGATCGTGGCGTTTGTCAAGCAGCCGGTCATCTTGTGTGAGGCACTTCCAACCTGGCATCCAAAGCCAGTGAGTGGTTGTCGACAAGAGTGCGTTTGGAGAGATGGAGATCGTGCGATAGCGGTCTGCAGTCTTTGGTTGCTGGCAACGCCAGTCGTGGGTTTGAGACCCACCTGGAGGTTGGGGTCGGTGTGACTGCACGAGGCGGACAGGTACCCCGGCCGGCTCTACTGATTGAAGACCATTGAGGTCCATTTCTTTTGGGTGTGCGTGTCTGTGTGCGGGCTGTCTTGTCAAGTAGAATTGTTAAGTGCTTTTGCTTGTACATGACTGCATTTCTTATAGTCAGATAACTCTGCTCTTCTGTGTTCCCCTCCCTGCCTATTGTAAATAAATATCCCTTTTGTTAAATGTTCCACTCGTTTCTGTGTTTCTTTCATTGGCTTAGCCTGGTGTGTGTTGGAAAATAGCGAGGGGCAAATTGTCCATTTGGTCCGGCGCGGTCTGGTAACTCCGCTCGGTTACGCCGGATCCGAGCCGTTACCCGCGACTCGGATCGGACAGAGTCGACCGAGGGTGTGGTTTCCTCGGTAGTTGGACGGCGTGGGTACTTAGGTAAATTGGAGTTAGACAAGTGGACCCTACCTCACGCCGTCAAAATATTGGTGACCACGGTCCTGTAAGGGACCCGTGCCTTTCGGAGTTCTCTGAGAAGCACTATCTAGATTCCGGGTGTTCAGTGGAGCCGACTCTACTGCTCCACCTAGCGGTCGTGCTTGCCACCGAAACTCGGCCCCACAGCAATATTATGGCCCACTGCCATTATGGCCCATAGACCCATATCATCCATGCACCCTATTATGTCACATTACATAGTTTCTTGGCATGGGTTATGGACTTCATAAATTTATTTTGATCTTCACTCACATCAAGTATGTATGTATCACATCAGGTATGTATATCAGACTATGAAGTTTCAGATTTTTCAGATAAGAATTTCAATTCAACCAATTATGGTTGGAATACCACTTCTCCAATGATGTCATCGTTATCACCCTATGTACCCCAATGGGAGTAGATGACAAATGCCAAGTTTAAATTTTTTTCATCCAGCGATTTTGGAGAAAATGTGAATTTTTTTTCATTTAATCCAATATGGCTGCCATACCATGTGACCAATGACATCGTAAATTTAATTATCCACTCACAGCAGGTCATAGATTAAATATATGAAGTTTCAGATTTTTCAGATAAGGATTTCAATTCAACCAATTATGGCTGGAATACCTCTTCACCGATGATGTCATTGTTATCACCCTATATACCGAATGGTGAGTTGATGACATATGCGAAGTTTTATTTTTTTCGTTGAGCAGTTTCAGAAAGAAAAAAAAAATGATGTTCACATTTTTTCCTTTAATCCAATGTGGCTGCCATACCATGTGACCTATGATGTCAGAGTTAGCAATAAAGTGTTCCCCATGAGGAGTCCCTCCTACTTTTAAAGTTTTGCATCGATTGGACAAGCGGTTGCAGAGAAAAACATTTTTAAAGCAAACTTAAAGTTTCTCTTATGCAAAAATATATAGATGCAGACGCACACACGCATGCATGCATGCACGCACACACACGGGCATTGCAATAGTTTTGCATCCCCTGCCGAGCGAGACTAATAATCTAATAGTTATTCTGACTCGGGGGCAAGTAATACAACATTCTTTAATTCAAATAGTAGTGGCCTTATTTTGTGAGATGGGGTTTTCAAATCCTCATTCTTACATGTGTTTTGTACATTATTTCAATGCCTCACCGATAATAAAGTCGCTCATTTATTATTTAAATATCTATTCAGTTAGTAATACAGATGTATAGACACATGGGAAATTATGCAGAGAGATCCCTTGTAAAATTGACAACGTCAGAAAGGAGTAGAACAAGATGCCCCCAGAAATTGCCCACTATACCATCAGTCAGAGAGCCATATTGTGTACAGTGTACACATTCAAAATGCTGAACACGTAACCAAGATCATGCACCTGCCTCATACAATGTCCCTCTTACACTCTAAGTATTAATCAATGCGATGCAGTTTTATGAAACAATACCAAGTCACAGGCACTTCATATGTCTTCTTTTGTACTGTTTGTGGAACTGCCTTGATCAATCACATTCTTCCCTTGAGGTCTTCAAGAAAGCAGTGCACCACCATCTCATGTCCAACCGATGATTTCTCCCCATTAACCCTACATCACTAAACCCTCTTATTTGCAGGTTATTTAATTTTTTCCCCTACTCTTTTCCTCTTCCTTCATTGCCCTGCTTGTTGTGTCCAACCGTTGCCCCGCTTTCAAAACGTTACCATTTTACCCTCTATCTACTTGATCTTCCATGAGACGAGATATTGTTTACAAAAATATTTAAACACGAGTCGGCTCACAAATCTCTGGAATTGCCAAAACAAACACATCTCAACAGTCAAGAAACATGAATGCCATAATATAGGTAATAAGGTAACCTCGAAAGGGGTGACATAAACTCCATGGTTTCTGCTTTGAAATTGAAAAACCTCTTCATTTTCAGATTCTATTAAATGGGTGTCAAGCATTAGTATGAGGAAAGCTATTTTTACACCTGGTATACTCATGTCGTCGACCCACACAAGAAGTGCAAGGAAACAAGCATAGAAAAGGATCTTTTAACTCGTTAAGCTATTAGGGTTAGAGTTAATTATATAAGACAGGAGTAATTCATAATTCAGAAGCCACCGTTCAAATGTCCCGCAATATTATGTATGTAATGCAGTCTTAATAGTAAATATAATAATCTGTTATGCTGTTATGTTACCTTGGTTAATGCTGTGTTCCACCTGAAACATATTCAATTAAATAAATGTTTCAACTTTGACACACTAGGATTTGGTTCATCACTCCCATTCCATATCCACATCCCATGTTATATACTCGTATGTATATATATATATATATATATATATATATATATATATATATATATATATATATATATATATATATATATATATATATATACACATATAAATGTGTCTTCAAAATACACAGTGTCCTGCAAAAGTATTCACCCCCTCCCAACAATAATTCCACATTTAGGTGAATTATGAATTATGTAGAAATAATTTTTCCAAATGAACTTTTTTATTCATAACTGAAAAAGATCAAACTAAACACTGTTATCATTGATGAAGGTTACATGTCAGGAATACCTGTAAAATACATGTACAAATCAAAATTCACTGGTTGTAAAAGTATTCAGCCCCTTAGATCAGTACTTGGTGGAAGCACTTTTTACAGCAATGACTGCTACGAGTCTTTTTAGGTAGTTCTCTACCAGCTCTTCACAGTGAGTTGGTGAAATCTTTACCCATTCTCCATGTGAAAATTGCTCTAGTTCTGCCAAGTTTGATGGGGATCGTCGATGAACTGCAATCTTCAAGTCATGCCATAAATGTTCAATTGGGTTAAAGTCAGGACTTTGACTGGGCCAATCAAGAACATTTATTTTATTGTTATTCAGACACTCCAGTGTGGCTTTAGCTTTGTGTTTCAGCTCATTGTCCTGCTGAAATGTGAATGTCCTACCGAGTTTCAGATTCATGGCTGACTCGAACAAGTTTTCATCAAGGATTCTCCTGTACTTTGCACCATCAATTGTCCCTTCTATCCTGACAAGCTTTTTAATTTTTATTTTTTTCTTCTTTTTTTTCTATCACTCAAATCTTCTTTTTTTTTGGATATATACATATATATATATATATATACACACTAGCAGGGTGTGCTTACACATTGAGTAAGCATACGAACCGTGCTTCCCCATTGCCTTGGGTTGCTTATCTGCATTTGATTTTTCATACATTTATTTTCTTCTTTTTTTCATTTATTTATATTTTCATTTACGGATGCTTTCCGATGGTTCTGTGATTTCTTATGGTGCATGAGCTTCCATGTCCATTGGCACACAAAATTACCATGCTTCCCCATTGTCTCTGGTCACTCACCAGCATTTTTTTCATTTTTTTTTCCCATTTATTTTTATTTTCATTTATGGATGTTGTCCGATGATTCTGTGAATTTTTTCCGGTGTACCAGCTTTGATTTCCATCAGCATACAAAATCTGAGCTTTTTACGTCACCCGCAAGGTACCGATCTTTAATATCAGTCAGTGAGTCAGTGGTTAGAAAGAGCTTTATATATTAGATACTTTTACATGTATATATATATATATATATATATATATATATATATATATATATATATATATACATACACACACACACACACACACGAGTCCAGTTGTTTGTTTGTTCCTTCAACGTTTCCAACCCTTTGGGCCAATTTCCCCGAAATGTGCTGTACTGCAATATTTTCACCTGCTTGAGGTCAACGTCACAATAAAAACTTTCAATTATTATCCAAATTGATGGTACAACATGAACTAACAGTGTTATGGCCAATTTACGATCTGGATCGTATGTCAGGTGTCCCCCTCAGCGAGGAGAGGAGCAGAATTTGGTCAACCTGTCTCTATATTAAACTCAATTTTAACTTAATCTCGGCAATTATTTCAATATTATATACTCAAAACTCAATGTCTACATCTGGTTGCATGTTCTGGCAGGGCCTATTTGGTCATGGCACAAACCCAAATGCCAACTGTTATGAAAAATACCAGGAGGTCTTAAAAATCCTCATGAATGCAGATGGGACAGCTTGATTTTCGTCCCCATCCTAAAGTGTGACCGAACTCGCCTACTCTTTGTGAAAGACAACGTGGAATCTTTAAAATCCACCATTGCTCCCCAGGGCTGGCAGATGGTTCCTCCGGTTTAAGGACCTTCTGATGGATGATGCACACACACACATCAATGCATCATCTGGCATCCAAAACACCAGAGTGACAATTTATAGCTGGGTCAAGATTCAGACCCAGGCTAGGCAGCTCAAAGGTGAATACACATTGAAGCCGGCGGGATAACCTCTAAGTTATTTGGCTGGCTTAAATTCCTTCATTCTAAATGGCTGAAATGGCTTCATTCAATGAAGAAGATAGATCTATCATACGTTGAGAAATTTAATTAAACTGTCTGAAGAAGACTGTACAAGAACAAGTATTGCAAATGTCAGTTACTTTTAATGTCAGACCACATGCTTACTGATCACCTCGTGCAGATTTTATTTCTTCTTTTACTGTCTTGGCCCACTAACCATAACTGTTGCAAGCTTGACACTCCAATTTTAATTGCCAATGAAACAACAAGAACCTACGATTTGTCGGATGCAGCCACCTTCCTCAGAACACTTCCAACAATGCAATAAAGTGCTGGCACTTCAACACATGCCCTCGTGCTGGCACTTTATTGTATGGAAGCTGCTCAAAATCTCACATTACATGGCTGAACTCTACAAAAGTGCAGCTGAAAGTGCAGCAAGCTCTCAGGCAAATCTGGGTCAATCAACAGGAAGTAAGTTTGGGTACAGGCCTCCATCATGGATATGACCTCTGGAGATGAGTGTACATCACCATACTCCATAATACCTTGATCTCCATCTCCATAGATGTTTGCAGGTAATCAGCAAAAGCTCACAGGTAAACAAATCTCTTTTTGAATTTTCTGTTGTTGTTGTGTGGTCACACGCCCATCATTGTTGTGAGTTCCTGGAAAGTCAGAACGAGGCCTGATGTCAGAAAGGTCACAGAAGTAATGGGTTTTAATTTCTATGCAGCCAAACAATCCAGTCTTGGGTACAACTGAATAAATGGAATTCTATGCATTAGAAGTGAATGGAACAACCTGTAACAAGAAAAGGATATATTTCAATTTGTTAGCATTCAAGAACGGTCTACTCTGAGCTCTATTCAAAATACTGAGCTCAAATTGGTGGGTATTTTATTTTAGCAAGAATTCATTGTCATAAATCAGAGAATTTTAAAGTACAGTAATTGAAAGACATCTTTTCTTTCACAGATACCGGTGGAGGAATGGAGCAGGAGTTGCCATGCAGGGTGTGTGTCCCAGAACCAATTTCCTGTGACATTCACACAAATCAACTAAGAACGTGATACGAGTCTCCATAACAGTAACACACAGATTCCAGGTTCCGTCGGCTTTTATCGTGCTGTTTGTTCTTTTTCCTGTCCTGCTTCATCCCTTGGATGACTTCCTATAACATGTGGTTGTGAATTGCTGTCTGAAGGCCTGAAAGCTGGAAAGGGGGCGTCAATTTATTACGAACACAAAGGGACTAGGAATATCTTGAGAAAGTTGAAATTGAGTGAAGAAGGATATGCTAGGGGGGAGGGGAGGTACATTAAAGTGGAGGTTAATGTGGGAGGGATGGGGGTTGCAAGGAAATTTGAAGAGGTAGAGTCATGAAGGGGAATAAAGGATGCATGTATGGAGCACATGTGAAGGAGGGGTGGGAGCCCAAAAATCACTTTTATAAATGGTGCTTAATTGCCTTTTTTGAAGGCCTGTCTTGGAATCTTATCCATGTTCTGGCAAAAAAAAAAAAACAATAACAAGCAGTCATAGACTGGTACTTAACGAATCGTCAATGACCTCTGAACTTGTCTAATAAGAATGTCGCTAGAGAAGGTAGCGACGCAAACCAGAAGTTTCTATGGATTCTGTACCAACCATCAAAATCGAAACGTCGACCGAAGCAAAAATCTCCATTCTCCACGCATTATTTTAATATTATTTTATCAAAGTCACAAAACCGTAATATTCGGCCATCCCACAACAATCTTTAAATAATCCGACCGGCTTAGCGAGTCAGGCATGCGACGATAACATTTTTGGGATAAATGACTTTTAAACACCATCTTTATCGAAAACACCGTCAGCGCGCACACGCAAAACCTTTACGTGACTCAACGACGCGTCTAGCTCGAGCGCGCTGCACCACATGACGAGCCGTGAAGGCGGCGATGAAATATTTTTTATACAATCTTAAAACGTCTCCAAACAATCCGATTTTTAAGATTTCGACAACGAGTGTTAATCTACTTAGCCATTACCAAAAGTGAAAAAAGAATTGCGATCCGAGTTAAAACGAACTCGTACGTCGACCGAAGCAAAAATCTCCATTTCTCCACGCAATTATTTAATATTATTTTATCAAAGTCACAAAACCGTAATATTCGGCCATCCACCAACAATCTTTACATAATCCGACGGCTTAGCGAGTCAGGCATGCGACGATAACATTTATTGGGATAAAAAAATGACTTTTAAACACCATCTTTATCGAAACACAGGTCAGCGCCACCACAAAACCTTTACGTGACTCAACGACGCGTCTGCTCGAGCGGCTGCACCACGTGACGAGCCATGACGCGGGCGAGTGAAATATTTTTTGTACAATCTTAAAACGTATCGAAAAATCGATTTTTACCAGAATTTCGACAAACCGAGTTTAAGCGTCCTAAGCGATCGCAAAAACCGAAGACAAAATTAAAATCGAAGTTAAAAAACCTCGTAACGTCGACCGAAGCAAAAATACTCCATTTCTCCACATGAATTTACGGAATTATGTTTTGACCTCACTGTGACCTTGACCTTTGACGATTTGACCAAAATCTAATCAGCGCTAGCCATCACCCTCCTGAATCACGTGTGTAATTTGTAAGCTTCTTTCCGTTCTCGAGTTATCGTGCCTACAAACAAACACACAACAACACAAACCACACACCACACAACAAACACACAAACAAGGATGGAAGTCATCAATATACTTACGAAATCTCTAGATTTCGTAAGTAATAAAGTTGTATGCAATGTCGAGGTTCGTGGAAGAGCTACAACATAGAACAGATCAGGACATAACAGAACAAAACAGTAAAAAGAGATAGGCGAAACACATCAGCAGCAGTGATGAGGGACAAAATAAAAATGAGAATTGGAGAACTAAGGGATACGGAGAATAATGAGGGCTAGGTGTCAATATGAACACAACCTCAAACTGTCAGGAAGGAAAAGCTGGAAACTTGGAAAGAGGTGCACTTGAGGAGGATTAACAGGGTAGACAAGATCATGGTTTTTGGATGGGGGATGATCTGAGATGGTGGTGAAGAGCTGTCTTGCAGACTCGGATGGAGCAACGAGATTGAAGAGAATGGGGAAGTTGGTGGGGGTAAAAAAGGCAAACGAATGTGTGGACATGAGCAGTGATTCTGACGGCCTTTACATTTTCAGATGCTTTCTAGTTATTTACTTTTGTCATTGTGCATAAAACGAGTCACCAATTTAGGTCATGGATGCATTCCTAAAAACTGCGACATTATACGAAACGACGTTATTCGGATACGATTTTCTCATAAACGTACATAGTGTTGTAATGGGGGATGCATTGCCAGGGAAAATGTTTTGGTCATCCTAATTTAACTTAACCTTCACTTAAGTACATATTAGAGATAGAAAGTAAACAAATCAATACAGAACATGATTGAAACAATGTATGCACACAAATCGACAATTTAATGGTGCAGGTTGAGAGTGGAGGGACGACAAGGAGGTAGAGGCAGGCGCTCCCGTGCTTCGGTGGAACGTCTGAGCCGGCTAAGTGACGTGCCGGTACTCCCTCACACCCAGCACCCAAATGATCACCATACCAGATATGGGGTGCTTTCCGCGCGGATGCTAATCGGCCCGAATCCAATCTGTCCTTTAACAAATAATCAATAATTGAAGCCGTTTGCAATCAAGGCAATTCAAATCACTCACAGACCAAGTGACTCCATGTACGTATTTCATATTAGGGAAATGGGGGAGGAAGCACAAAGCACAAGGAAACATTTATTTACACAGTTTATTCACAAAGATATGCACCCCCACTATCTGACGAACGGAAGTACACTGTACTTAAAAATTCAGAAGGAAGTTTTATCAGCCTGGCGCAACTTTCATCAACTATCGCCTCATAATGTGTTTACGACGTTCTATGGAAATGACACAAATAGATGACGTACATCAGCGACTTACTTATGCATCAGGAAGAAGATAAGTTGTTGTGGGTTGTTTATTGGCACAGTTAGGCTGCTCATGGTCACTTGAGAGTTGCAATTCCACAGTGTTTCCGCATATCTCGTGGGATTGTGAGTTGGACAGGCGACCGTCATGGGCTATGACATGTAGGAGACACGCTGTTTGTTTTGATTGCATTTTCTGTGCTTGATGTGGGAGAACGGGAGGGGGGGAGTTGAGGAGTTGTGGTAGGGGAGTGAGGAGAGGGTTTGAAGGTGAGGAGTCGGGAGGGGATTGAAGCCTTATGGCTGAAAGAGGTAGGTTGAGGACTTGGGGTGGGAGGTAGTTGAGGATGGGTCACATTTTACATTGTGCGGATGTTCCGTGGGTCCCTGCTAGTTACCTCTACCACCGAAGGTAGGCGGAGGTTATGTTTTCACCCCTGTCTGTTTGTCTGTTTGTCTGTCTGTCTGTGAACACGATATCTTAAAAATGTAGACAAATTCGGGCGAAATTTGGTGGAGAGGTTGGATGTGTGACAAGGACGAAATGATTCCATTTTGTTGAAGATCCCAATGTGGATCTGGATCCCCGAATTTTTAAGTGATTCTTCACCATTAAATGATGGGGTTACAACATATATATATCACGATATCTCAAAAAGTTGTTGACGGATTCGGACGAAACTTGGTGGACTGGTTGGGAGTGTGACAAGGCCGAATCGATTCGATTTTGGTGAAGATCCGAATCTGGATCCAGATATGAGTTTTTTACTTTTTAAAGTGATTCTTCACCATTGGGAGATGGGGCCAAAAACGATGTATAGTACGATAGTTCAAAAAGTTGTGGAAGAGTTATGACAAAACTTGGTGGATGAGTTGGTTAGGTGACAAGAACAAGTCGATTCAATTGTGGTTAAGGTCCGGATCCAGATCCGGCGGCCGACCAGTGCGATACAAAACTTAAACTGTTCAACCTGGCGAGTGCCGCTCTAGTTATTATTGTTCTTATTAACCCTCCTCCTCCCCCTGGCCCAATTTATTGTGGAGGCTTTTCCCTCTCAAATCTAATGGATTTTGTTGCATTATATAGCACTTACACATGAGAAACATGTTGTTCATCAGGTTGTTCATGCTATAAACTTTTACATGACTATTTAATAGCCAAGCTATTTATCAGTGGTTACTCCAGAGAAATTAACTTTGAATGAAATTTGTGCTGTTCTGTGACCTCGTGATGTACGCTGTTTGTTGCAGATTTTCACAGAAGGATTCTCTGAATCGTAGCCTAGATAGCCTGGACCAGGTCAGCATTCTACCGTCCGAGGATCCAAACACCAGGATGAGGACTCATGCTTGGGGACACTTCCACCAGCCAGGAGCCTGCGCTCAGGTGGGTTTTCTGCACCCGTCTTACAGTACATCTTAATTCTTATTTTTCACTTGCAAAGGTACCCGGCGTTGCCTCCTACCCCTTCCCCTCCATCATCCCACCCCACCCCCTTCCGGACTCCCATCCCTTTTCCGCTACAGGTGGTTTGCTCGTGTGTTTATAAGTAATGAATTGTGAGAACATAACTGTTTAAAACTCCGAGTAAGGTGTGTTGTGGTAAAAATGTGATCCTATAAAGTTTTGGCGTGATTAACCTTAGGAGCTCAGAGGAGTAGCGTCAAAACCAAACAAATAACATGTCATTCGCTTTTATATGGAAGATCACATCACTCCAAGCTCCTATTGAAATGAAATAACATCCTAAATGAAAGCAGATCGCACAAAATGGGGAAAAATTCCTTTCCGTGTTTAAAAAAAATAAAAATTGACCAGATGTGACACCGAGGCACTGCACGACACCGCGTGGTCCGCACTTTGTGCTTTGATCCATCAACCAGTTATTAGAAAGGAGAAAACGATGCATTTTTTTGTTGTGTTTAGCAGAGTGAACTGTGTACCATAGCACAGGGTGGCGCAGGGTAGCGCAGGTGACCAAACACACACACACACAAACACACACACACACACACACACACACACACCTGTTATTTAATTTACTGTTTCTAACAATTCTCTCTCTCTCTCCTCTCTCTCTCTCTCTCTCTCTCTCTCTCTCTCTCTCTCTCTCTCTCTCTCTCTCTCTCTCTCTCTCCCCCTCCCTCCCTCCACACACACACACCACACACACACACACACACATACACACACACACACCTCGTTTTTTCATTTTGTTTCTAACAATTATATCACACATATACACAATTGTACAGTATCGGCGAATCCGAAAATATAATATAATTTTAAGGATTGCTGTGAAAGATGTTAATTTCACAACATCTATATTCAACTTCATTTAAATTATAAATCTCAAAACATAATTCCCTGACCTGAAGTAAGAACCTTAAAGAGCAGGTTGCGGGTCACCAAGCATGTTCTGAAAATTTATCAATATGATTATATGTGCATTTAAATAGTTCGATGCAAACTATTGTGGTTGCCTAACTATTGGGAAAATTGATGAAATTTAACTCCGAAGTTGTTATTTCTCGAGGCTGTTGAAAAAAACAGCCGCGTGCCCATATATGGATGGTGACGTCACGTTCTCCAAAACAAAGCGGACGCTCACTCCTCATTGAAGAAGTGTCCAGTTCAGCGGACCGTTCTTTCGCTTTTTTTGAGCTTGCAACTGTCTATATTATCCTTTTTTATTTTGAATTATGTAGAACAAAGTTATTTGGATATTGTACATCATGCCTCGTACGTGTGTCGTCATATTTTTGCGAAAAATGGCTGGGAAACGGGTAATCGCTCCCACCGATTCCCGAAGGAATAAAACATTCGCCGGCAGTGGATAAGATTTGTACAAACAAACGACGGCGAATTTTCCCCAAAGAAAACGGGTAAAGAGGATCCTTTGGATACACTTGTCATTTGTGGTGACCATTTCACAGCCGAGGATTACGAAGGCAACGCAATGAGTGAGCTCGGTTTCAAAACAACTGCTCAAGTGAGACTGAAGCGTGACGCTGTGCCCACCATTCAGCCTTCTCCTCCTCAGCTGGCTCCTGCTTCATCTTCTCACACTGTGTCACCTACGATTATTCGCAATTTAGTTTTAATGGCCAATTATTCAATTAGCGCCAACGTATTTTGCCTTTTCGTAATGTCATCGCAAGGAAAAACACAAAGAGAAGAGAAGAGAAAAAAAAAAACAGAAAAAACACCTTTCAAACAACCACACAGGCCGTTCCTTCGCTCTCGTAAACGACGACGGATTGGGGCATTGTGTTTATCTATAAATGTGCATAAGAAATCGAGAAATTATTAGAATACAGTAAGTCATCACTATCCGGAAGTCCGTACTGTGTAACCCGTAATGGGGAACGCGGCTGAGAATCTCTTCCCCATCGGCCACGCCCACGCAGCAACGTGTCCTGTCATTGGTTTGGTAAATAAATGGCCATAACTTGGGAAGCACTTGTCGATTAATATCAAACCTTGAAAAGGCACATCCTCAGGGCCCAGCAATATACCTGGCAAGTTTCAATTAGATCGGATCAGTGGTTGTCGAGAAACAGCGGTCACACACACACACACACACACACACACACACACACACACACACACACACACATATACACACACACACACACAATATATCACACACACCACACACACACACACACACACACACAATTGCTGGAATTATAGATAGATATGCCACAACAGTCTCTTAAAGTTGGGTTTGTTCTAACTGTTCACTTCGCTGAGGTCAAGCTTAGCTTCAGAAGACTTCAACGCCAAGGCGACAGTGTATAATATATTTGGTGATATATTGATTCATTCTATTTCTGACTCTTGAGTGACTCGAGGGTTAAAAATTATTATATCAAGTCACAGACGAATCAAACTTACATTATTTTATGCATCGAACAAGAATGAAAATCTACAAACCAATCTGTCTGGTGGAGTCTGTCAGTGTGAACTGCCGGACAGTCAGTCCTGCCACTTGTACATGAAATAGGCCGTTTTCTTGCACTTGCAAGTGCTCAAATTTATATGGCTCAGGGCCAGAAACTCCATTGTATAAATTCCCATCATCCTCCGACTCGTCCTCGGCAATATCGGAATGAAAACACTCAATTTCATCGCCGCAGAAATCACTCTCTGATTCGCATCTCGCCATTGTCACACGCTGTTTCCGAATGTTCACGAAGTTTTCGGAGAACGTGACGTCATAACATCTTCGGTTAATTCCGGTCTGTTTTTCGATCACTGACAAAAGTTTTGACTTAAAAGTTAATTTTAGCATATTTTGAGTTTCAAATGTAAGAAAATATTGTCCCAAACGATTATTAATGTGCTTACAACCTTCGAATCACGCGAAGTCATCAGCGACCCGAAACCTGCTCTTTAACCTGTCAGCAATTGAATGGTTTTCTGACTGCGCGGATCATCAGCTGGGCACCGTTCTTCCTCGAGGTTTCGATCTTTTCACCCCAGAACCTCTCCAAACGGCGGATCCACAACCTCGGTCATGAATCCACATCAGTAGATTACCTACATCAGTCGATCCAGAACCTCAGTTACGTCCATGCAGTCAGCCAACCCATCAATGCAACATCACTAATCAGACTTTACTCGCTGGAGAATTTGATGTATTAATACATAGTTAACAACACCCATCACACATTCTATTATCAGATAATATATTAAATCATGCACATCTTACACACATGCTTTTATTATTTTTTGCCCCTGAATTACCACTGCACAGCAGCATGGGACCGAAGGAACACACACGTTAATTTCCTGTTCATCAACACACTCTCCCTTTTAGTTTATTTTTTCCCTGTGAATTAACACTGTACGAGCAGGTGACTGAACTGCGTATGTGAGATGTATCAGTAGTTTATGATAATGCATGCATGCATGGATGCACCGGGGCGTGGTTAAGCAGAGTCATGTGACCCGCCAATGTTCCGATGCTGTGCTGTATTGTGCCCGTGTCCAGATTAAACCTGTTGTTCCCACTTCAGAGCCTTCGTCCATGTCTATCGAGTATATTACAGTGGCGACGAGGATATCTTCGTGCATCGGCATATAGCAAGAATATGCAGTGGGGGATTTTTGGGAAGACGACACTGATCGCCTGAAGCAGTACTTCGTTGAAAACAAAATGGACACTGATGAGGACGCTGAAAGGCGGCGAACTGTATTACTGATCATATGCGGCGCCCCGATGTACAGCCTCATCAAAGATCTTCTTGCCCCACCCAAACTTTCTGACAAATCATATGAAGAGCTTGTCAATCTCGTGAAAAGACATTATCACCCTAAACTGGGTAACATAGTCTTGAGATATAAATTTTGTACCCACCATCGTCAAGATGGTCAGCATCCGAGTTCATGGCTGATTTATGCAGACTCACTGAACATTGTGAGTTTACAGATAAACTTGAAGAGGCATCAATGACGACTCAATTCTGTGGGAACTCCTCACTGGATCCGGCTCCAATTTGGCTAAAGTCATAGAAATAGCCACTGCGTGTATGCAAACTGCTGAGAGCCTGCGTATGATCTCTAACAAGTCAAAAGTTATCCAGCAGGATCCATTGGTTAACAAGGTTACCTTTGGCTACAAGCAAAAGTTTTTTTTAGCAAGCCACCAAATTCACCTCCACCTCCTGACATTTCTGAATCGACCCGGAAGGTTGGGGTAACTTGTTGGCGTTGTGGTGGTATTCAGCAAGCTTTCCAATGTCGGTACAGGAATTATACCTCGGACAACTGCGGTAAGTGGGGACATTTGAAATGTCGTTGTTCTCTATCCAAGTCAAAGAACTTGTCTCCTGCTTATCACATTGGGGTGAACCCTGAGGCAGCGGACGATAGGTCACAGAGCACAGCCTGCAACCGAGAATCAAGTGAGGAACTTTATGAGGTTTCCTCTGTTGGCACAAAGAGCTCCGATGCTCCAATTATAGTTGATGTAACAATCGATAAGATCCCAGTGAGGATGGAAGTCAATGCCGGCGCTTCCAGATCAATTATGAGCGAGAGCAAGTTCACCTCCATCTGCCCTCCGAGAAAGGCTCCTGCACTCCAGCCTGTATCTACTGACTTGAAAACATACACCAAGGAGGTGGTTCCTATAGTTGGCTCAGCTAACATAACTGTAGGATATGGAAACAGCGCTCATGTCCTACCACTACTGATAGTGTGTGGAGAAGGACCAACCCTCTTAGGCCGAGATTGGTTTCAAATAATCAGATTTAATTGGAGTGACGTAAACAGAGTCTCCAGCTCTGATGCTGGATGTGATACCATGCTCAACAAGTACCCTGGCCTATTCAGGGATGGTGTTGGCACCTTTGCAGTGCCCAAAATGAGGATTCATGTTTCTGCAGATGCTCAGCCATTGTTCCATCAGGCTAGACCTGTGCCCAACATGATTCAATCAATGATCGAATGTGAGCTTGACCGCCTGCAGAGTGAGGTACGTAGAGAAGTATGCAGAGTGAGGTACGCCTAACCCTAACCCTAATCCTAACATCATCTCACCAGTCGAATACTCCGACTATCGTTGCATGTAGATGGAACAGTGTGCATCTGTGGGGACTACAAAACGACGACCAACCGCTATTCAAAGCTGGATGGCTCCCCTTTGCCCCGAGTAGAGAATCTGTTCACCACTCTCATGGGTGGCCAGACATTCAATAAGCTTGACTTTACCAATGCCTATGCTCAAATGGAACTGGATGATGATTGCAAGCCCTATACATGCATCATCACTCATCGAGGACTCTACATGTACAACAGATGCCCATTTGGCATACGCTCTACTGCACCAATCTTCCAACGCAAGATGGAGACATTATTGAAAACTGAACCAAAGACAGTCGTATTTCAGGACGACATACTCGTGACTGGCAAGTCACAACATGAACACCTCGAGAACCTAAACGAAGTCCTCAATTGGCTGTCACAAGCTGGGTTATGCCTAAGTTGTGAGAAGTGTACCTTTATGGCATCGTGAAGTTGAATACCTGGGTCATCAAATAATCTGTCAAAGCATTTTGCCCTCTCCGAGCAAAGGTGAAGCAATTGTGAATGCACCAATGCCACAAAACATTTTAGAACTTCATGCATTCCTGGGTATGTTGACCTACTTTGGTAATTTCCCCCCTCAACTAAGCACAACCGTCGAGCCTCAGCATCTTCACCTCAGGAAAGGCATTGTCTGGAAATGGGAAGCTGCCCAAACAAGAGCATTCAAGGCCGCTAAAACAATGCTGTCGTCCTCGCCATTACTTGTCCATTACGACCCATTCAAAGAACTTGTTCTCAGTTGTGATAGCTCTTCATATGGCATTGGGTGTGCATTGTTACAAACAAATGGAACTGGTAATCTCCAGCCTGTTGCGTATGCATCACGAACCCGATCTGACACTGAACGTCGCTATGCTCAAGTAGAACGAGAGGCGTTAGTATGTGTCTGGGGAACTTTAAAGATGCACCAATATGTCTTTGAAAGATATATTACCATTGAGACTGATCACAAACCCTTGTTAGATCTCCTGGGAGAAACCAGAGCCATTCTGCCCACATCATCTGATCGTGTACAACGTTGGGCGTTGACCCTTGCCGGTTCTGACTATTCATTGGTTTACCCTCCAGGTAAGGAAATGTACTGTGCTGACGTGCTCAGTCGCTTGCTGCTTCCTGTGACCATCCCAGAGCCTCCACAATCTGGCGATATCATTCATCTCATGGCTAACATCATTCACGATGAGGCGCTCGTAACTGCTAAGCAGATTGCTTGTGCTACCAATAGCAATCCAGATTTGTCACAAATTAAACGCTGTGTTATGTCAGGTGATTGGACATCACTACCAGAAGGGGCGAAACCATACCTCATCCGGAAGGATGGGCTCTCTATTGATGCAGACTGCCTGCTTTGGGGTAGCCAAGTGACAATTCCTCCTGAACTCCACGGGAAAATTATCAGTGAACAACACAATGCTCATCCAGGCATAGCCACCATGAAGGCTATTGCCCTAGCCCATGTTTGGACAGTGACATTGACTCCAGTGTTCACCATTATTACACTTGTCAAGCCCATGCAAAGACACCGCCACAGTCTCCATTGGCCATGTGGTCGTGGCCATCAAAGCCATGGTCCAGACTACGCATCGACCATGCTGGTCCACTTCAAGGGAAGCTTTTCCTTATCGTAGTTGATGCCCACTCCAAATGGATTGAAGCTCTCGTGGTGCCATTCTCATCCTCTGCTGTAACAATTGAAGCTCTATGTACCATGTTCGCACAACATGGTATTTCAAACTCCATTGTATCAGATAATGGATCGTCATTTACCAGTTCAGAGTTTCAGAACTTTTGTAAAATGAATGGCATTAAGTACTACACATCTGGCCCCTACAAAACCGCCAGTAATGGTCAAGCCGAACGTGCTGTTCAGATCATCAAGAATGGTCGAAGGCGTGTCAACGAAGGCTCCATTCAATCTCATCTAGCCCGTGTGTTGCTCAACTACCACACCAGACCACATCAAACCACCGGTCACTCACCTACCAAGCTTCTGATGGGTCGTGAATTAACAACACGGTTATCATTAGTGTACCCAGACGTAACGGTCGAGGTCGAGAATAACAAGTATCAATAGAAACGTAATCACGACCAAATATCTGTATACCACATCTTCCAGATCAATGATCCTGTATACGCGTTGAACTCCGGATGTGGAACCAAGTGGTTATCCGGCATCATTATCGATAACATTGGTGGAATGATATTTCTTGTGAAGTTGTGTGATGGTAGATGCATGCGTTAGCATGTTCACCAACTCAGGTTACGTCATGGGGAGCCAAACATTGAACAGGCTCAAGTGCCTTTGACACCCACTCCTGTTTTAACACCACCTGCGTTTGAACTTGAGGTGTTTCCTCATGAAAGCTTTTCACCCATCAATGTACCTGAACTCCTTCCCAACCCTGTACCCTTATTGAGAAGCCCACAGCATTGCAAGCAAGGACAGCCCTCCACTAGACCTTCAAGAATCAGCTTGTGTCTTTAAGCCTCCTGAGCATCTTGATTTGTAAAAAAAACAATAATAACTAGAGGGGAGCACTCGGTAGAGTGCAAAACCTCCGCCGCCAATACTGCTAGGTCACTCAAGTGAACCTGATATCCTATTCATTCAATTTGACGTCAACAGTGCTCACAAGTTATAGTTTGCAACTTTCCCTTTTACTTTTAACTTTTACATACTCAATTCATTCGTCATAACTAGATTCCTTGAGACAGAAATTGATTTTATGTGGGTATATCCACCTGAAGTTCCAAAATCAGCCGCAATTATAATTTTGGCATGTTTTTGTGGGAAATCACTTATAACATGTAGAAATGCAAAAAAAAAAAATCGAAATTTTGTTGAAAAAAAAGTTGCAAAATTTTTTTTTCTCTAACAATTTTTTTTGGGGGGGGGGGGTTGGAAATCACTTAAAACATGTAGAAATGCAAAAAAAAAAATTCAAATATTTTTTCAAAATGGCCGCCATAGCGGCCATATTGGACTTTGGACCAAGTCCAAAATCTAACGGCATGATCCTTGGACCATACCTAATCCCCCACCAAGTTTCATCGAAATCCGTCGAGGAGTTTTTCCGTAATACTGTTCACAAACAAACAAACAAACAAAGAAACAAACAAATAAACCAATGTCACCCTTAGGGTGACCCGTATCTTGCCAAAAGGTGACCACGTGTGACTTCTTTAAGGTCACACTGAGGTGAACAGAGCTGCTATCCACCAGGAGCGACTCCTTGAGGATATCTGCCTACGAGAGATTCCGATGAGAATCGTTCTACAGAGTAACCATGAAAAATATGCGTTTGCCTCATAACGTCACCAAATGACGTCATAATGTCTCAAGCTTGATATATCTAGAAAGCACTCATCGAGGTGTTCAATTTGAGGTACTACACGATATGGTTCCTAAAACTTGAAAATTTGACCTTGGGGTCAAATATGTTTGACCTTAGGTGCTAACCATGAAGGTCAAGGCCAATCGCCACCAAAAATTAATCAGCTGAGTGCCAGACCATGAACTATATTCCCATGAAGTTTGAAGACGATCCGATCAAAATTACTCAAAAAATAAGGGTTTCGTCGATTCCCCTGATTTGCGACAAAGTGACCTTGACCTTTGACCTTGACCTTCAAAATTTTATGCGCTGAAAGGGACCTCCATAGGCCTCTGATATACGAAGTTACAAAAATTTCCAATGAAAACTGTGGTCTGCAGAATTTTTTTTTCGTGATTACAGACAAACAAACAAACAAACAAAAAAAAAAATAAAAAAAAACATACAGGCTGACTAACATATCTTGCAAAAACTTCGTTTTGGCAAGATAACAAACAGAAAGGGGTGAAAACAGTAACCTCCGATCTTCGATGGCGGAGGTTAATAAAACAAGGGGGGGGGGCGAGATGAGATGTGTCAGTAGTTTATGATAATGCATCCATACATGGGTGCACCGGGGCGTGGTTAAGCAGTCATGTGACCCACCCATGTTCCGATGCTGTGCTGTGCCGTGGTTGTGCCCGTCTCTAGATTAAACTTGTTGTTCCCACTTCAGAGCCTTCATCCCTGTCTATTGAGTACATTACAGTACATCATACCTCATCATTCACGTCACCTTACTACGTCACTCACTCCGCACTACCACATCGTTGAAAGACGTGTGTGAACCCCGTTGTTTCACTGACAATGGAGGAGGGATCTTCTTTTGACGTTTTGTGGTGTTTTCAGATCCACGAGGCTCTATGTGAACAAAGGAGCCTTGAGGTAATTCATAATACTTTATGGATTTCTCGCTCTCTTTTAAAAATCCCAGAACCGCCTTGCAGAGTCTGGAATGTTTCTGGTTCAAATGGCCAAGCAGCAGCTTGTAGAGCACTCACCAAGTAGCTTAAAGCACTCAAGCAAGCACTCCAACAAAATGGTTGAAGCAAACACTGTATCACCATGGATCACAAACATCGGTTCATAAGAAACGGCTGGCTTAGCAAGCGATTAGCGATGTGTACAGCGATTCTTCGGTATGAAGCTCAATCTTACAGAAACCATTTCAACATTTTCCAAGGCAAGGCATTTTTAGTAGGCCGAATCAAAATGGCAGCTAAGACCCATGATGCAAAGTGAAGTTGGGCTGACCCAGGATATGCCTTTCATGAAGGTAAACCTTTAATCAACTCCAAAAGGGTTCTTTTAATGTACCCAAACATCCAGTTTTCATTCGTGCATTCTCTTGGAGTTCCCGTAATATGCATGCAAAGTTTTCAGGCCGCTAGATTTGATGGTTTTGGAGGAGGAGACACACACACACACACACACACACACACACACACACACACACACACACACTGACTGACAGACTGACTAACATTTATTATTTAACATGTAAAGGGGCAGGCAGGGTGGGGGAGGAAGAGGCATCATGTGACTGCAGTATGGTTCCCATCATATGCTGCCTTTTTGGCTGCTGGTTGCATCATTGGTTAGGGGCGCGGCAATGCCATTGATGCAGTTCCCCTATTACCAGTACATTGGTGCTCATTTCGCCAACCTCAGAAGGATGACAGGCTGAGTCAACCCCCTGGTGTTAATTCAATGGAAACAACTCAAACTCAAGATCCTAGGATCCCAAGCCACCACCCTAACCGCTAAGCCAACACCAGACTTTGCAGTATGGTGATGGTGAGACTGATGCCAATGGTAGTTATCATCATTGCCTTGATGTGACACATCCACAGTCCAGGTTGAACACTTCTCATCGGTGAAAACGTCAGTCCTCAGCCTTGCCTGCTTGTTGGTGATGCCATAATTTTTGATTTTTTTTATTTATTTATATGGATCTTTACAACTACAAGCAGTTTGTTTTTTTTACAACTTTACAAATACAATATAACAAATAGTGAAATGAATAACATTTTGATTAAAGATATGATCAAACGGCATTGAAATCCATTGATACATTGTGGTGAGATTAATTTAAACCCTATATTACAATCGGTTTGCGTTGCATTGTTCTTGCCAAATGGGAACCACCTATCTAACCGTATAAAGTGAAATGGAGAATTGGGTTTTTTGTGTGTTTTTGTATTTTGGAGGGTTCGGGGTGGGGTGGGAATGGGCGGGTGATGGCATGATTGTGCATCATGCTTGTGTGCCCTTAATTTTCATCTTTTGTGGAGTGGGATGGGGGGAGAAGGGGTGCTGGGAGGATGTTCTGGTATGACCAGCCCATGGAACACATCCAGTATTTTCAGTGTAACGGGACTTGACGGTATTTTTAAAAATATCATCATATTGGCTTGTGGATGTTAAGTATGCATGGTTGAAATAGTTGGCCATTGTGTGCCGCGGTACCCTGGCTAAGTTCCATTTGGTGTATTGGTGATGCAGTACATACATTTTTATGCTTCTGCAGCAGAACCCTGGAGGCATTGTTTTTGGGTTGTCCTTCCATCCGTTATCAGGTTTTTTTACCCTCGCCAAAGGAGAGGGTATTGCGTTTGGCTCCGTTTGTTTGTCTGTTTGTCTGTCTGTCTGTTAGTCCACACAGAACTTTCGTATTTTTCTCCACAACCGCTTGTCAGATTGAGGCGAAATCTTCACCATTGGTGCAACTATTCATGTGTAATGCTTTAATGATAATTATGACGTCATAGTTCATGTGGTGTGGCAGCCATATTGGAAAAACAGAAAAACGGAAAAACTTTGGACCTCTATCTCTGAACTCGCACCAAGGAAATAATTGAAACTTGGCACATAGCAAGTACTCCTCATGGAGAATGAGATTGATTTTTTTTATGACGTCATAGGTGGCCTAGTTATAACGTCATAATTGCATATGTTGAATGCCACATCCGATCAGTATGAAAATTTTTGAGGGTCATCGAGGAATAAAATGATCCACAGAAAAAAAATTCATTAAGTAATCGGCCACATGATTCGGCAGCCATATTGTTTAAAAAAAATTTTTTTAACCTTCAAAAATCTTCTCTGAAGTGGCTGAACAAATTGAGGCGAAACTTTACACGTATGACCGCCTGTCCATGAGGAACAAAAGGTTCACACATATATCATATCATAGGTCACACGGTTGGCAGCCATATTGGATTTACCCTAAAGCCTCTAAAAATACACCAATCAAAAGAAGACCTGGCAAGGGTCTGCAATCTCTGCTCTTTTTCATGTTGTTACTGCGATAACTTGTGACCCACTAAAGGGATTTCAACCAAACTTGGCACAAGTATGGAATGGAGTACAAACATGGAATGATTCAATTTTGGGTTCAACAGGCAAAAGATCAAAGGTCACGTGCCATTTTAAAATAATTTTGCAGACCATAACTCACATTAGAAGGATCTGATGTTGTCTCACTTTTGTGACCTTTAATTTTTCTTGTCTCCCTCTCTATCGAGTGCAGCCTGTGGCTGCTGGTTGCATCATTGGTTGGGACGCGGCTATGCTGCTGATGCAGTGTCCCCCTTACCAGTACACTGGTGCTCATTTTGCCGACCTCGGAAGGATGACAGGCTGAATCAATCTCCTGGTGTATTTTAATTCAGCGGCCAACGTGGCTTGAACTCAGGACCCTAGGATCCCAAGCCGCTACCCAAACCACTAAGCCAACACCAGGCTTAATTTTTCTGGTGACCTTTAATGAATATCAAATGTGACAATGAGTTGACATGTAACCCGCTGTTACGTATAACCCATGGATATTTTCATTCATGGACAGTTTTGTGTTGTGTTTTTTCTGTTATCGTGGCTTCAAGTTACAACTAGTGGATGCCAAATGTTATCTGTCTAACCCACCTAGGAAGTAATAAACATTTATATCAGTGAGTCAGTGGTTAGAAAGAGCTTTATCGATTTTAAGCAATGGTAATGTACTAGCCTAATGTGGTCAGGATCCTATTCATAGACTGGCATCCCAAAGGTTGTGGGTTCATATCCGGCTGAAGGCGACATTATGAAGGATTTGAATACTCAGTTTATCGAAGCTGAACTAGCCTCAATAAAAGCCCAACTGGTTGACTAATGATCTTCAGCGAGTGAGTAATCTGTCTACCACTCCTATTCAGATCTACTTGTAGCACCTGTCCACACCTTGTGGTTGAACATCAATTGCCTCGAGGACAACTTGTGATGGGCAATAAACATAGCACTCCCTAAATCCACTGAATGTGGAGTAAGATAACCAATTATTCAATTACTCAACCAAATGGTAACTTTCTTGAAGTTTCCACGAAATATAACCTCCCACAGACCATCACACTAAAGGTTCACCTTTCAACTACCCACAGGCTCGCAAGCCGGGTCCAGGCCGCCAGACAGCCACGTCCCAAGTGATGCAGGCACTGGATCTTCCCCGTTGCCTGGGCACCAGACGCCATAGCTACTTATATGCCATACAGGCTGGTTATGGGCCTGATGACGAGCGAACTTCCCTTTGCTCTGCGACTCCTCCAGCACTAGGCCACTCTACACGTGGCTCAATGCGGCCCAACTGTAAGTACTGCTGTGAAATATGAAAACCAATGCAAAGGAATTCCATTATAATCAACAAAGGAAAATTAATCATCATTACCATCAACATCATCAGTCTGTGTTTTCCAGGCAAAAATGGTATAGTTAGAACTGTGGTTGTACTCTCATATACTTTCTGGCAGTTCAAGTTAACTTTAGAATTACTATAGGTTACCTTATTTTGGTTTATTTACTGCAGTAAGGATTGCTGGTAACTGAAGTGATTACAGTTCCAATTACAGTGGTCTGCAGAGAATAACTGCTTAAAACTGAAGTTAAATCGATGGTCGAAACTGTAGCAAGGACTTTAGTAAAGGGACACTATTTTTGCCTTGGAATTCAGTGAATTAATAGGGCAAGCCTGGGCACCAATTCAGTAGCTATCTTTGTACGTTGTTGCTGAATATTCTTCTAATTCTTTTTCAGCTGCAATTTATGCCACCATTTACCGGAAGGCTCTTCCACCACTTCCATTAAAGGCCACACAACAGTTTTTGTCGAAGCCTTCATCATCTGTCTCCACACAGAGCAGCACAGAGTCAACGCACGATGGCATTACCAAACTGTTGGGTGGACAACTGGAGGCAGGCGCCGAGTTGTTTGCTCGCTCTCCGGGCAGTCAGAGCAGCAGGACAGAATCGGCGCAGGATGAGTTTCCTGTCAAAACTGGCACTGAACAGGAAGCCGAGGAATTGCCTCGACCTGCACCTGCAGGAGATCATGAGCCAGGTTCTGCACACTCACCAAATGATGGTGCCAAGGGAATAGTGAGTGATAAAAAAGTGGCAGCGACCGTGATTCGAGGAGAGGGGGTGACGTGGACACGTCAGGGCCAGAACTCGAGTGAGTCTCTGGAGAGCCTTGACAGCTCACCGCCAGAGCGGGCACGTGAGGCGGGTGAAGGTGCTATTGAGGCTCGTCCTGGCTCAATGGACAAGTTGATGGAGAATGAAACAACGGTAGCAGGCTGTCAACTTGGTGAGAGACTCTCCGTGGGCATACAGGTAAGATATATTATCTCACTCAAAAATGAAAGTATCACAAACAGATGCAGCTGCCCATCAGGGCAAGGCTCAGGGCCAATGTTTTCACTACTGAGAATGGTCTTCATGCAGAAATGTATTGCTACAGCAAGCAATAAACTGTTAAGTACCCTCCAATGGAAGAAGGGAGAGGCATCACTGAACTGAAATAGGCAGATGGTGAGACCCAGCGTCGGTTCCATCATCATCTTGCACGTGACATTGGGTGTTGTCAGGTGTAGACTAACTTATCTCAGTTTTCAACTTCAAAATCAGACCTTCAAAATTAGACAAAGATGTAGAAAGTTAATTTTTGGGGGGATCTTCAATGTCATGTGACACCTACCCCGTCTCAGCCCTTTGGGTGGTAGTTGACAATGGAAACACGACGTCTGCACAGTCCGCGATGATGACCACTCAGTGGTTGAAACGTTGGACCTGAACCTTGCCGGTTAGTAACTCAGCTAGTTGGTGGTGCCTTCAGTTTTGAATTTGGATATTCCCATCGACAACCAGTTTTTTTTGTTTGTCTTGGAAAAATTAATTTATAATCTTTATAAATGTCAAATACATGAACATACATGTTTAGCAAAGTAATTAAAGAATGGTCTGGCTACTAAGCAGCAGTCTACAAGGCCTTTCGCCATAGCTCAGTGGAGTACTGCTCTCTCCTATTGGCTGGTGCCCCAGCATTACATCTGTCCCTCCTGGATTTTGTGGAATCTAAAACTCTCAAAATTATTTGAATATCCATTGATTAAGTCAAAGCACAGGGTCTGTTGCTTTCACATTGCAGGCAGATCAGTAGTCCCTGTTTTTCACTGCCTCTTCTCCAATATTGCTCCCTCTGCTCACTCAGTCCTCCAACCCTCCCTATTTTTTATTTTTTGTATCCACTGTCGAAGCTCATATGAGAGCTAACACACAGAATGTACAACAAGGGGAGCAAGAGACAAGAGGGGTGGGAGAGGGAAGGAAAAAAACCAGTGTAGAACAGAGACATGAGGAGATCTGTGGAAGGGAGAGGGATGGGGTAGGGTACACAGGGTAAACAAGATGGACACTACAGGGACTTTCAGGTCCTTACACGACAGGGACTTTCAGGAAGAAAAGCAGGGAATTTGAAGGAGGTGGGTTTGGGGCGGATTAGCTGGGGTAGAAAAGATCATGGTTTTGGATGGGAGAAGATAAGAGATGGTGGTGAACAGCTGTTTTGAAGACCTGGAGGCAAGACTGAGATTGAAGAGAGTGTGGGAGTTTGTTCAAAAGGTGGGGAAAAAAAAGAGGAATGCAAGAGTGAAGGTGAGCAGTGATTCTTGATTTTGGTAGTTTTACGAGAAGGGGGTTGCTGGTGGACCTTTTGTTTTTTTGTTTTTTTATGGACAAGCACTGCAAAAAACAAAAAACACAGTCCTCACTTGTACCATGAAAGCACGGAGTATCAAAATGATTTGTTAGATGAAATTTCAAAATGATGAATAATAATAGTTAAAGAAAAACAAGGTGATAGAATCGTACATACAAAACAACATTATCATAATTATACTGTATTAGATTTTAAGATATTTGTGTGCTCTGGAGCAGAAAGCCTTGATCCCAGATGTTGTTGGGTGCCCTACAGTGGCATGTGAAACTGTTCCACACTGTATATTTTGTGGGCATATAGGAGCGGTCATATGAAATGGCCAATGACCACTTCTGTCTTGCAGTAAGACACTGCACACCATAGTTTCCAAAGGAAGCACTTGCTCTGGTGAACCTTGATGGAATCCATAATGGAGGTAGCATGGTCTTCAGAAGTGCTAAATACTTCTTCTGTGTGCAGTCTGTACATCAGACCCAGACCTGCTACAGTTCTCCTGTGTGGTAGGGGATCGATATCCAATTCCTGTGGAGGGGCCTTGATGATACGTACAGCATGACATTGCACATCACCCAGCTTTTTAAGATACATGGCACTTGCAGACATCCATACAAGGGGAGCATATTCCATTGTGCTCCGGACATGGGCTTTGTACATTTGGGCTCAGCCAAGCAGATCCAAGTATGGAGCAATACTGCAAAAGGCACTCACTCTTTGTCCAGCTCTAACGGCAATGGAGTTCAAGTGAGACTGGAAACCCAAGCTCTGGGAGAACCTGACTAAGTATGTCAAGCTCGTGTACATGCTGCAAGGGCTTACCACCCATGAAGAACTCTGGAGGATGCTCACTTGGTAGTCGTCGACTGAGAGACATAACCTTGCATTTCTCGGTAGCAAGCAGGACATTCCATTTCTGTCCCCACTCGTAGATCTTCTGTAGGTCTTCTCTCAGAGAAATGGTGTCATTCACTTCATCCAGCAGGCAGTAGATGGCACCATCATCAGCATAGAATGTGTTTAGAATAGAATCCTCAATTCTGTGTTTGATTCCTTCAATAACCCCTCATTTCATCCATCCCTTTATGTCTGTCTCTGTATATCCAAAATTTGTCTCCGTGTTTCTAAAATTAGAAGTTCAATTTGCAGAGGTTGCCTGCACACGACTATCAAATCCCATTCAGGACCATTAAGGGTGTCAAACCCCTCCAGGTCAGTACACTCCAACTCATCCTCTCCTGTATGCCCATATACTCCCAAACCCACCCTTTCTGTATCCTGCTCTTCAACATCCCTCGACCTCATGTCCCCATTTTTACTCCCCCCTCAATCCATCCCCTTCTATATCCCCCCCTTGCCCTGCCTGCCCCCTCCCATATTTACCCTCTTCCACCCCCTCCATATTCCCTTTGCCACGCCTCCTACCATATTCCTCTTTGTCCCCCCCTCCAGGCTTCCTCCTCATCCTTTCCCCTCCCAGCTTACCCTTCGCCCACCCTGTCCCAGTTCTCCCCCACCTTACCCTTTATCAGCTCCACTCTTGTCCCACCCCCTTTCCAAGTTCCACCACCCCCTCTCCACATTCGTGCACCAATGAAACAGCGCCTCCTCCCTTGTCCCTAACTGTGTGGACCTCAAACATCTGAGGCCTCTGCCACAATATGACAGATCACTCAATCCAGGCTGCTGCTGATAAACCGGACATCATCTGCTTAACATAATCCTTCCTCCCACAGGATATTCCTGACTCCTTAGTCTCTTTCCTGCGCTGTTTTCCCCTCTGGTTTGATAGGCTTGAACCCCATCCCAGTGCTGGAGTTGAAACTGACATCAAGAACTCCATTTCCCACTGTCAGTGTACTGCTCTTACACCTCCAAACTCCCAGTTCCTCTAGTTGTGACTTCCCCTCTGCTCCCACCTGTTGTTTGTGTGTTGTACTATCTTAACAGTGATGACTCCATTTTCATCTCTCTCTCAGCCAACAATATGGACCAACTTTGAACTATTCATTTATCGCGCTGTTCTCCCAACTCACTGTTCCTCATATTTGGTGATTTCAACTGTCACCATGTCAATTGGCTGGGTGTTGGTACCTCTCTCACCAGCCATGACATTGCAACAAAGGACTTCTGTGAAACCATGGGTCTGAATCAATCTGTGAACCTTCTGAACCAATTTTCCTGCTAATATCTCGTGTTCTTCATTTGCTCCATTTGGTTCATCTAATCATACAAGTATGTGCTTGTGAGAGCCAACATCTCTCTGGCTGTACTGAGAGAGCCGCCTCAGTGCCGGGAAAGTCTACAGGCAGTTCACTCAGTGTGACTAGCAGGGACTACAAGCTACCATCTCATTTCAGGATTGATCTCTTGTTCTTGCCGTCCCTCATATTTACTCAGCCTGGGAATTTTCAACAGAAACCTGCTATCTCTTCTGCATAGATTCATTCCATCTCATCTTCAGTTATCATACACCCTTCCTACCACCAATGGTACACTGAATCCTACAGTGAGACAGTTGCTTTGAAACAACATTCCTTCTCTTTCTGGAAGGCAAATCCAAACAAAGGCAACCTCAGATCACTCCACAAGGATCCAACAAGTGTCCACTCTCAGGAGAGCCAGAAAACATCATCCATCCAACCTTATGGGTGAACTTTCAAACTTGTCTCCATCAAAAACCCGGTGGTGCCTCGTTAAGGCTGTCTCTGGTGTATGCTCCCCCTCCAACCCTTCCCTCACTTTAAATGGCACCACAGACAACTCCGCTAGTGAGAAGGTCGAATGCCTCAATCTTATGTCCCCAATTGGTTCACGAAAAAGTAAGTGACCACTATATTCGTTATTGGTGTCTGTCTGTCTGTCTGTCTGTTGGGTAGTCGATCTAGTCGAAAAAAAAAAATTCAAAATTTTTTTTTTTTGAGATTTGTTCTACCCTTATTATCGGTATTTAAAATGGCGATTTCAGTTAATACAATGGCGATTTCGATGAAACTTGGTTGGTAGGTTCATACCATGACCTAGTTGTGTGCAAATGAGAACCGTTGCTATGGACACCACCGTTGCCTAGCAACGGGACTTTGAAATTTTTGAAAAATCATAAAAAAATTATTTTTTCGAAAATCAAAAATCGGGCCACGAGCGACTGTGGGCAGTACATTCAGCCATATTGTCAAAAATTTCCAGCCGGATCCTATGAAAACTGTCGGAGAAGATAGACTTTGAATGAACCCTGGTCGAAAACAATAAAAAAACGAAGTTCGTTATATCTCAGAGACTATGAGTCAGATATACATGAAACTGGTATGGTAGGTTCATGGTATGTCCTAGTTATGTGTGAGAAAGAACCGTTGCTATGGACCCCTCCGTTGCCTAGCAACGGCCGAAAAACCTCCAAATGTGGGGGTATTTTAATGAAAAAACAATCTGCAGCATTAAACCTTGAAGCTAGAATCATGAATTTTCTTGTGCTTAATCCTCAGGTCATTCCCCATCGAACGGGCCCATCTCGTCAGGTTATATTGGGTAGTCGACTACCCATGTCCGCCTACCGGCTTATTTGTCTGTCTGTCTGTCCCTCTGTCTGTCTGTCCCTCTGTTCGGTCCAGTGCTCTGTTAATACAATGGCGATTTCGATGAAACCTGGTTGCTAGGTTCATACCATGACCTAGTTGTGTGCAAATGAGAGCCGTTGCTATGGACACCACCGTTGCCCAGCAACGGGACTTTAAATTTTTGAAAAATCATAAAAAAATTATTTTTTCGAAAATCAAAAATCGGGCCACGAGCGACTGTGGGCAGTACATTCAGCCATATTGTCAAAAATTTCCAGCCGGATCCTATGAAAACTGTCGGAGAAGATAGACTTTGAATGAACCCTGGTCGAAAACAATAAAAAAACGAAGTTCGTTATATCTCAGAGACTATGAGTCAGATATACATGAAACTGGTATGGTAGGTTCATGGTATGTCCTGTTATGTGTGAGAAAGAACCGTTGTATGGACCCTCCGTTGCCTAGCAACGGCCGAAAAACCTCTAAATGTGGGGGTATTTTAACGAAAAACAATCTGCAGCATTAACTTTGAAGCTAGAATCATGAATTTTTGTGCTTAATCCTCAGGTCATTCCCCATCGAACGGGCCATGCGTCAGGTTCTATTGGGTAGTCGACAACCCATGTCCGCCTACCGGCTTGTCTGTCTGTCTGTCTGTCCCGAGCATGCTCCGTGGGTTTGATACCGATCCTGATAAAATTTTTGGTGGGAGGTTTATATCATGATCTAGTTGTGTTTTCCTGAGAATGGCGTGGGTACGCCATTAGGGCGGAGCCACGCCAAAAAACGTGTTTTTCGGGGGTAGCTGATTTCAATTTGCATCTTCTCCGAGGGGGTTTGTCGAATCTGGCAGGGGTTTCGGTATTTGGTAAGCCCAATGGCACCTGCATAGCCCACGGAGCTCGATTTTTCATTTTCGTCCCAAGGTCAAGGTCACAGGTCACGACTTAGAAAATTGTGAATTTTGAATAAAATCCATCTTCTCCGAGGGGTTTGGCAAATCTGGCTGGATTTTGGTATGTGGTTAGCCCAATGGCACCTGCATAGCCCCACGGAGCTCGATTTTTCATTTTCGTCCCAAGGTCAAGGTCACAAGGTCAGAACTTAGAAAATTGCGAATTTTGACATAAAAATCCATCTCTCCTCGGGGGGTTGTCGAATCTGGCAGGGGTTTCGGTATTTGGTTAGCCCAATGGCACCTGCATAGCCCCCGGAGCTCGATTTTTCATTTTCGTCCCAAGGTCAAGGTCACAAGGTCACGAACTTAGAAATTTGCGAATTTTGACATAAAAATCATCTTCTCGAGGGGGTTTGTCGAATCTGGAAGGGGTTTCGGTATTTGGTTAGCCCAATGGCCCTGTATAGCCCCACGGAGCTCGATTTTTCATTTTCGGTCCCAAGGTCACGAACTTAGAAAATTGCGAATTTTGACATAAATCATACGACGCCAAACTTTGAGAGCTAGGTGACAATATTTTTTATGCATAATCTTGAGGTCATTCCCCACCTAAAGTCTGAAACCATTTTGCTCTATCTCGAACACCTTGCCTGTGGCGCCCCCTTCAAGTTTGTTTTTACTCTGATTTCATCAAAGTATGGATAATCCGAGGAGTGCGAAATGCCATATAGCCTATATGACGTTATATTGTTCCTGGAATGTTCCAGAGGAAGTTTTGCACCAAAGGTCATAATCCTTGACCTTTGACTTTAAAGTTCACAAAGGTCAAATTTTCAAAGTTGTGGGAATCGAACCGGGTTTTCGACCTTCTTCGACGAACTAACTCCAATAAGCTATAGCACGTATCCTATTTCCTTATTTTAATGTCCACAACATTGTTTGTGACTTTAAAGGTTATGCAAAGGTCAATTTTTAAAGTTGTTGAACGAAACCGGGTTTTCGACATTTTGCAGCTAATAACCCGTCACTCGTACCACATCATGTTGATCTTTTTATAACTTGGTCAAACATTATCACATTGTCTCATCCTTGACTTCTGAAACAATCTACATCGTCAAATACCGCTCGTGAACCATTGCCGTCTCCAGACTTTTCCCTCTCTTCTCTCTCTGACCCAGACTACCCAACCATACCCAATTGTGTCCTGAACTCTGTCTTTTTCTCCTGAGAAGGTAGAGAAGTTGCTGGCAACCTAGAATCCGATTAGCAGTGGGAGACAGGGGTGGGTGTGTGTGTGTGTGAGTGTGTGTGTGTGTGTGTGTGTGTGTGTGTGTGTGTGTGTGTGTGTGTGTGTGTGTGTGGTGTGTGTGTGTGTGCATTTGCTGGATCCCAAAAACCCTTGTAAGATGAGGTTCATCATTGCAAGTGGAGAATGCAGTTTGAAACCATTGTCAGGTAATATTACAGGGGCGATGAAACAAATTTATAAATGCTTGAAAAACTACCATGAAAAGGCGAGGTTTTATTCTGGTATTTAAAAATTCTGGGTCATTGATCATTCCAAACCTCTAATTGACAGTATCGACAACATTCATAACAAGAAAAAGAGCAATCAGAGATTGCAGACTCTTGGGGATACCCTGGTATCCCCAAGGCTTGGGGAACATTTGTATGAAGTTTCCCCTCGATCTGTCCAGCCGTTCTGGAGAAGAAGATTTTTATAGGTTTTTGGGTAAATCCAATATGGCTGTCAAACCATGTGATCTAATCAATTTTTTTTCTTCTTTTTTTTCAAAAATCCAAACCAACCAAAGTCAAACCAAAAATCAATTTTTTTTTTCCTTTCAAATTAGGTTGCGATTAATGCCTTTGAGAAAAACAATTTGTGTTTGGGTTCTCCTTTAAAGTCCTCACTCACCCAGAAGAGGATCATGGCAAACTGTTAGTTATAGTATCATCCTCTGATGGCTCCAAATCTTGGAGTTTTGATGACCCAATGAAAATGGCAACACTGATTTAAAAACAATTTGGAGATGTTTACAGTGCCAAAAAGCTCAGATTCGTTGACCTATTAATCCAACATAAATCGATTGCCCAGCTGGAAATCCTTTTGAGAGCCTTTCATTTTGGTGGTGTTCAAGTCTCCTGTTTGACTCTTTGGTGTCTGAGAAAAAGTCAAGGAGTTAGTTACGGGATTGCTTCCTCAACTGAAATGGATGGCATTAAGAGTCATCCAGCTGATGTGAGAGTTGTTGACGCCCATCATCTCACAACTGTTAGGGATGGGGTCAAGGCTGAAACCACATCAGTGATTTTCACCTTCGGCAATCCTGTCTTGTCTCCTAAAGTGTTTCTGAGCTATCAAGCCTTCATTGTACGTGAATATATCCCTTCCCTTTAATATGTGACAAGTGACAAAGGTTTGGGAATTCTGCTCCAGCCTGTTGGGGCAAACAATGCTGCCGCAAATGTAATGGAGACCACGAATACAGTAGCTGCAGAAGTGATAAAATGTTTTGTGGCAACTGTGGTGGGGATCACAGTGCAGCTCAGGATGCCCTGAATTCCAAAGAGCTACCCAAATCCAACATATTAAAACTGAAGGAAAGCTGTCTTATACTGAGGCTGTTCTTAAGGTATCCAAGAGTAGGAATCCAATAAACGAAGATCAAAACTTATGCCCAGGTCAAAATTTTGACAAAATTGGTGCGAATTCAGACCGAGACTAAAGATCAAGAATAACAAACTGAGAGTATATTCGCTGATGTAGACGTGAAGATTATCAAAATGGGGTTCATCCATTTTATCACCAAAGTAGGAAATTGTGCAACCCAAGCAAAAAGGTGATCAGAGAAAATAAATATAATTTCCTCTGTAGCCATTAAACATCTGGGTTGTGAGGGCATTTCTTCCAAAGAGATCAATAAAATATTCAGCAAGTCAGCAAATAAAATCAGTGGGATGGACCCTCAAACCGTCTCAGATTCCACCATGGAATAATAACAGTTATCCAATGAAATGCAAAAAGTTTATTAGTGATCTTACAACCAAACTAGATATAATCTGCATTCAAGAAATCTGGTTAAAATGTCACAACAAACCAATACCCTCATACGTAAGGACAGAGCAAGTGTGAATGGAGGTGGATGTGAGGTGTTCATTAGTCCCCTACTGGTTTCACCAGAGGGTACTATAGGTTTTCTCTCCGTCTGTCCGTCCCTCCGTCCTCCCATCTGTCCGTCTGTCCATCCAACCTGTGGTTTTCCAGACTTTTTTTCCCCCATACCCTTCAACATATTCAAGTGGAACTTGGTACGTGGCTTTATTATGATAAGTTACAGAACAAGTTCGAGTTTTAGGCCATTTCGTCAATTTTTCACAGAGTTGTGCCCTTTTTATGCTTAGAAAATATCACCTATTATTTATACAAGGGTCAGTGTTCAACTGCCCTGACTACACCCCACCACTTTGCACCCATTGGCGAGACAGCTGGCTTGACTCCGCCCCAATAAAATCATGCACCACCATTGCATGAAGCAGCACAGATCGACAGGCCTCTGGCCTTAGGCCTGGGTGTTAGTCCATGGCCCAGTGCAATCGGAATAATCCCAGGTATGTAACCACGATGTATTATATATGCACACAAGCCGTACGCATCTTTTTGCTTCATGTATGTACATCGGGTTATTTTTAATATGAAATAGGCAAAGCCGAGTTCCTTCTTCTTCTTCATTTTTGATCTGACATTGGCTCAAACGTGCATTAAATTTTATCTCTGGTTTGTTATCCCAGTTGTCTTTATTGATTTTTAGTCTACAAAAGGTATCAGAAAATGTAAATTGCTTTTCTTTTAATTTTGCCAAATTAACCCAAACACAGGGGGTTGGAGAGTTTCTTCTTCTTCATTTACTTCCGGTATTGGCTCGAGTGTGTGTTAAATGCAAACAAATTTTTATCCCCTGAACATTTATTGGGACTGGTAGGGGACATGTATTGCAAAGCAATTCACACTCTTGTTAAGCTCAGTGTTCCTTTCATGGAAATATATTGTAATGCTGAACTGGAATGGAATGTTATCAAAATACTTGGCACAAGGCAAACTGTTGCCATCATAAATTTCTGTAATCCCTGCCAACCGTTGATCTATAACACGCTCCAAGAGTTCTTAAGGAGCTGTAAAGGGGTGATTCCTTGGTGTGGTGATTTCAACAGCCACAATATTATTTGGGGCTCTAAACTTACTGACAGAAATGGTGAATGCATTAAAAATATAATCAATGCATTTGATTCAGTGCTTTTAAATGATGGTAATGGGACTTACACCAATCCATCCACTGGACAGTCTTCTCCACTTGACCTCACCTTTGTGCAGAAATGAAGTATGACTGGAGGGGTAACGACAGTTTGGGGAGTGACCATTTCCCCCGTGATCACGAACCTCAGATTGGAAAGGACCGAGATGATTTATTTTTTCAATTTCATTTTCAGTTATTTTTTCCCACACTTAACTCAATCAAAAAATACAAGAAACACATCAAACAAGAAAACAGTGGAAGAACCTGAAAAAAAGCAGGGCTTGTAAGATTTCAGGTCCCATGACAATGTGTTGTGATTAAAAATACTGTATATAAATTATGAAAAGTAAAAAGAGACAGAAGCAAGGAGGATATTGTAAAACAAGATAACTATATTGAGAATAACAAGGAGTTGGGCAGACAGAAGCCAAACTGAAGAAAGCTAAAGTAGAAATGACCACAAATGGAGGAACGGGGGGTGTAGGGGTAGGAATCAGCTAGAAGGCAGTTCCTTACGTTAGCATCTCAAAATCACTCATTACTCATTTATTAGCAGTGATTATTGTATCAATTTCAATTTATTATATACTAGTGTGGATCGGCTCGTTACACTCGCCTCTCCACACGTCGTTACAGAGATTGACGTCACAGATTTGCTCTGTTGTCATTATTTACACCAATCATAATACAAACATTTCTTTTGTTCAAATTTATTTGTATATTGGTGAAGTTATATTTATTTGTAGTTTATTTGCAATATAAAAAGGTCCAAGTGGTCAAGGGTCTAAGCTGTCTAATCTGTCTGAAGGGTGTAAGGGGTCAAAAATGGTGTTAAGGTTTAAGGGGTCTCAAGGGACTTAAGGGATTTAAAGGTCTAAAGGATCTAGGAGTCAAAAGGGTATGTATAAGTCTAAAGGGTGAAGGGATCTAAAGGTGTCAAAAGTGTTGAAAGGATCTTAAAAGTAAAAGGGTTCTTAAGGAGTCTTAAAGGCTCTAAACGGTCTTGGGGGACTTTTGGGTCCTCGGGATATTTTGTGTCTTCACGGTATTTTGGATCCTCTGGGTCTTTTGGGTCATCAGGGTCTTTTGGGTCTTCACGGTCTTTTGGGTCCTCCTCATGAACCCTCAATATACTTGTAGTATCACATAAAATAGGTCCAGGAAGTTCAAAGACCGAGTTGCGAAAAAACGTAAAATTTGTTTTCCATATTTTAATGACAATCAATTTGCCTTTAGCCAATTGGAAACATGCTGAAGATCTATATTGAGAGTATCCAATAATATATTAACATCACGATGAGAAAAGAAAAGGCTAGAATCATCAACAAATAGGATGAAGGACAGTACATCAGAGGCTTTATGAAAATCATTAATCATGGAGTTATGGTAGTACTCCATATAGAGGGATAATACAGAGAAAAATGGCCACCCATTCAATTGTGTACACAATGATACACTCATAAACTACTACAGAGTGAAGTCATAAGCATTTAAAAGCCATACCTTTTATTCTCGAGTGCTTTCGGAACTACCAGGATTTAAAATGATGCCAAAATACATCACTAAATGACCACAACGAGAGATCGCTAAAACACCAATTTGTACTTCTTTTCTTCCCCTCGAAAACCAATGTAAAACTGTAGCCCAACCTAACTCAATAACTGCTGAAGCCATGATAGTGATTCCAACACGAATAAGTTACTTTGTCTCTGGGCTAGTGCACGCAACCCCAAATTAAAAAATATATAAAGCTTTCAACGTTTCATTAGGAAAAGAAATTGAATGTAAATATGGACTCAACGCTCAACCAACTAGCTAAGGATCGTGGGATAGGGAAAGATAGGAACAGTACTATTCCAAAAGTGATACATATCCAAACCATCCACCAAATCAACTGAAACAAGAATTAAAACAATTTCATAACATAGATGGATTTAATCCATACCAAAATAACAATATATAAAACATTAAGCATTTTATTATTTTTTTGTAAATGATTTTTTTAAATGATAATTCGCATCGACATTTCCGCATATGTGTTAATCCACATCGTGGACTGAACCAAAAGCCAGGATTGAGAGAGGGAGGGGTAGAGTGTACCATAAGCCAAATTTAATCACATAGATGGATTTCATCCATACCAAAATGACAAAATGTATAAAACATTAAGCATTTTCTTACTTTAAAAAATTGCAGAAACAAGAAAAAAAATACATTTAACAAAAAATGTAGAAATATAGAGGGATGAAATCTCAAAGAAACCTAATGAAGGTTTTTTTGGTTGAATGGTTTGCATTAGCAGGAACAATTATCTGGGTGGCAGATGGATGGTTGTTCTGTGGGATTATACGGTTTTACCGTGTGAGACATAATCCGCAACGATGCTCACCATAACAGTCAGGAGGTGCGTCTGATGTATAAATGACAAATGTGGTTATTATTGGTTAGGTATTTATCGATATACCATCCTGATGAGGGCAAATAAGCCTGAAGTCCGGGTTGGTGGTTCCGTTTGATGGTTAACTGATGATGACCAGATAATCTTTGTCACTTTGACAGAGTCACTGGGCTGAAGCCTCTGTGTTGGAGGCAACGCTTTGGTGTGTATTGTGTACAATGGGAATCAGTGGAGTGCTCATCACACTCATGTTTCGATTTTCCTGCTGGTCACATCATGTGCCTTCTGGTTGAATGGTTTTCATTAGCAGGAACAATTGTCTGGGTGACGATGGTTGTTCTGTGTGGATTATGTGGTTTTACCGTGTGAGACATAATCCGTGGCGATGCTCACCATAAAAGTCAGGAGGTGTGTCTGATTATGTATATTGTATATCGTATATTGTATAGTGTACAGATATACTTTTTTATTTTTTTTGTTTGAACAATTTTTCATCCATTAACAGCTTCTTAAATAGGAATGTTATCCATTGATCAGCATGTAGACAAAACTATGTACATAGTGAAATGCAAAATGTCTGCAGGTGGATAGCGGGGAATGTGTGGAGCAAGAAGAAATGGCTGGAAGCAAGTTCCAGTCTGTGGGCATTCAAGTGGAAGAAGAAAGCAGGTAATGATAATTAATATAATATTTTCTTCTTAAAGTTTTTCTTGCGCTGACATTTCCTCATATGTATAAATTGTTTTGTTCTTGTGTCGAAAAAAATATTGTTGTGGGCCGGGGGTTGGTGGCGAGAACGACCACGAGGTGGGGAAAGCTTGCGTCGTCTCCCACCAAACTCCCCGGAATTGTAGGCCGTCGCTCGGATAACTCCGCGAGCCGGCGGGTCGTTTAACCGACCGTGATCGCCAATATTTCAACCGCATAGAGTAGGGTCTATTTGTCTACAACCAATTTACCTAATTAACTACGCGATTTTGACTACCGGGGAAACCATGCCACGATGCATGCTGGTTTGCTGCACGGCTGCAGGCCGAGCGGTGCAGGCCGAGCAAGACGTCTTGCTCGAACCGGGTCACTCTACCGACTACCAACTCCGGTTCGGGTGCAGTCGAGCGGAAACTGCCAAAGCCGTGCCGGCTGGAATTAACGGATTATCAGGGATAAAACCCCACCTAAACTCAGATCCGAACCATGCTGGACCAATTCAAGAAGGGACGGAAACGAGCTGGGAACATTTCTAACAAGTTTTATTTACAGTAAATGAAGACACAAAACAAGACTTAATGCAAATATGCAAGAAGTATTTACAATGATCCA
>CM068968.1:32223969-32236990 GCA_035128595.1 Eptatretus atami
AGGATGTACGTGTTCTTCTAGTAACCCCCTCCTGCTTAAACTTACAAAATCCAGGCTTATTACACGTCTGAACTCTTTTGTTCCTCTCTTCTCTCATTTCTGGAACTTTCTTTCTGATGCTGTGCTCTCCCATTCTTCCCTACAGGGCTTCAAGCGTACGGTGCACCGCCTTTCCATACATGTCATCCCCCATCCTTAGCCACAATCTTTATTACCACCATTAGTATCCTAGCCCAAACCTCTTTGCTTGCAAGTTGCAGTGTTTCCTCTGTTCCTCTCCCTCCCTCCTCTTTTCCGGTTCATTCATTCCTTTGCTTGTTGTGTCCAGCTGCTGCCCCGCTGCCCTACTGCCAATTCATACACTCCATCAGCTTGCTTTTCCATGATCCTTGATCTTGTAAAGAAGGGGGAAAAAAGCTGCATTTCTGTGTATCCTTGCCACTTTTCTAACAGGAGACGGTGAAATCTCCTCTACGATCACGTGTGCAGAAAAGAGGTGCTCTACCACGGCAGCGCTCTCTGGATGGTTCGGTGGTCGGGAGACCGCTGGGTGATGACGGAAGACCTCCCGCCACCCGGCGCCTCCTGTCACTAAGACAACGCTCAGCAACGGAGAGTGCGGAAAGTTTGGAGGTGTACATTCCAGAGGCACAGACACGCCTGTGATGATTTGGTGCTTGTTTTGAAGAGCCTAAGTTCAGGTCTAGGGCTGACCATGCACTTTCCTTACTACTGGGTTTTAACTATTCATTGTGTATTTCCCGGACTTATTGCTGCTCCTATGTATCGCTGATCTTCAGCCCAACATGATGGAATGTCTTCGATATAATGCACATAAGCAATTATCAGTGGGTTGTTTCCGATGCGACAGTCCCTATAAAATGTTTAATATCGTAATTGCTCATTTTATATTCATTTAGCCTTTGGGCATCAGGTCACAGGATGGCATGAGACATGCCGAAGCACTGGCGGGAGGAAATGAACGAAGCAGCGAAAAGAGGTGACACGACGTGGACAACAATACAGACCCGGGAAGTAGTACGACGTGGACAACAATACAGACCCGGGAAGTAGTACGATGTGGACAACAATACAGACCCGGGAAGTAGTACAACGACGACAAATTTTCCGAGCCAAAGTTCCCACATCAGACAGCATGTACAACAGCAGATAGAGGAATCTGCTGCGTAGCAATTTCGACAAACGTTTAGACTCGAAGGACATGCAACTCACAGGCCAAGAATGCATCATCACGGCGTGAGGCCTGTTCCCGGCCTTTCTCATCACAAAATCTCACCGCCGTCACTTTCACGCCTATTCCTCACCGTTTCCATCGCAAGGGATTTTTTTTTCTTTCTCAGAAGAGAGCCTATGGGAGGGAGTAAGGAATGATATCTTGATCAGGTGGGGGAATCAAAGTTCTACCACAAATAAACGCATATATAAATATATACGTCATTACAAACTTTACAAAAGAGAAATAATGATATTTATGAAAGCGTTTCTCATCTATACTGTAATTTTGTCTCTTTAGCAGTCCTTATGCAGAAAACTATTTGAAAAAAAAAGCACGTGGTTACATTCATTAAACAAATATATATATATATATATATATATATATATATATATATATATATATATATACATATATATATATATGTTAATCATAGGAATGTCTTTTTTTCCCCCTGTGGCTTTTCTGCATAAATTACAGGACAAAAAAGGTCATCACATCACATCATAGTGCAACAGTTATATTGCTTCAAATATATCCTTCATGAGTTTTCCGTGGGACTATATCCAGCACGCTATTCAAAAGGCTCGTGTCTTGCCGACGCACCGGGTCTTGCGTATTGTTTTTTTTCCCCACCGCGGCCATTAAAACATAAAGACGATCCATGCCACGCTCGGACGTATTTTATTGTCTGGAGGGTGAACCTTGCACTCCTGTAAGCAAGAAATTTCATTTTCACAATAAAGTATATTTTGTAAAGTTGCATAAGGTTGCAGTCTAAATAATTGCCACTTCTGCTCATCCAGCATATTTTAATACTGGAACGGTCTCGGTCTCACCAACGGGAGACATAGGACCGCCGCAGAATAAACTCTCAAGACATTGAGAGGAGGCAAAACTGTGCATCTGCAGACAATCCACAATGATGCAGTTATGTCATATTGATTGAACCGTGCGGTGGTTTCGGCGCAGGTGAACGGTTTTACGGGGGAGAAAAATTGATTACGAAGGAGGATGAGATTGCGTCTTCAAATATACAGCGAACAACTTTAAAATAAACAACTGGTTTCATAAATAATGGGGATGGGGACACGGGAAGCAAAAATGGCAGAGAATAATAGGCAACGGAATGGCGCGCTTAACTGGTGGTAACAATGCCCCGTTATCTTAATACTAATCTTAACATAATTAGACTCAAGTATGTAACACAAGATGTGTAAGGAAATGGACGAAAGTGTGTGCGTGCGCACCTGTATGAATGCTGGCTGGCTATGCTCGATGGCCCTGGCTGAGTGGCTGAGTTGTGTGCACTCGCTCTCTAGGGGTCACGGGCTGTCTCTTTGCGCTGTGTGTGGCACAGCCTTTTATAGCAGCGCTCTGCCCCCTCCCGCTGCGTGGGTCTTGGGCATGCACTCTCGCAACGCTATAGTAGCACACTTGGAGCAGGCATTTGTAGAGTGTGATTCATGTTGACATGTGAGGAAATGACAATGGGGAGATGTAAGAATTACACGGATAGGAGATGGGGGAAAAAGAGACAGAGATGAGAGGAAGCTCCCTAGACATCCGATTATGGTCTGTGCTAATTGGGGTTTACAAACACTTATGCTAACCCTCATTAAGATATAACTACTGAATAATTAACCGATATATCATTTTCACAACAAAACTATACCCTCCACAATTATAAACATCCTGCGTAACTTCTACTCATTTGTTTCCCCTCCCCCACCCCATTGTCTTTGATCTTTAGAATCACCTTGCTTAGTCTGTGTAGTCACTGTTCCATAGAACAATGGACAACACCAACAGGATGTTGATGGAGATATGTTATCCACCATGAGAAGCAAGGAGAAGCCGACGTTTCGGGCAGTAACCCTTCTTTCGAGCAAAAGAGAGAAAGAGTGGTGAAGGCTAGTATCGAGCTGGTGGAGGCTATTGTGCAGGCTTGAGCTCTTTTTCTCCAACGAAGCATCAATGTCTGAAACATCAGCTTCTTACTTGCCACGGCGGTTAGCATACCTCGATCAACATCCTGTTGATTCCATCCATTGTTCTACCTGTCCACTGATGAAGATCGACACGAGCCTTCACCAACAAGACAAGTTCATTCTACGATTCCGTATAGCATTTTAGGGTAGTGAACCACTATCTCACATTGTCCCCCATTTACACCGTCGTTTGTCTGTCTTTTCATGTGACTACATGTCCACCTGTCCTCCTCTGCTCTACTCTGTATTTCCCTCTCTGTTTATCTTTGTGTTCCAATTTCTTATCTCGTGTGTCAGTCGGTCCATTCTATGTGCTTCTCATTTGCCTGATCCCGTCTGCTCCATTGTTTGTGTCGGCCTTTTGCCCGCATTGTTCCACTCATTGACAAACCCTGATCGGTGCAGGTCATTATTCCAAAGCATCATACCAAAGGGGTTGTGTGTCGTGATCAAGTGGGATTTTAAAAAACGGTCATACAGATCACGTCTTTAGTCCACCATTTTGAACGTAACACGATGAAGGAACATTGTCAAAAGAAAAGAGGTTTCCAATCACATAAACCTTTTTACGTCGTCTTTCATTATTGTACGGAGTCTTTCATCAGGCCATCTCTTCAGGAAGACATTATTGTTGATGTTAGATTAGCCAACTGTAAGTTTATAAGCTTGGAAGTATCATAAAACAAATATGGAGTGAAAGGCAAATGTCTTTTGATGGAAACAGAAATTGAAGTAATGAGGTTTTCTTTTAATCTTTTTTTAAACTTCTACTTATTGTGGTGGCATGATTTCATGCTTTTAATTGGCTATGATCAACAGTGCACCACCACTGCTACCGAGTATGGGGGCACCACTGATGCAATGCCCCTATTACCAATACACTGGTGCTCATTTTGCTTACCTTGGAAGGATAACAGGCTGAGTCAACCTCACCTGATGTTAATTCAGCAGCTGACAGGCCTTGAACTCAGGACCCTAAGATCCCAAGCCCACAAATCTAACCACTAATCCAACACTAGGCTTTATGAGGATTGTTTTGTAAATAAATATAGAGCAAAATTATAAGAGAATTAAAAGAAAATCCAGCAAAACTATTTCTGACGAGCCATTTTAACTCTTACATTATCATGACCTCATAGCAAATGAACCAATCATGTGGAAGGTGAAATGAAGTGTGAGCAGACTCCACCACAATTGATGTTTGTATGTCAATAATATTCGAATGGTGACCACCAATGGTAAATGAACAAAGTTGAACATATCCCGAGAAGCATGGGTGATCCTCCTCGTACCATCAGGTATATAAGTACGTTGGGACAGTTTCATTGGTTAGGGGAAACAATCCTGGACGGGTCGCCATTCCGACACAGGATTCTCGACTGGCTCACTCTCAGCAAGCTGGTACTCATTCTGCCAACCTCAGAAGGATGACAGGCTGAGTTAACCCACCTGGTGTTATTTTGGCACAGCTGGGGCTTGAACTCAGAAGAACGTCACTTCCGGTCTGGCCCAACATGGAATCCTGAGTATCCTTACACATAAGTCAACCACCTTAATCGTTAAGCCACCACCAAGCTTTCTGAGAAGCATAGGCACCGAGTGTTCTATTTTTATTATTATTACTAACAGAGTACCCACCCTCCAGGTGATCTTGTTCCAAGCGTGCAATGCGTTCTTCTGACACATTATTTGGGTGGTGTATAGGCGACAGATCACTGCCTCGATTGCTCCCGAAAATAAAAAATAACCCAGGATTACGTACATGAAGCAAAAACATGCGTACTACTTATATGCATATATAATACATCGTTGTTATACAGCTCGGATAATTTCAATTGCATTGGCCCATAGGCTGACACCAGATGCCTGTGAAGCCTCAGGCCTGAAGCTTGAGGCCGAAATATACTTTCGCCTTCACAAGGCCCATGACACCTTTGGATCCAACCTTTCGATGTTTGATGATCCTCTTTAACAGTCGCTTATGTTGTTTTACACTGAACCTAAAACTTACAGGGAGGGCAAGCATGGCGATTGTGAATATAACATTTCCGAAGAGGCTTACCATAGCACTAAAATGGCGGACGGATGATTTATTTCAGGTTTCAATTGTGGATGGCGTCAGCTGTCCAACCAATTCGTATAAAACAGACCATACATACATACATACATACATACACATACATACATACATACATACTTACATACATACATACATACATATACATACATACATACATACACATACACATACATATACATACATATACATATACATACATACATTCATACATACATACGTACATTCATACATACATACATATACATATACATACATACATATACATACATACATACATTCATTTATACATACATTCATTCATACATACATACATACATACATTTATACATACCGGGCGTAGTCGCGTGCACCTGTAATCCGGCTACTTGGAGGTTTGGGTTAGAGGATCGCTTGAGGACGGGAGCTCTGCACTGGGCCGCGCTATGAGAGGGTGTATGGCAGCCCGGAATCATGGCGAAACCCAATCCTTATCCCTGTGTCGTAAGAGGCGACCAGGGTTGCGTCAGGACCAGGGTTGCGTAAAACCTATGCGGATCATAAAGGATTATCCGCTGTGGCGACCCCTAACGGGACCAGCCGAAAGAAGAACACATACATACATACATATTACATATATATATATAATATACATACATTCATTTATACATACATTCATTCATACATACATACATTTTACATCATTTATACATACATACATTTATACATACATACATACATATACATACATACAATTCATACATACATTTATACATACATACATCATTCATACATACATTTATACATACATACATACATTTATATATTTATAACATACATAACATACATTCATACATACATTCATACACATACATACATACATACATACATTTATACATACATACATTCATACATCATACATTTATACAAACATTCATACATATACATACATACATACATACATACATTTATACATAAATACATATACATACATACATTCATACTTACATTTATACATACATACATTTATACATACTTACATACATTCATACATACATTTATACATACATACATACATTTATATATTTATACATACATACATACATTCATAACATACATTCATACACATACATACATACACACATAATACATTTATACATACATACATTCATACATACATACATACTGTACATACATTCATACATACATGCATACATTCATACATACATACATCATACATATACATTCATACATACATATACATTCATACACAATACATACATACATACATACATAATACATACAATCATACATAACATACATACATCCATACATACACATACATAACATACATACATACACATACATACAATGATGAATGAGAATAATTCCTGGGTTTGACAATCTCGTTTGGGGTTGTTTTTGTTTTTTTGCCTTTTCTATGGTCTGGAGAACTGAAAAGTGATCCCTGCCTCGACAATCAGCTGAACAAACCATGTAGGTTCTCAGCGACGTTTTGGAGAAGCTCCTCCAACTTTAGTTGTGTATGTAACAGATGGGGCGGCCATTTTTTTTCCACATCATCCCCACAAAGAGAGTACGAGCCCACTCTCTGATGTGGGAGATCGTGACACCAACGATGATGTTTATGCTGTTACGGAAACATGGATTAACGTCGATATTAAAAAATGGGGCAGTTACTCCTGAGGGTTAAAATACTTTTCAACAGGACAGGAAGTTCGAATTCTATGATGAAGGAACATTTGCACAGGTACATCCAGGAGGGTTGCTTTGCTGGTCAAAAAGGATTTTAATCGATAATTATGCACAGACTTACCTGGTAATGCAGAGATTGTCTGGGTATATTTGCAATTCCCAAGAAATCCAAGAAGTTTCCTCCAGGCAAGAAAAAGCTGGGGACAAATGCATGGAGCGAATACGTCATAATGTGAACAGTGTGAATACAGCAAGAGTTATCCTCATGGGAGATCATTTTTCGGAGATTGACTGGTTGGAACACCAAGCCCATACCTATCTCGCCCAAATATTTTTGGATACAATTGGTGACAATGTTCTGAGTCAAGTGGTGATGGAGCCGACACGTTTTGACAACATTCTAGACTTGGTACTTACCGGCATGGAAGATACAATTCATTGTGTTCAAGTTGTCTTTCTCTACGAGTGATCACTGACCACCATATATAATTTTCTGTAAAAGTGACAGCTTCACAGATGACGTCAGGGCTGGCAGGATGGCCGAGAGCCCGAGACTCAAGATGTACAAACACCCGCCTCTCACCTGTCCAGTCTGGGTTTGAATCCCGGCGCAGCTATAAACTGTCATCCCGGTGTTTCACTGGCAAGGTGATTTATCGATGTGTGTGTCGACCCTCAGATGGACATTAAACTGGACGTCCCATCTACCGGCATTAGTGAATCAGCATAACAGCTGAACTTCCAGCAGTGATGCAAACCAGTAGCCACAGGCTGCACACAAAATTAATGAAAAAGAAGTGGCGGCCTTGGAAAAACGCAACGTTGATGTGGAACAGCGCTCAAGACGACATTTTCCAAGTGGGGTCGTGTTGTATTATCCTTGTTATTGTTGCCATTTGTTATTGCTATTATTATTGTTAATAGTATTAGTACTTGTATGCATTGTATTGTTCATCGACAATACGAGTAACAGGAGACAAGGCCGGAGGCAATGATGCAATTCTTTATTCCAAGTGGTTCCAACCGCTCGGCAGGTGGCGCTCAAGCATTAACAAACACCTGGTACTGCTTTAGCTACGTGCAGCACATTTCCTCCCCCTCGAAATGGCTGGAGTTAAAAAAATCCTCCAAATGTTGAGGATGCTTTCTAATGGGTACACGTTACACAGAAACAGATTCTTCCTGATTTGGTAGGAGTGACCTACCAGTTGGACTCATCAGGTTTTGAGCATCATGTGCACCAGACATGAGGACTTGTACATTTTCTCTGCTCAAATCTGACTCAGACACACACAACCTGGACTAGCTGGCCCAGTTGGTACTGGAATGTCCAGGGTTTCCAATTCAACAGAAACCTGATGAGGTTGGTGGTGCAAGTTCAGAATCAATACAAACTGATGGCTGTGCTATACAATCATGAATTTGGTTAATGTGCCATTTCCACACTTTTCCATCATCAGTTTTAACCACTAGTTAGCTGGTCCTAGTACCACTGAGACAATTGTGTCAGTAATTGTGCACCATTACAGACTGACCTCCTTCAAAGATTGAAAAAATATTTAAGAAAAGGATAAGACTTTCGGCAAAGACACCAAGATTTATTCAGATGAACGGCCGGAGGGAGTTTAAGGAGTTACAGGAAGATTTGAATTATCTTCACCGAAATCGAATCAATTCGTCCATGTCACACACCCAACCTGTCGACCAAGTTTCATCCGAATCTGTCCACAACTTGTTGAGATATTGTGCTCAACGACAAACAGACAGACATGGGTGAAAACATAACCTCCATCCACTTTCGGTGGTGCAGGTATTGAAAAAAAAAATGGGAATGATAAAAGTTGAAACTTTGTACAAATCTCCAGTTCGTCCAGTTCTGGAGTATGCTCATCCCGCCTGGAGTCCGTTTTTTTTTTAAAAAGGACAAAGATTTAGTAGAAAATGTATTATTGTGTCCAGAGACTATGGTGTTGAAATCTGTTTGAGAAAGGAAAGCAAATTCCGATATGACTGAAACGTAAAAATACCTTCATGGTGACAACCACTGTACTCCTGACCTTTTCTTGACAGCTTGACTTCGAGTGAGAGGGCCTCAATGAAGCTGACTCGTACTACAAGTAGAACCAATGAATGTCAGGAAATATTTTTTCAGTAATCGCGTTAGTTCTTTTCAGTATTTTTTCAGTTCAGAACAGTAATCTTACTCCTGTCATCCCGTATATTAGGCCACCGACTTGCTTATCAGCTCGGGTGTCACCGATAATGATTTTGTGGAATTGACACCAAAAAATATTTTAAAGTGTGAAGAATACAAAAAAACCGCAACACATTGATAATTGCAACACAGATTAAAATTTTATTATCATAATAAAGTCAAAGTTTTAGTCTATTATTCCAGCCATGGGTTAGTGATCGACAAACAACGAGAGGATTCATAGAACACCTTACCCCCCGTGCAGTCTTGAGAAAAAGAGATATGAGCGGGGTCTGCGAGCAGTAAATCTGATTGATCGAGATGATTTAAAATGTCATAATATTTTGTCCAAGTACTGCCAAACAGAAGGGTTTTGAAAGTGTCAAAAGGTTATTTGTGTTCTTCAGTGTTCAAGTCAATAATTCAAATAAAATAAAGATTTTAAAGGTTGTATATTTTAAAAATACTGCATTCGGAAGTTTATCACCGTTGATGCGGCGTATTTTACACCTCCCTATCTAACACGTTACATTAGTTCTTCGTGTCTGTTGTTTGTGTCCTTTATGACTTCCTTAAAAACAGTAAGTTTCCTGTTTAGAATGACTTTCAATTTTGTTTGATTGCCAGACAGGCAGTACAGGTTAGTAGTCAGATTCATGTTCAAAATGTAACATTCTAGACTTGGTACTTACCGGAAAGTAAGTTGTTCCTCTTCCTCGATCATACAGTAACGTTTGCAGACAGACAGACAGACAGACAGACAGACAAGGTGAACCAATTGTTTAACCCTGCCTTTCACTTAATGTGCACAGGGTAATGATGAAAGTAGTGTGTATTGTTTTCTTAATCAATTATATTATCTATTGCAGTCTTGCGTCACTCTGCTTCAATAGGTCTGGCTGGGTGTAGTGGGGGAGAGGAAGGGGGGAGGGGGGCAGGGTTGTTTAATGTTTCATTCTTATCCAAACTTTCTCAAAGTTCACGACTATGGTGACACTTTGTTCTTGTTTGTGGAACTGATTCCTTATGGCTGTGTCCTGGAGTCCTTTGAGGCTGCTGCCTGTCACAACCTCATGGTCTCTCCCGCTACTCTCCCTCTACTCTTGAACCCTTATACAGTAGCTGACCCTCTACCCATTTCTCCTCCCTGCCACACCTGTTTACATACCGAGATATTTCTGCCCGCTCTTCACCCCACTTATCTGTCAGCTTCTTCCCGGCCACCTATTGTCACTTAGCTCTTTCTTCAGTCCATCTTTTGCAGAAGAAAAGAGAAAAACAAAAAGCTAAACAAATATTGATAATCATGTATTTTAATACTGATTAGAATAAAAATGACAACGAAGTTATAAGTTGGTTCCCACAGACCCACTGCATGTACAAACTAGTCTAATAATATTTTTAATAAAGCATTGCAGTGAAGTCTGATCCAAATAATTTTAAAGCAATATATGTATTTGTATATTGTAATCAGTAAAAAATAGTGTGGTAGATAAAAACATTAGAAAGGAAATAACTTGCACCAAAAACTTTAACATTTTCACGCTCATGCTGACGCTGACGCTGACGCTCACGCCGGGGGTATCGCTATAGCTCTCTGTTCTTCGAACAGGCGAGCTAAAAACAATCAAGCACCATAAAGTTCCAGTAAGTAGCTTGGAGTTTTCAGAATGCCTGTGAAAAATAACCTTATATAGTTTGTAGAAAAAAAAATAGTTTGTTATCACGTGCCTTTGTAGATCACAAAAGCTAAGCCGAAGAATATAAGCTTACTTGTCCACCCTGTGATTGTTTCGAAAGCATTATTTTGTTGTGAAATTAGCACTTCCGATAAATAAGAAAACACTAGCCGTGCCTACCCGTCAATTCGCTGATGGGTTTAATCAAAGGACAGCATGTTGCATTTCACAAATATATTGCATGTCATTCTGTGAGTCTCCATGAGCATGTAAAACGAAGTGAAACACCCCCCCAAAAAATCATTTATAGCACCATATTGGCATCATCGTCATCGTCATGGCTGTGGTTGTTGTTGTCTCTTGTGTACTATTACATATTTTTCTGTTGCTTCAAGAAGTATTACTATGTATAATTTTGTGTGCTCCTTCCATCACGCTTTATTCTAAAGAATTCCTGCTGTCGTACCGTTGGAAGTGCTCCATAAAAGCTCCAGTTCTACTTCTTCCTCTTCCCTCCCGGATAGACAAGCTTTTAAAACAGGCATTTTATAACTAAATGGACACGGATTTTTGTTCCAAGTAAATCGACCATTAGCTTTCCAACAGAACCATTTTTATTACTCTACGACAGCAGGAACCTTTTTAGAATAAAACACACACACGTGCGGACGCAGACGTTTCTCATTTTTAGTAATCTCCATAGCGCCATGGATTACGTGTCGGGAACGGAGACTCTGTTGTATCTACTGTCTCATCAACTGCAGATTCACCGTTTGGCCTGATTACCAGGATGACCGTAGTGACGTTTGAAGTGCACACAATCTTTGTGCCCAGAAAATATTCAGACTCGTTAGGCAATGGAGCGGCGTTCCCCTTAAACTGCACGACCTTTTTGACCCAGCGTTGGCCACCTTCAAGGCACGTTATTAGTGCAATATTGTCAAAGCTATAATTACGAGGACTATTTGGGAACAAGGAAATCATCGGATATTCGACATCAGGACAGTAAGGTGATATGTTTCTATTTCTCCTTCTGGAAGCCTTGACATAATAGGGATTATGATAATGATGATAACCCGGATTGTAATGAATATAGCCTTGATATCTCTGCAAACAGGGTTCTTTCTGGTTTGCGAAAAGCCCATTCCAGGTAACGGAAGTTTGTTGCTGTGTAATTTCCATTGCTTTGGGTGTTTTAAATGAAAACTTGACCAAGGATGATTGCTTATAAATTGAGAATGTGTGGACCCAAGGTATATTTGCATAAATTCTCGGTACGAATTCCATCTTATCTGTGTTAACCCAAGCTCCTAAGGCTTGTTTACTCATAACCTGAAACTGGGAGGCCTGCAACAGCCTTGGAAGTAGAAGTTGGGGATAAAGGCTGAACATCACCGAGTCCTTTTGGATATCAAGAAGATCTACCGGTGTTGTAAAAGTTAGCCGCAGCCGAGACAGAAGTTGTTCCACCACGATTCTGTCGTTTGTGGAATTCTGTGCTTTTAACCATTTTTCCACAGCGAAGAACAGGTCCAATTCCGACCTGATAATTAGATCCGAACGAGATAGCAAGTTGTCGAGCTGTTTATAGCTCTGCAGGTTCCAGCTGCTAGAGTTCATGAAATTCTCACAGTGCCAGGCGAGGAATTGCTGGCAGATATCTTGCAAGGGTGCGTCTTGCATGGCCACCGAATAATTGTACAGCTGGACAGCGTACGTGAAACTGGGGTCGGTCGCCAGGAATACAGCCAGCTGGCCGAATGTGGCCTTTTGCAGGTGTTCCGCTTCATACCAGGAAGCCAGACGGTGTAGGCAAATGGCAGACGTGCGTGAGAGTTCTACTCTGCCGGTATATAAGTACCTGTGGAAGAAGAAAAACATAAATAAAGATCGCATAATTTTCAAAAACATTGCATTTTCCTTACTTTCCTGTTTGTTTGTTTTTAACTAGCAAATACCACCCGTCACTCCCAGGCTCATGGAAAGGTAGCTGGAAGATATACTGCGAACAGAGTAGAAGGGTACAAGTGGATAAGGCACATCCAACATCAACAAGGAAAATAATAGCTGGCAGAGAGCAGAAGTAGAAGAGATTGTGGACAGTGATGGTAGACAGAATGGTGAGCTACAATCTTGACATATACATATATA